>VZRL01005385.1:54339-313937 GCA_013397895.1 Origma solitaria
GCAAATAGAGAAACAGTGTCTGCAGTAGAAGAATTGCGGTGGACTGACCTAAGAAAAACCCCACACCCTGCCCCTGCCTGGGAGTTGTTAGTTAGTTAGAAAGGAGGGAGGGGGTGAGCTGAGAAGTGGTGCCTTAAGAGGGAAAAGAGGGGTGAGTGAAGAAATGGTGTCTTAAGAACTTATTTTTATCTCCAATTTATCCTCTGACTCTGTTAGATTAATAAATCACTTTTTTTGCAACTTTAAGTTTCCCGCCTGCTCTTGCCCTGAATCTCGTGCGGCCCTTATCAGTGATCTTATCTCAACTCATAAGTCCAGTGTTTTGTGTTAGTTTTTCCTCTCCTCTGCATAGCTGCAGCAGGAGAGAGCATAGAAAGCAAACGTTGTAGGTGCCTGGCATTTAGCCAGGGTCAAACCCACGACAGTGTGAAAGAAAGACTGGCAGATTACGGCCCCTTTGGATGAAAAGGTAGTTCACCCTGTATCTGGAAAAGTGAACTATTGACAATTCACCTTCTGAGGGTAGGATTTACCATCTGTGTTATTAACACATACTGATGAATTTGGGAGTTTGACCCTTTGATACTACTAGGTGAATCTTACGTGTGTCAATATGATTTAATTTCTAATAATAAATTATTTCTAACTGAGAATTCACTTACAGAAATTTGTTAAGAAAGAGCAGTAGGAATTTGTTGAAAATGGTATTCTATGACCCAGTGTTATTTCCTGACACCTTTCACAGTTTAGTTCCTGATTTGAGTTCCTGGGAAATTGTTTGATATGGTAATTGCTTTCTTCAGTGAATGACATTTAGTTTACAAAACTGTTCAGGCTTATGAAGTGTTCCCAAATTTGCTTATTCTCCTCAAAGATTTTTCTTTTTTTTAGTTACTATCAAATTAGTTAAGGCAGCTGTTGGAACTTCTAAAATACAGGAGAGTAACACGGATTGTTTATGTATTGAGGACGGACAGAGCTGCTTGTTCAGTCTATAAGAACAGCAGGCTTCTTTTAGAGGAGGACTTCAAATCTGGTGCATGCATTGTCAAGTGTTTCATTTAAGAATATAATTAATTTTGAATAATTGTTTGCTCATGCTGTTAGGGGCTGCTATGTTTGACCAAGTATAGAATCTCAGTGTAGAGGACATTGAAATATACCCTTAGCTAGAATAAACCAGCATAAATATACCATAAAGAAGTGCTTTATGGCTGACATATCAGAGCAGCCCCTCTCTGGAATGCCACATCCAAAGCCACCTGAATGAGACAGTTCATATACTCACTGGCATGGCTCCCGTCCCTCCTTCCAAGACTGCTCAATGCAGTGCACACTTTCCTTTTTGCACCTCCTGGGCTCCCCTCAGTTCCATTCTGCTATTTTGAATATATAGTACAAAACCTGGAGAGAGTATCTTAAGAGTTTTCATACATGTACAGTGTCCCTCTGTGTGTTGCAAGCAAATGCTATTTATATGTGTGTCAAAAAGCTGGTAAAAAATCAGCATTCCTAATTTGTGATTATTATAGAGATTCATATAAAGAAAGCTCAAAATCTAATGCTCTCAATGCATTTGGGATGTTTCAGCTTTTATAAGGCTTTAAAATCTTCCTCACTGGAATTGTACAGTCCTAAGTTTTAATACCACTGTCTTCTGAAAGTTAATTTCCTTGTAACCTGAGCCTCTGGGGTCAAAAGTTAATAAGTTTTTTTGCTTATTGTAAATACAATAACATCCTGTGTCTGTATGAGGCTCAGAAACTTCCAGTGGTAATTCAGCTAGAGAATCAAGAGGCATTACTGCTCCGAAATCCTGAAAGCTTAGTTATAAACTTTACCATCTGATATTAAATATGCCCATATAATCATAATTTCTATTGTCCTTGCCCACGATGCACTTCTCTTTCAAATTTCTCTTTTGCTTTATGAATTATTTTGAGCTGTAGTAACAAGTTGTGCCATTTTTATCAAATAAAATCTGGCAAAACATTAGGAACCTTCTGTCTCAGTGTATGTGGGAAAACCTGTCTTGAAAAGACATCATTTAGAGTGTATGACACTAACAAGGAAACCAAAGAGAAAAACATGCTCTTAGTATATTAGTTTCTTGGCAACTAATAAAGTAGTTTCTCAAAACCAGGTTTCAAAACAGCTGTTAATACATATTAAATGTTATTGATATCAGCTAGATATTAGGGCAAAGAGAAAAGTTCACATGTTGACCTAAGTAAGCCTCTGTTTACTAGATTTTCTCAGAAGTCTGAGTCACTTTCTTTTTCCCAATGACTGATTTATTGGCTTTTCCTTCCCTGTTAGACTCACACAGATGGAGACCATTAAAAGAATCAGTTTCTTTTACTGCATTTCTAGTGCTTCTTTTTGAATTGCTTTAACTTTTTAAATAGCTTGTTCCCCCAGCCTGTTTGTTCATTACATTGTGGTACAAGTCAAAGCAATATATGGTCTTTCCCCCAATTCTTGATATTGTCTTTTTTTAAAATTAACTTCTCAGAATGACTTTTTAAAGCATTCTGCTTATTTTATTCTGGATTTACTCAGCACCATTGCAAAGGCTATTATTTTCCTTAACAGATCAGAATAATTCTCTAGTGTCCCAAGATGACCACGCGTGATTTAGTTGACTATGGTTTGTACTGTTTTTTCCATAGTGCCTTCTTTTTCTTCACTCTTGAAATGTTCAGGTCAGAGTTATTGCAAAATTAAAATAATTGAGAACATGTGTTTTCTTCCTTGTAACTTTTTGCAGACAAAATAAAACATAACCAAAAAAACAAACCAAACAACCAAACAAAACCAACCAAACAAAAAAAATCGAATACCAGATGGAAACGGAAATATTCTGCATTATAATGACCAGCTAGCTTAGGAGGGAAGCAAATGCACACTTTCAGGGGGCAACGTAACATTTCTGTTTCAGCAGAAGCAGTGTTTTCGGGTTTATGTGCTGTGTCCCTGGGTCATGACTGATAACCATTCTGGTGCATAAAGGAAAATGTGGAAATTCTGATCATGAAAAACCTGTAAGATATTGGCAGTCATTACTTCACAGGATCATAAAATTGTTGGGATTGGAAGGGACTTCAGGAGATCATTCGGTCCAATCCCCTGCCAAGGCAGGGTCACCTAGAACAGGTGACACAGGAACATGCGCAAGTGGGCTTTGAAAATCTCCAGAGAGGAAGAGTCCACAACCTCCCCAAGCAGCCTGTGCCAGTGCTCTGCCACCCTCAATGTAAAGAAGTTCTTCCTCACGCTGAGGTAGCATTTCTTATATTTAATTTATGGCCATTGCTCCATGTCTTGTCTCGGTACCACTGAAAGGAGTCTCACACCATCCTCTTGGTACCCACCTTTGAGATATTTGGATACATTGATGAGATCCCCTCTCAGTCTTCTCTTTTCCAGACTAAGCAGGCCCAGCTTCTGCAGTCGCTACTCATAGAAAAGATGCTCCTGGCACCAAATCATCTTTGTGGCCTCCACTGGACCTTCTCCTTGTCTTTCCTGAACTGCAGACACCAGAATGGCACACAACACTCCAAATGTGGCCTCATTAGGACCGAGCAGGACCACCTCCCTCCACCGGCTGGCCACACTCTTCCCAAGGCACCCCAGGATCCCATTGGCCCTCCTGGCCACATGGGTAGCATTTGCTCATGGTTAATTTGTCATACACCAAATCCCAAGTCTTTGTCCGCAGAGCTGCTCACCAATAGTCCAGCCCTTTGCTGGTACGCCACTACACTTGCCCTTGCTGGACTTCATTAGGTTTCTCTTTGCCCAACTCTGCAGCCTATCAGGGTCCTGCTGAATCTCAGCACAGCCTTCAGGTGTATGAGCCACTTGCCCAGTTTCATACCCACAGCAAACTTGCTCAGGATGCATTCTATCTCTTTGTCCAGGTCATTGACAGGCTGAACAGGACTGGACCCTGTACTGATCCCTGGGGAATGCCACAGATATACAGGCCTCCAAATGGATTCTGCTCTGCTGATTGCTACCTCTGAGTGCTGCCATTCAGCTGTTTCCTTGATCCATCTCACTGTCCATTCATTTAACACACAATTCCTCAGCTTACCTACAAGGATGGCAGACAGTGTCAAAAGCCTTGCAGTCAAGGTAGACAGCATCCACTGCTCTCCCCTTGTTGACCCATCCTGCCATGCCATCACACAAGGCTATCAAATTGGTCAAGAATGATTTCCCCCTGGTGAATCCTGCTATGCTTGATCACATTTTTTTGTTTCCCATGCTTGGTGATGACATCTAAAATGACCTATTCCATCACCATTCCAGGGATGCAGGTGATGCTGTTTCCCAGTTAGTTTACCAAGTGAAGTTTCTCGTTTTGAAGATGAGTAACACAGCTTTTCTCCAGCCATCAGGAGCCTCTCCCGTTCTCCATGATTTTTCAAAGATCATGGAGAGTGGCCTAGCAACATCTGCTAGCTGCCTCAGCACTCGTGAGAGCATCCCATCAGGTGACATGGATTCATGAGTGTCAAGTCCATCTAACCATTCTCTAACCCAGCCCTCTGTGACCAAGGGCACATTTTCCTTTCTCTAGCCTTCCTCTCTCAGAGGTCTGAGAGACTCCTGAGAGCCAGTAGTGAAGACTGAGGCAAAGAGGACATTCACTGATTGTGCCTTCTCTGAATCTTCCATCACCAAGACACCCACCTGATTCAGCAATGGCCCCAGCTGGTAAAATACACACTTGTGCTGTGATATCTGTAAGATTTTTATATATTCTCCATTATAATCTACTCCTCAGCAGATTTTATTAAAAACTGGAACACAAAGAACAAAAAGTAAATTTGGGTTCTTTTTCCAAGTCTATAAATAGAATGGTAAGGCAGGGAAGAGGAAATTTTTTTGGGGAAAAGACTCACAGAGAAAAATGTTTCAGACACTCTTCATCTTACAAATCTGTAACAGCACTTTCAGAAAGTGCAGTCTGACAATACTTGATCCATCTGAGCTACTGGTATTATGTTAACTATTCAGAAACCTACATCAAAAGATCATTAGATCCTTGGCACCTCATGAAACATGTTCAATGGCACAGTGAAATGTCAGAATTGGAAACTTCTTTTGTACTGATATGCAGTGTTTGAACAAAAATCTTGCATGGGCACAGACAAACTTGAAAAACTACTTTCACTTCACCACAATATTAATCATCAAAGGGAAGAAGTCTGAACAACTTCTGTGGGATTTTTTGTTTTTGTTTTGGGTTTTGGGGTTTTTTTTGTTTTGTTTTTTGGGGGTTTTTAAAAATTTTTTTAGGATACTAATGCTAACATAAAAAAATCTACTTCCTGAGCCTAGTTAGATTTTTAGTAGTCTTACACTTACATTCTTTACATTCTTACACAGGAATATTAGATTCACTATATTTGTTAGAGGACTCAGAAGTCCTAAACAACATTACCAAATAATGCCAAGTTTTAAAAGATAAAAGATACATGGGATAAAGCAAAAGAATAAAAGTGAATAAATCTAAGTGTTGGCAGAAAAGTTATGTGAGTTAAATTAATAGTTATTCTTTCAGTATATATGAAGATGAGTTTTCTGCCAAGAAGCAAAAAAAAGGATATCCATGGGTTATTATATTGTTTTGGAGGGTGTAAGTTTTTTTAGCTTTTATTAGCAGCAGTCCTTGATGATCCCCTTGTTATGATACTTGCTTTAAAATGCATTTTCCACAGACAAATTCAGACCTCTAAATTCCAATATCAACAAGCTTTCTGGTGCACATTTTATGACACCACTTAATCAAAGACTCCTTAAGACTAATTTTTTTTCATAATATTTACTACTGCTGAATTTTCTTGAAAACTTGTCTCAATAAGGTACTGTTTGAAATTTGTATAACTCATTGTATAAGCATACATTCACAGCCAAGAATATACCAAACAGCTATGTAAGTATTCAGAGGGTGCACCCTAATGCATTAGAGGGATTTATCTCACATTTGCTTTATGATGTTCTTTGTTAATGGGTATATTGGAACCTAACTTAAAATGGTGCTACCCAATGTTTATAGCCACATGTAAACACTTTGGATCATTTTCATACTTCAAAAACTCTGACTTCTATAAATACTTACTATTCAAATATTTATTTAAATACTTACTATCCTAATACTTTTTTGCGTGAAGCAGGTGGTTTTGTATAGGTGACTGGCCTGACACATAGTTTGAATTTTCTGCTCATTTGTTTTCTATCAGGATATGAGAAGGGAAGCTCATCAAAGTGACAATGGAGGCAGAAGCCCTGGCTACTGAGTTGCACATGTAGCAATGCCTTTTTAAAAATCTGTTTGTAGCAACTTATAACCCTTCTGATGTATTTTCAATGGGTAGTCTACGATTATCATTTGGAAATCTTTGTTCACTAAATAAGGAAGTGAAGAACAGGGAACCAAGCATTTCTGGAAGTGGGAGACCTGCTGGTATGTACAGTCTTCCAAGTGAGCTGTAAGAGAAGGATACACATGGGGAAAGATGGAGGAAGATACAGAGAGAGAAATGTTGTCATAAATGTCTTGCAGTTATAACAGCAATGAGGAAGAAAATTAATGGGAGTCAGATTTTTGTTTATCTTAACGGTGCAAGCACATCCAGGGAAGTTCTCTAATCATTAATTTATCTGCACTGTATAAAACATATATTAAACAGTCTTTTCGGCGCCAGTTCTTATGTCCCGTACAGTTATTTTCTCATCAAGCTTGTGATTTTCTCTTATGAAGAACTGTTTTATAGTCTGACATATCTTCTTAGTCTGGATCAGTCCATAGCCAAAAAAACCTACTTCTTTAAGCAGCACAAAAGTGATCTTGAGCTTATTCAATTTTTTTCTGTCTATATTTAGCAAGTAAGGACTTTGGGAAATTATCTTGAAATATTTAATTATTAAGACTTATGGTTTTCCCTCTGGTGAGTGCTAAAAAATAATAATCAAATATGTAATTGCTTTTTATGCAAATATTACAAAATATAGAATACATAACTTCTAGTACAATGTGCAGGGTTTTGAAATTTAAATTGAACATGATGGCCTCTGTGGAGAACTGACATTTCACAGTTTTGTTTTAAAGCTTTTTCATAAGAACTCTGATTTTATTCAAGCACTCTGTTTGGAAATGTGCAGAGTGGGTAACAATTTAGATGATAATACAAGATATACATTAAAGTTCCTGCATCTAATAAAATTATGAAGCTAAACCAGAACATTATGCTTTACTAAAATATCTATGTATCTTTCTTTACAGATGCTCTAAGTAATGAGTAACTTAAACTAGGCTTCCACAAAATAACAATGGAGGTTTTTAACGTACAAGGTAGTGGGGGAAAAAAGTAACGTCTGGGGAAAAGATGATACATTCAGTTTTTTCTCAAAACAGTGTCTTGGAAGTAGAGGATTCTGTTACAGAAATAAATCTGATGATTTCTCCATGGTTATGACCTTCAAGTTAGAAAATCTTTAGATGCCACTGCAGAGAGTCTGATATCTTTGCATCAACTCCGGTGACAATAGAGTGGTAAACAGCAGAAGAGACTGCAAGAAGGTCTCATTATGCTCACTGCACTGTATCTCTTATTTTATATGTGATTTTTGTTCCATTTGTTCTACAGAGCACTGCTCTGGGATATGTCTCACAACAACCCAGAAATTTAAAACATATAGACCAAACAAACCAAAAATAGGGAGAGTAATTTTAATAATTGAACCTGAAATGTCATATTTAATAAATATATTAAAATCCCAGTGGGAAAGAAAACCTCCTGTTCAGAATTCATGAATGCAATGCATCGGTGTTGGGGAAAAATAGTTAAGAATTAGTTGTCTATGGCTCTAAAAAGTTTTTCGAGTAATTTAATACATCCCCTTTATTCAATATGATATGAAGGAGTCCTGTGAAAAGAAATTAAGAATTCATTGCACTTGAAAGAAAAGAAGAAAATGAAAGGCCAAACCTACTGAATAAAAAGTCCAGTATGCTTCTTTCTAGAGAAGAAAATTTATTTCCATTATTCTATGAGGAGCTAGGTAAAAAAATAATGGGTTTTTTTCACAATTATTATCTAAAATTCTCTGTGCTATATGTTTGGGCTTTAGCTTGGCTTTTCTGTGTTTATAAATATTTCTGAAATCATATTGAAATGTTTTAATGAAGTATCTGAATTCATAAGCTGATCCACCGCTGCTGTACCATGAGATTCCTGTATTACAGAGACAGAATGGCTGAGGCTAGCAGGGATCTCCTGAGTTCTCCTGGTCCAGGCCTTGTGTTCAAGCAGGGTCAGTTGGAACAAGCTGCTGATCCCTCCAGGATGCCCTTCTTTTTTCTAGAAAAATTTAAAGTGAATGCTTGGGTATGAAACGGCTACTCCTTTGGGCTAGATACATTTGTAATATATTCCACCTCCGGACATCACTTATGCCAGTTTGCTGGCAGTGAAACTAATGGTTTTGTAGATAGATCTTTCAGGCTGTTCCACAGAGATTTATGTGGACTATACTGTATTGTGAAGTTTAAACAGTAAAGCTACTACAGAATAATAATTGAAGATACCACAGAAGCTGGGCAAATTGGGAAAGTAAAAGAAACATGTAACAGTACCTAGAGATGGTAGGAATTCCTCTAGTAAGGGTAAAGCAGAATGAGGCATAATCAAAAACTAACAGCATCATTACTGATCTTAAAGTTTCCCACCTTTCCTTTATCTACTTGCCGCTCTGTTCCTCACTATATTCTGGGATGTAAACAATACTTTATAATAATACATGCAAGTGACATATCTCTAACAGAGGTTTCTATAACAATCTTAAATTCAAGTAACCTGCATTCAGACTGGTCTATGAAATTTCAGTCTAATTCACCATGAACATTGTTTTCATCTAAACTATTTTCTTTATTTGATTGTGTTTTGTAACTCTGGAAAAGGCCTGCAAATACTTTCCTAAATTAATGAAAATGAAGAAACTTTGTAAGAAAGCTGAGACCTTCTTAATTATTGTATGTTTAGCATGAGACATTCTTAAAGGACTGCTGGCACTTTGAATAAATTTTGGCTCTTAATGGCATCTTCATGAATATAAATGTAGAAGCACTGCTGGGAGCTTTATCACTGCTTCAAATCAAGTTGTTCTTTCAATGCATTTTACCACAGTGGTCACAAAATGTAGGTTTTCTCAAAATCAATTCTGGGCCACTTTGATTTGATTTTATGTTAAGAAAATTAATTCTAGGTTCCTTTTAAAATGACTATTTGTTCCATTTTTTTATTGTGGAACATGACGGAATGTTTTCTAAATTGCAAATACAGTAACCCCCTTGTTTTCATAGGCAGAACTGATGATAATTAACACTTTCCAAATGTCTTACTGAGAACATATACATATTTAAACTGATAACACAGTCAAATTTTTCAGCATCTCAGAGGGTAGATTTAGATTAGATTTTATAAAAATATTCTTTACTGTAAGGGTGGTAAGGCACTGAAAGAGGTTACCCAGTTTGTAGATGGCCTATCCCTAGAATTGTCCAAGCCCAAGTTCTGTAGGTTTTTTATTAATTTGATCTTCCGGAAGGTGCCCCTGCCCATGGCACCGGGGCTGGAACTAGATGACCTTTAATGTCCCTTTCAGCCCAAAACCATCTATGATTCTATGATTTGCATTTCTCAGTGTTGTACCTCTAAATATTACATTAAATTTAAAACTATTCAAAACCCATGTCTCTCTTGTAATGCTCTGTGTTTGAAAGCGTAAAACCTTGGTGGTCAGCCTTGGAAGTGAAATACATAGGTAGTGGTCGTTATGTTCTTTTGTATCAAATCATAAGTCATCTGACGTTAGACTATGACTAAAAAGTTCTGCACTCTACTCAGTGTAGAGTTCATGTCAATGCCAATTATGCATTTGTTAAGTCCATGTGGAATGTACTTTCCATCCTGACAATACAATTAAATATCTGGGCTGTCTTATCCCACCCAAGTACTGAAGCCTCCAATGCTCTTGCACACCCAGTCATGTACACTGTGATATCTACTGTAGTTGCATGGGTATTGCAACTAATTGCACCTCAACTATTCCTGAATTACATGGATGTTTTGCATATATTCTGCCCAGTTACAATAAGCAGAAGCCGTTTCTAGACAAACAAGTTTGTTCCTTACGTATCCACCATGATAAGATACAAAAAAGCACAGCTATCACTACTTATGTAGAGCTGCCAATATTTAATCCACAGAAATCTGTAAGTATTTACAAAGCCATCATTGTGCTGGTATGAACTAAATGAATTGCAAACTGACTTATCAAACTGAGACCTTGTCAAATGCTGCATCACAAAGTTGAAGGATCTTGGGGTGAAGTCCCGGCACAAAAAGAATTGAATATTCAAAGGCATTTTGATATCCAAAAAGGAGTTACCTACTAAGTTGAAATGCTAGCGAGCAGAGAACACCAGAAAAAGGAAATGTAGACATCTACATCCATATTCTAAATCTTTGGCTCTCACTTTAATGTGCCACTTTAACATGAGCTAATTTGTGTGAGAAAAATGCTATCAAACATTTTGAAGCACACATTGCAATTTTTCATGAACCATTCCTAGAGGTTTCTTGTTGTTTAGGCATTGCTGATAATGGAAAATCGGGAGATCTGAGTCCTGTCGCTATCAGAACTGTGATTCAGCACTTAATCTATTCTCATTATAGGTTTATTGCACAATTTATTTATTAAAAAGTCACAGACAATTTTATTTTCTGGGAAATTTAACAATCAAAAAATGTCAAATCTAGATCACGCACCAATTTATACCACTAAATTTAGGTAAAAAATGGATAATATCTATGTGCCAATACTTCAGATGAATTCCTGCCCTTGAGACTTGTTTGGAAACCACAGTAAATGCTGTGTAAATTGAAATAATCAATAAGGAATTTTTTTATTGTGAGAAAAAACTGGATTTTCTTGTAAAACTGTTCCTTGTACACAAGTATTTAAAATGTTGCTGAAAATACCTATTATTACAAATTGAGTTTTCCTTTGGAGTACAAAAACCAAAACCCAGTGTCTTAATAATATTTAGTGTCTTAATTACTCTCAAACTAACAAGTAGCTGTGGAATCTAAGTATTTTGAATATCTGGGCACAAAGATTTTGTTTTCCACATTCATTGTTACAGTAAATACAACTAGCTAGTAAATACAACTGCTCCAGTCAGCTACTGTGTTTTCAGGAATTAATTTTGTGTGACTAAATTTGTGTGACATGTATGAGAGCATCTTTTTTTACAAAAAAGAGTTAATATAGAAATGTATGTAACAAAATACTTAGACACGGAACATAAGACTTGAGTACTTGCACTAAATTCAGTGAACTCCTAAGAATGTTTAACATGTATATGTTCCAGAAAGTAATGGCTAAGTTCTCATTGACCTAATCAAAACCAGAGAGAGCCTGTAAAGTGTGTTTCCATACTGATTTTCACACCTATACAATGAGTAGCACATACGCAATAAATATATTCCAGCACCATAAATATTTTATATTGTATGCTAAAAGGAAATAGAGAAGTACTTTCTTTTTCCTTTGTTTTATTTTGGAAATTCTGTACTTCTGTCTGCTGCTGTTCCATCTCTTTCTGCATTGTTAGGCAGAAGGTCCACAGGAGCAACTATATGGGAGACAAACTCTGTGAAAGACTTGACTTAGCTTGATTTGCAAAATGATCAGGAATTTCCTCATTGACTTTTTAGTAGGTAATGTACAGGATTTCTGAGCTTACAGAAGGGTATTTATCAGTTGCAGCACGCAAAGTATTTATGTTTCTGCCTTTGAGGATAATGCAGAAAAAGATGTCCTTCTTTAGCCATTACTGACATAGACTCTAACATGTTATGACATGTAAATTTTAGGGTGCAGCTCTACTTGAACATGAGAAAAATCTGTGATTTTAACATATATATTTTATTGTACCTTTTGGCATGAAGTTTTAACCATTGGTTACGGTACCCCTTTCCTTGGGTGGCTGTCTTACAAACTGTGCTCCAGCTTCATAGATGTGAGAAAAGAGTAAGAGCACTGTGAGATGAATAGTGCAATACTAAGACATTTCAACTTAATTTAAGCTGTATTTCAGTGACAACAGACTGAGTTCATTTAGTACTAGAGTCTGCCTGTGCATGGCAGCTGTAGGAAAGATGAGTGGGCTTACTGCACAGAAAGTAGCATGTAAGACCTGGAATGCATGTGACTGCATCAGCTGTATTAAGTTCAGAGGCCTGACCCAGACAGAAATTTCAGCAAGACATTTAGGATGAGAATATATATCTATCTTTAAAAAATTCAAGAGGAAAACAACCTTCGGAGGCTAAAAGAACTGAATGGTTGCCTATTGCAGGGCAGAGCAGAGCATTCAGTAAAACTCACAAAAAATTAAAATTAAATACATATTATCACGAAAACCAGCAGGACTCATTTTCATGTGGTCTCTAAGAAGCACAGCCATACACCCTGAAGTATCAAATTTCTTCATACCTCAAGCAGTGAAATGAAACACTTGAAAGAACACTAGTGATCTTACATCATTCTTCTTTCTCATTAATTTCAACTGCAGGGAAAAAATTGGTGAAGGAACTAAGCCTAGGCATAATTGCCACTGATCCCACCTGCTATTGTGAAGTCCTGGTGAAGACAAGGAATCAACAGGATCTAATTTAGGACTTTCAGTCTCCAACTGACTGTTGCAAAAAAAAAAAGGGTAATTAACATCCATTATCTTCTAATAAAAATTATCTCTGTTGCTCTTAATCTATTATTGTTAAAGAGGGATCTCCTCGGCTCTGTCTTGTATATAACTGGTATCTGTGATTTCCTGTTGTCTTTCAGATGCCTTCTTATGGCTGTTTTTTTTAAAGCATATTAGGAAGGGGCTTGTCTGGTAAGCTCACACATATAAAAATTTTATGTCCTAGCCCTTCAAACTATTTTTAACATTACAAAGTTGTCAGTATCAAAAAGATTACTGACTTCTTATACATGATGGCAGAGGATAAAATTTGAAGTATGGTGCTACTAGGTAGGGTGTCACCTTGTTCAAATGAAAAAAAGAAAATAGTCACTAATTTAATCAAGAAAACGTCACTAATTTATCAAGAAAATTGTCACTAATTTCATGAGACTAAAAATGCTCATAGTAACTTTGGCAGCTCTTAAAGTGTCAAAGGCTGGCAGACATGATATGCATTTCATAAACAACATGCAAATATTTTTCCATATTCAAGAAGATCTATTACAAAGCCTTTGAGTAAAAGGAAATAGAGGATTTTAGCATCTCTTTCTACATCTGATATTTTCTACCTCTGTTAAACTTATGGTTAAGTAGTGAAGTACTTGCTTTCTCTCACAGTTTATAGTATGTACAATAGCAGAACTTCTGACAGTTTCTCAGAAAGAACTGAAAAAGATACACCTGAGATGCAGTGAATAGGAGTATGAGTCTCGACTTCTCATCTGAGGAATTAACAAAAATTAAGCTAAATTATGAATAAACCTCTATCATTCCAGTGGAAATCTACAGTCTCTATTATAGGAGTTTAATTGTTCAGAATTGACAGTTAAAAAGTTAGATAAAGTGAAAAAGAATGTGTGAAGGCTTTACAGTCCTAAGCAAGCAGTTAGATACCAAGACCCCAGTCTGCACCCTAAAAACGGCTTTTGGGAAGTAGAATCCCCAAATCTATTTGACTTGACAGCACCAAAGAATTAGCTGCCTACTTCTTGTGCAAGGTTCTTTGAGCACCATACAGTAGCTATTTCCCATGCCTGTCTTAAGCTCACAGGCTATTAATCTTTCTCTCTGAATGTCTGCTGCGTTGAGCTTTGGAAAGCCACAATGGGAATAAGTTCTGAGCCCAACAACTAAATAAGATTATATGGGTTGTAGGAGATAAGCTAAAAATATTGCCTTGCCCGCAGATGCTTGACTGAGCTACAACTTCTCAGAAATGTATCTTACACATGACTACAAGCAGACTTTCTGTGATGAGCTTCAGCATGATATAATTTAACATTTATGAATACTTTAGTGGTGAGTGCACTCATCTGTCTGGGTTTACTGTAATTTCTAGTTGAAAAAATATCTGACTATATCCAAAGCTTAGGTATGTATGTTTCAAATCTTTTACTCGCATTGTAACTCTTACATTTATTCTTCAAGCACTACAGTAGGATAAGACTCCATAAATCAGACTTGAAGCTTGTTCTTACTTCAGAGCATATACCTTAAAGGAAAGTGAAAAACTAGCTGTGTACCAAAATGCTTTTCCTAGAGTTAATCTTTCAGCATCGCAATTCTACATTACAGCTGAATAAACTGGTTTAGTTCAGCTAAACTGCCTAATTAAACCCCCTTGAAATTTAAACATTTATAATTTTTATTCTGTTTCCAGTCCATTTTACATAATAAACCATTACTTTATACAGAAATTTTTCAAAATACTTAATTTTCAAGTATTTTATAAAGTAGGTAGAAGATTGAGGCTTCTAAGAGAAGGAATAGGAATGTTTCTTCTGAGTCTAATTCCACTGATGATGACAGGTACTCATATGATGTACCTTTTTTCTTTCAAAATTTGTGATGCCTCCTAAAGTAAATCAAAGTAAACCAATTTATTTTGATTAATTTATGAAAAAGATTTGCTTCTTGGGGTGTGATAGCATTTTGTGGGGAGCCATAGTTCAGATATCTGTTCTTCATTATGAATTAGCCCATCTTTCCAAAATGAGTTTTTTAGACAGGCTAACTTCTCTATAGACAACTACAAAACTACATATTTCATGAAATCCAGAAAAAATGTCCTTATTTAGTGTAGAGGTGTGATTCAGAAAACCACAGCACTTACAGGAGAAGGAATCATTGATCTTTCACAAAGACACCTCCAAATATACTGAATTTTCTTCACCATAAACATTTGATATTTTTTCACTATTTAATATCCATTTTTCAGTTTTCATCTAATAAAAAGCATCAGTAAACAAGGACAGTCTCCTTTTATACAGATTTGCTACTGAAAGGCTTTATTTTTAGTATAAGTAAAATGGTGTTTCCAAAGGCTATATCAGGTTTTGGAATACAAAGACTAAGAAAAACAAATTACAAAAGGTAATTACAGCACAAATAATGCTGAGGTGGTAGTTACAGACTAGATAAAACAAAACCAGTGATTAAATTGCATTCAGTGGCCTGCAGGTTGTGAGATCTCAAGCTGTTTGCTCAAATTCATCCGTAGCGACTCTATCCCGTAGAAAATCACAACTTGTAATACAAGTTTTCCCAAAAATTTCTAGAGTTGTCTTCTTTTCACCATAGAGCTCCTTTTATTAGCATAATGAAAGAACATATAATGCTTAAGTGAAAGAATTTATTACCCATGAATCATTTATTAAAATTTTAAATACTCCCCTGTAATATAATTCTCTTTTTGAACTTTTAGAGTGAAATCTCCATGTAGTCCCAGCTGAGATTTTTCTTTTTTCCATGAAGACATTTTTTCTAGCTGTTCTAGGGTTAAAGTTCCTGGAAGAAACAGATGCTCAAAATGATCAGGGATTGTATCCCACCTGTCCCTGCTTACAGCCCTCTCCCGTCTGGCGGAGCACAGCCCCATGCAGTGCCATGCAGGAGACTACACCTTATGAACTCTACTCTTTAGTAGAGTGCAGGCTTAGAGGTAAATCTTGAAATCTTTCACAGGTACACAAATACTGATTCTTTGAACAGTGTTATAACCGATTGTACAGTCCCTTTGAAAAGGAACAGCACGATTTGCAAGGAGTTCACAGAAAAAATCCCTGCAGTAAGGAGTTCGCAGAAAAAAAATCCCTGAAGGTGTACTTCCACTAAAGGCTTCTGAATTATCTTCCCTTGGATTTGTCCTTGAGATTAGCTGAACTTCAGGGAAAGCAGCCAAGGTTCAAGATATTTAAGTACCACAGATTGTTTACAGAGCAGCAGATATTATATTAGCTGCATAGCACAGCTAATATGCTTCCTATAGTATTTCTATCAAATATTTATGAACTTCCTCTTTGATGTTTGGATTGTCTTGGAGAAAAGTTCTGAATTAATCTATATTTACTCTACCAAAAATTAAAAATTTTAGAACTATATTGGTTATAATTAGCAGGATATCCAAACATCATTTTGAATTTAAACCTCTATCAGATTTCTTTGCAAATGTTGTTGAAAATAATTCATAAAACAAATTTCTAAAGGCTCCCTTTCAATGGCTTTTCATAAGTTAAACTGAATGGCTACTTCTGGTTGACCCTAATCAATCTATGCAAATAAAGTAATCTAGCCTAAGTGCTGGGTCACAAGTGAACTTTCTTCTGTGCCACTTCACACCCTAGAATTGGATTTAAGACATGATTTACTACAAATATGACACACTTGTGTATATAGCAGGAGTCAGACTGGGCACAGCACTAACATTTTGAAAAAAACAAGTATCAAAGCTCTTTGCAAAGATATTGCTCACTGAGTGAATTTATGAACATAGTCAAATTAGGAATCTCTAGTCATTAAACTATTGGAGAAGTTCTGTATTAGACAATTTTTCAAAATTAATCAATATTGACAACTGTGACAGCACTGGTATGCTGAAACGTTGGAAGAGGAAGTGCAAATATCTGAGATGTTTTAGAAACAAAACGGATATATAAATATTTAATGGAAATTAGAAGAGATCAAAACTCTCCAAAATGTGCACACAAAAGCAGGAATCTGTAGCTGGAGGTTTTCTGGTGGTGGATTTTTTTGTTTTATCCTTCCATCTTTCTATTCTGCAGGTTTCCAGTTTGTGAAATTGAAATACATATTTCTACATAGTTTTGTTAAATGACTTTGCCCAGTCCTTAGACATATGAAAGTGCCAGTTATCTACAATCTTTTTGTCCATAGATTATAGTAGAATAGATACACCTTCTATTAATATGACAGAGCTTTATAAACAGCATTCAAAAACATTTATTCAAGAAATACTCATATAACAAGGGTTATAAATATTTTAGTTGAAAAAAAAGTTACATTTGCTATCCCAGGGAGCCTAACAAAGACCTACACACCTAAGTCTATTCTGAATATGTAATATAAAATGATGTATTACATATTTTATTCTCCAGACTCTCAAGTGGACAAGACAATTTTTTCTGTCTATGAAGTTGTACCCAGCAGTGCATATGGATACTCTGCTTTTGTTCAAAAGCTGCTATTTTTTCTTTCAGAAATTTCTGTGTTTAAAAACAACCCATGGTGGAGAAATTAATTTTTTTTTAAAAGTTCAGCAGTTTTCCTTTAGAAATTTACCCGTACTGTTGCACAATTGGTTATTCAATGTCCCCCTGCATTTAGTAGGACTCAGTGTCCAAGGGCATTTTTTGAGATGTCTCTGTCTTGCAAATGATAGTTTGCAGAACGCTCACGAATGATCAGGGAAGAACTGGCATGTGCTTTGTTTTTAGTCATAATACTTAAATTCTAAAAAGTGAAAAAGCCCGTATTTTGAAACCTCAGGTATCTGCAGAAGTCATTCAGCTCTGACACTCTGTAAAACATTGGAGAATTGTTTTGCCTGGTTTTGTGAATACTGATCCACTGGATAATAATATTTACACTTGTTTCAGCAAAAGTCCTAATAAAGAGTCTGATTTTGTCTAGATCTCAGAATAAGCTACCTTTTTCTGAGTAATATTTATTTGGTTTAAGTATGTTAATTTGTTTCAGAGAGTTTATCTGAAGGTTTGAGCAACGTATATACTAGTTTTGAAAATATGTTTTTTTCAGCTTTGGGCTTGTCCCTACTGTGCTGTTCTGTGTGATAAGCTTACCTATAAAAAGTCAAGATTTAAAATTTTACATTATTCAGAAGAAGGACACTAATTTGCAGTTCATGCATAAAAGTGTGTGTGGCCTAATTATTGGCCAGCTGTTTTATTCTAACTAAATATTTTGTCTGAACATAATATCTCCTTTGGGTTGATTTAAATACTCACTTTGAGTTTTCCATCATAAAAATCTTTGTTGGGGGTAAAAAAAAGAAAAAAAGAATAAAGAAAAAAAGAATAAAAAGAAAAAAAGAAAAAAAGAAAAAAAGAGAAAAAAGCTTGAAGCTTGAAGTTATCTATTTTTATTTAGTAGAATATCTTTTTACCTGTTTATTACATCTCTATATATGTTCTGGTTAAAAAAAACAAACACACACACACACACACACACACATATATATATATACATATATAAAATCCACAGACAAAAATAATGTGAAACCATGGAACTGTTATTGTCAGTATTGTTTGCTAACTTTTATCCAAGGTTCCAGGTTAGCTTTATTTGTATTGACAGAGGAGATTTGTAATATAGGTCATGGTACTGGTGAAAGTATATTTACAGTCACTGTACTTTTGCTTATCACCAGTGTGAATGATTAGCCACCAGTCACACAAGAGCTCAGGGTTGCAAAAAGGCCAACATTGTTCATAGGCAAATTCATGTGAACAAAAGCTTGCAGTTCATTAGAGAAACTTAATGATTTATGAAGAGACAATGAGTAATACATGCCCAAAAACAACATTAGGATTCATACACAATGCTGAGTGAAAGCTGTTGAGTGAATGTTAAACCTGATTTCCTACATTGCAATTAAAAGAGATAATGACTATGTTTTGGTCTGAATTTTCAAAGGAAGTCACAGTCTTCATATTTTCTTTTCACTTTAATTTTTACTGTGCAGATTATGAAAATTTGATTTCGAAAGTCTTCCTCTTAATTCTAAGATCTCCTGTAAGTTCCTTATAATATTTTAGTCCTACTTCTTAGCTACAAACTACCAAAATTTTTGTAGGGGAAAGCTCAGACAAAATTCTTCTGTGATGTGATATGATCCAAAGATATTTGCTTCATTGATATCTTTTCCAAATTATTGATCAGTGACGTATATTATTTTTGCCTCATAGGTAAACGTTGTTATATTTTCACTACTATTACTGAACTAATATTAAATCTGTAGATGTCTGTTTCAGTCTCAAAGAGAAAGATATGTGCTGTAGTTTAAAGTTGTTTTAATCACATTCTTTTGTTTTGCAAGGCTCTTTGCTACCTGTTGCATCCTGAAAAATGGAAATCATCTTCTGTTCTAAGTAGTTCTATCTTATGGTGTGATAGTTTACAAAAAACATGTAATTGGGTAAAATGTCTGCTAAAATATGAACTGCATTGTGAGGATTTGTTTGGTTGGTTTCTGGTGGGTTTGGTGGTGGGAGGGAGCTGGTAGGATTTTTTAAAATTGGTTTGAATTTGCTTGTTTTTTCATTTGTTTGCTTGCTTGCCTGCTTGTTTTGAGAGCAGGGATAAATAATCAGCTCATTTAATCATGTTGTCTGGATTGCAAAAGGAAAGGTAAATTGAGTGATAAAACCACACACTCTAAGGTAGTATGTTATTAATTTCAAGTAACAGACAACATTGAGAAAGAATATGATCTCATATCAAAGGAAATTTTCTGATGCAGCCGTGCCTGAGAATGGCTTTAAAGCATGCGGGTTAACTAGACTGAAAACAGTGGGAAAATGTAAAATTTTTTAAATTTTGTAAATAATGTAAAATATTTTGTAAATATTACATTACATTTTACATTATTGTAAATAATGTAAAATTATTTTGTAAATAATGTAAAATTTTAAAATTTTACAAATTTTAAAATCATTGTTTTTTCGTAAGACAACACACAAATATGTATTTTGAATACTGAAACAACCTACATGAATTTACGGAAATTAATGCAATAAGCATAGGTCTCCATAACTAATTTTTAACAAAGTCTAAGATGTGGATATGGAGAAATTGAGTCATTTTTATTACCATCACCCTTTGCAATCATTGAGGAGTGCCTACATAAGACATTTTTCTCTATCTTAGCCCAAAAGGGTTTGTTCTTCTGTCAGTCAAACACTTTGTCTCTTAAAAGACAGGACCATCCAATGCAAAACCTGGTGACAATCTGGAAATCCATTTTACCTTCTTAGTTTCCAAAGCTGGATTCAACAGCACAAATACAGCTTAGAGTATTTCTGCTTACTAAAGCAATAGGGTCAATAGACTTATCTCTGAACCTGTCTGCTCCCTTGCATCCTTTTCTACCACAGCACAAGAACGTAAAGGAGCTGGAGACACACACCTAAGTAATCAACCACACACTTAATATCTAGCATTATTCCTTCCTCTCTATGCAGAGTAAACCCTAAACATTTTTAAAATGCTCATTTGAACTGACTTAACCTTAGAAATAGAAGATGCATCCAAAGTCGACATAAAATTTATGTGATTATGGCTTAAACAATTCTTCCTTTCAAATGTTCTGAAGCTCTCATGATTAAATCAGAATCAATGATTCTTGAGATATTAATCTTATAAATCAGATTTATCTTTGGACTGCTCTAAACACTGATTCTTTATACAGAGCTATTTATTGAATTTGTAATTGAGGTAGAATAAGAGGAAGTTACACCAGAACAGCCTTCAACTTCATCAAAAATATACCTCTCTCAAACTTTTAATGGAATTTTGACTGTCGTTGTGATAGAGTACCAATATATTGGCTAAAGCAATAATGTGAAATACAATTGTCAGAAGGTACATAAGATTATTTTTACCAAGCATTCTAGGTCTTAGTGTTTTGACATTTAATACTTCAAAATTAGAACTGTCAGCTTTGTTAATAATTTTGGAAGTAACTCATCCTGCCACATAAAGCTTTCAAAATTAATTCCTAACACTATTACAAAAGACTGTTCCCTGTGTTTTAAAATATGTCACTAATTGTTTTGATTAATGCAGAGGTTTATTTGTTTGTACTCCAAATCCAGAAAAGACATTTTTTTGGACAGGTTACAAAAAGATGACATCGACCACACTACCTGACTTTCACAGTCGTCATTTTCTGCCTCTGCCTCAGCTATCATGTCTACTAATGCTACTGTTCATTTTTCATACCCCAGTGATCATTTATTTACAAGAGAGGAGTATTTGAGTATGCTGATCTAAGTATGAACATGAAAGAAAACACAGTCATTTTCTTAAAAAGACACTCTTAGAAAACCAAAATATTTCACATAAGCAACAGCATCAACACCAAGAGTATTATAAAGAAAATAAAGATGAAAAAAGAGATAAAGGAGAAAGCCAAAATGTCACTATAGTTAGCCTGCTTCACTGCCCATTTCTAGTAATAGTTGTCTAAATAGTTTTGCTTAACTTCTGTACAGTTGATATTCTCAGTCATTTCTTTTATTAATTGTTAAATTACTGGATCCCCAAGATGGTTTTCATCCTCAGATCATTGGCACATTCCAAAGTACCTGATCTGATGACCTGCCTTCAGCATGAACTTAGGAATAATGTTTATTATATTATCTTTTCAGTCCCATTTACTGTTATCAGTAATCTTTGACAACCTGTGCATTTCCTTATCCCTCTTTTATAAAGACCACCTATTTGTTAGTGGTATACATAAATAAATGGTTCTTACCATACATAATGTTCCAGTAATAGTTTTCTTATTCAAATTATTGTCAAAAATACTACCACAGATATTGATGTATCTTGAGGTATAATTAATAATCATTTGCTAGGTTTTCTCAACATTATTGAAAAATAAGATGGTAATATGTAGTGATCTCAAGCAATGGAGCAGAGACAGTATTTCACAACAGTGGCAAATAACAGTTTGTTTCTGCTCAGATCTTTTAATCAAAAAATTATAATTTTAATATCCAGAATTTGGGTCCAAGATGGGAAGATTTTTCTGGTTTTGCAGAGGACCAACAGAATAGTACAGAGCACAGAACAGCAGAGAGACTCGGCCTAATTTATTTCAACAAAGACTTCCAGAGAGAGTCACTGTATTTCCAATTTACCTGTGCACCACAAAGTACAAAGCTAGACTCAGTGCAGATGAGGGAGTCCCAGGAATCTCAGGGTCCTAGGCCCTTCTTTAATTCCAAGTTACCATCCATTAGCTACTAATTTTTCCAAAGAAGACCTCTAACAGCTATTCAACCTATATAAGTACCAAAATAAGTTACTCTTTTAGTGCTAATTTAAGATTCAATCCTTTATTCTGTAACTAGATTATTTTTAAAAACCCATATATTTATTTACCTTTCCCCTCCAATTGGATGGCAGTTGTTTTTATGCTTTTCTCTTCTCCTCATAACTTTTCTTGTACATACACTATTATTATTTAAATCCTACAATATAAAGTGGTTTACATTTATAACCATGCATACATATTCAATTATGGCATTTCTATTAAATCCGGTAAGAACCAACTGACTAAACACAGATTTGTGAGGTGATTGTAACATTTCAGTTATAAAAATATTCAGCAGTTAATTATAATTGGAATGTTAATAGAAAAATCAAATTCAAACCTTACAAGTTCAGTATCAACATAAATATTTCTTTTCAATTTTGTGATATTGCCATGTCACTGTTGTTTCAGACTAGAGAGTTCACCATTATAAAAAGGCCACTGCACATACTTTGAAAATTTAGAAGTTATCTGTCCTAAAGAAGCGTAGGGAGTATAAAACTAATTCTGATTTTCCAAGAATATGAATCAGCTTGAATCAAATATTTCATTTATGGATATAAGAATATGGATATAAGCAAGAAGAAGAAAACAAAATTAAGACCAGTAATAGTACCCCTAAAGCTGTAAAGCCCATCCATCTGGTGTCTTCTAAGAATATTCAGGGGAATGTTGCTTATACAGGACTAAAATTGGGGATTAGAGTCTTTTGTTTCAGGCATGGTTCAAACTTATTCATTCTTTTAATGATGCTGGCCTATGCTCTGTAAAGATATTTATTGTAATTCAGTCCAGTGGAAGATACATATTAAGTAGGTTTATTCATTCTACCCCCTTTTCATCTTCATTAGTACAGCATGATATTATGTTGATTTTTAAATTAACATGTACCCTGAGCTATGATACTCTGGCATATTGATGACATCATAGCTTTCAAAATTTTTCTAACTGCCTCCAGAGGACATTTTGGACCCAAATGATTCTCATCTACCATTGACTTGAATAATTTTTCTTTCTGATGTCAAATACCACTGTCATCTCAAAATTAAAAAAAAACAAAAACAAAAACACAAACCAAAAAAACCCAACAAAACTAAAAGAAGACGCAACCATCATTTTTGTTACATGTTTGTAAATGTTTCTAATAAAGGTAATGAATTGTTTTTTCCAGTTAGAGCAGTTGTAAGTCAAAAGAGATATTATTTCTTCCTATATAATACATCTCACAGAAAAAGCAGATATCTGAGTGATTTGTTTAATTATCAGCTTTACTGCTGCAATACCAAGTTACAGCTCTGCTAGCTTGACTAAAAAAAGAGAGGGGTAAACTAATATGGCCAAGTAGAACTGCTCTAAGTTTCTTTATCAATTGGAGGGAAACTGAGAATATCCTGTGGCATTTGCTTAACAGTATTTCAATACAATGATTTGGGTTTGTTTTCTTTTTTGTTTTTCTTTTTTTTTTTTTTAAATATTGAGCGGATTCTGCCTTTAAATTTTGGGGGTGTTTGTGCATCACTAATTTGTGTTACCTACTTTGTGTCATGTGTTGGGAAGGCTAAGACTTGTCCCAAATCACTGTGGCTTAAGCTTACATCTACTTAAAATCAATTATAAATAAAACTTACTGAGATTATTTGGGGCAGAGGAGACTTGAGACTAAAAACATTGTAAAAACTCACTTATTTTGTCATAGTTTACTTTTGCTATATTTTATGTTTCTGTCTTTTACTGAACCTGTACAAGACCCATGAAGACTGTGAACTAAGATGTGTTTGGCTACAAAAAGCACTAATGTGAGCATGGCATTAATTTTAAGATACCTGTATCTAGTATTAGGGAAGCAGAAACTAAAAAAAATAGCTAATTTTACAACTCATTAACAGTAAGAAACTATTAAGTATTCTTTACTGTTCTGTCAGGTACTTTGTGTCAATGATTAAACATCTAATGATTGCTAATGCTGTAATATTACTTACAAATGTCTTAAGCTATATATCATTGTAATTGCTGAGTGGTTTTTATTTTACTGATTTCACAGTTTACAAGCTTTCTAGTGGTGTTATTAACAAGGGCTTTACATTTGCAACTTCTGGCTTACTATTTACCCTGTTTTATCATTTAGCACAACTAAACCCTATCATTAAACCAAAGTGCCTTTTCCATTTATTCAATCAATGCCTTGCTGGCAGAGGAATCATTTCTGCCATAGCTGTAAAAAGTTTGATTCCTGTGAAATATTACAGCAATCTGTCCAAGTTCTGCACATATACTTCAAAATCTGTCAAGCCTGCCTTGCTCTGAGAAATAAACCTTTTTCCTGAAGATAAATTTAAAGTACTCTTGAAACAAGTGGTTGATGTGTTTATTTAAAGGTGTTTTTCAAGCTCTGAGAAGTTTACATTCATGTAGCCTGAAATATCAACTGAGCATTTAATTAGGACACTAAAATCCTACTGACCTGGACAGATACCTGTTAAGTAGAACATACACTGAACTTTTACGTTCATGAACTACAGAAATGTCAGCTAACTGAAAATCTGTAAAACAGGCGTCTGTTGAGTAAATCTTCTAAACTTCTTTTGTTCCAGTATTTCATAAAAGTCTGTTCTGCATTAAGATGAATCTTATACACAGTACAAGCTTACTAGGAAATTTTGTTCTTATTACTTGTTATCATGCTCTATTATTAATTGGCAATAACTTAAATTAATTTTACCCAAGAAAAGTCTGTTTTGCCTGTGGCAATAACTCTTAAGCAATCTTCTGGTCCATATATCAACCCACAAGCCTTTTCCATTCCATTTTCTAACCCTGTCCTGAAGAGAAGAGGGAGTGAAAGAGCAGCTTGGTGAGCACTTGAAAACCAGCTAAGTTCAATGCCCCACACATCAAAACTTGTGGATCAGTTTTTCCATTTGGAAAAACCAGGTAGAAGACTTCCTTTGTCAATGAAGCTCTGAGACCAATGCCTACTTTTTGTTATTGCTGTTGAATTATGTGGAAAACATTTTGCAGTCTTGGAAATAAAAAAATATAAGTCTTCAAGACTGAATCAAAAGTCAGTAAACTCTCTCCTATCTTAAGGAGGGATTGATAAACTGCTTCTCTTTGTTCTTAATTACATTCTTGAGACTATTTTGTTAAAATCTTGCTTGCTTTCTAGCTCTAAGTGTAATTAAGTGATGAGCAATGGCTAAAACAACAGGGCCCAGAAGTTCTAGAAAAAAATGTATTCCCCTTTTCCATTGGTTTTGAGGTCAGATTTTCATTTGTATTAAGCTTTTCTAACTTTTCCTTAGCAAACATGGAGACTCTGAAGTGTCTAATTTACCCTCTCAATGGTCAAGAGCAGAGAGATTTTTAGCATTTTTGACAAATACCTGTCCAACCTAATGAGAGAAATCATACCAAGACTGATTTATCTCCTAGTAGCTGCTGAATCACTTACTATGTAGCTCAGCTTCTTGTCTGAAAAATGGAGAAAACCTTCACTGTCCCAAAGGACATTTAAAGTTACATGATATGAGGTATAAACTAAATAACAGCTTTACTGGAGGGATTTGTGAAAGTGAGTATATAGACTAACAGGGAACAGTGAACTGAGGAGGAATCTTTCGCTGCAACAAAGGTTTCAATCATTCTGTGTGATCTGTAGATTCTTTTAGACCAAGATAAAATAATCAAATAAGACACCTTTACAGGAGTAAACTGGCATGCAGCTTTATGCAGAAGCAGACAGTGTGTAAAGGAGGATGTGAAACCTCTCCCTCTGAGCCTTATAGTCTGACATTTTATGAAGGAACTACACTGCTTCGTTGTATAAAGACTGTTCTGTGCTGTGGAGCAAGAAACAAACTTTTGGTAAATGCGACCTCATTAGACATAATGAAATCCTCCATCTTTTCTTCTAATTTGTTAAGGACTACTCTTCTAGACTTTTAAGAAGAATATAAATTTCACATAGTAAGAATTAAACAAATGAGTCACAAGGCAGGGATAGGGCGCAGACATTTGTGACTTATTTGCTTTTAGAGAGTTTATAAGAACCAAAATATATTTTATGTCTTTATTTCTTACCAGCAAATTGGATGTCATGAAGTATTATCTCTTTGTTTCAATGCTGAAGTAAAAAAAAAAAAAAAAAAAGACTTCTTTTTTGGTTTACTTACAATTAAAAAAGAAAAAGGAAACAAAAATAAATTCCTGTGTTGCATGTGGAAAGAAAATGAAAAATTTTGAATTGCCAGGCATTTTTTCATACTGCAGAGCAGAGCGATGAATTCACTCTTTTAAAAGTAAGGGTTTCAAAATCAACAACCAAAAGAGACTGTCAAATACAATTTGAAAAGTTGTTGCCTAATACCTATTATCTGTTTTTAAAATATTTTAGAAATATTTTTATTACTTGAGATTTACTACAGACATAATTCAAACTAAGGTATTTCAACAGCCTTTGGCTCTGTTTTTCCTGAGTTCTCACTCACTTAAATCAGACCATATTCAGGAAGGCTATTTGTCACAAAAGAAATGTATTTATTTTCATAGATAATAACATTACTTCCACTTTTTTATTGCAAATACAAGCTTCATTATATTTCTCTCATTCAGCTTATAGTAATCAATTTTTATGGATTGTATTTTTCCATGGAAGAAAGAAGAAGAGATCAATTCAGGGCTTTTTTCTGCCAATTTGTTGGTTTTGATGCGGAATTTGGCAAACAGAAATGTTAAAATACATTTCATAGGATCGTAGAATCAAGATGATTGGAAGAGACTTTAAAGATCATCTAGTTCCCACTCCCCTGCTGTGGACAGGGACCCCTTTCACTAGAGCAGATTGCTCGAAGTCCCATCCAACCTCGCCTTGAAAAGTTTCAGGGGTGGGGCATCCTCAATTTTTCTGGTCCTCACCATTCTCATAGTAAAGAATTTCTTCCTAATATCTGATCTAAACCCACCCTCTTTCAGTTTGAATCCATTCCCCCTTGTCCTGTCAGTACATGCTCCTGTAAACAGTCCCTCTCCACCTTTCTTTTTGGCTCTCTTCAGGTGCTGGAGTTAGGCTGCAGTTAGGTGACCCCAAAGTCTTCTCTTCTCTGGGCTGGACAATGCCAATTCTCTCAGCCTTTTGTTGTAGGAGAGCTGCTCCATGCCTTTCATCATCTTGGTGGCCTCCTCTGGGCTCACTCCAACAGAGTTCCTGTGCTGGGGACCCCAGAGATGGATGGGGTATTCCAGGTGGGGTCTCTGTTTGACTTCATTTGGACTTTCAGTTACTGACACATTCTCTTGAAGAAAAGATTCAGAATACTAAATATAGGGTCTATGTGTTACAGAGGAGTCCCGACTTCACTGCTATCTTAGAGGACACCAGATCTCTGTGTTCTTTGGTGTACTATTGTCCATTGTCCCCTCAAAATTCTGCAAAAGACTGGACGCCACAAAGTGGGTGATAAAATAAAATATCCTTGAGTTCACTTCATTTAGTAGAACTAGCCTCCTAATGGGTTAATTCCTTGCCTAAAGTGTGCTTAAGTATATCCAGAGTTCTTAAGGAATACTGTAGAATAGTAGAGAAGATTTATGTTTTAGCTTAATTAAACTGCGCATTAAACTTGCAAAAAGAAATATGAATGTTTCATTTTATGTTGTAGTGAATATATTTTAGTAATATATCTTCCTATGTAAAGTCAAACTGAATGAATTATTTAATTCTGAACTATGATGATCTCTATTAGACATTGGTGAATGAGTGCTTAAAAGGAAATGGGAGGTATTCAAAAAATAACTATTTACAAATACAGAAAATTATTTTGCTGTTCTGCAAGTGACGATTTCATGTGTTTATGTGGCCTGTTTATTAAATACCATGTTATGACCTGCACTAGTCTTCAATACAGTATAGTAAAAAATGCAATCAAAAGAAAAGGACTCGAAGAGTTGGTCCATTCAGCTTCTGCTATATGGAGCCAGTACAGCTGAACTAACAATGTGAATCTGGCAAGAGGAGACCTGATGTAATTTATTGCCTTATAGGTAGACAGACAGACAGATAGATAGATAGATAGATAGATAGATGATAGATAGAAGTGGAAAACAGTGGATACATTAAATGGGTTCGAATTTGATAATGAATCAGCAATAGAATCAAATTCAACTGTCAAGCCATCAAATTTACACCAAAGTAAATGCCCAAAACCATTTTTTTTTCTCCTGTTATTATTATAAAGTAACATCCAGAAGACAACTTTGAACAGATTTGGGAGGTAGAATAGACTACTATGTAGGAGATAAGTGTAGCAGAAGAAAGGCAATCACACCATTACCAAGCTGTCTTTGAGCAGTGTGGGTTGGCATTTCTTCTCTGCATTTTATGGCTGTCACCACCTGTGTGTCCTTTTGCACACAGTTGTGAGGCCTATTTCCATCCACCCTTACTGTTTCCAATGAAGGGTGAGCATTCAGACTGAGTTCTCAACTGATTTTTCCCGTGTTTTTGGGTTTTTGGTGGGGTTTTTTTGTTTGGTTGGTTTGTTTTTTGGTTTTTTGGTTTTTTTGGTTTTTTGGATGTTTGGGTTTTTTGGTGTCTGTTTTTTTGTGAGGTTTTTTTTTTTTGTTAGTTGGTTGGTTGGTTGGTTGGTTTGGGGTTATTTTTTGGTTTTGTGGGTTTTTTGGTTTTTTTAGATTGATTGTTTGATGAGAAGAAAGTACTGTTTCTTACATGGCCCAGTTTTGCAGTCTGTTTGAAAAAATGGTGTTTCTGCAGGTAGACATGTTTGGTTTTATCAGAAATAAGTTACAAAATAAAGACCCAGTGTTACAGAGCATAAGAGGAATTTCCCAGACTGGAGAAACATGTGGTAGTGAACAGTATTTCTTGTGAGTGTTCTTTCTCACAAGTCTTATGGAAGTAGTACTTGTTATACAGTCCAATATTGCTAAGTAAATATTCATTTTATTGTTTTGATAAACCACCATCTAACTTGCATTTTTTTTCATGCAAAATAGCCTAATTACGTGTTATCTTTGCAAATAAGCAGAATGTTAATTTGGCAGCATTGTTCTGAATACCCACTTCACAAAATTGTCTTTGGTTTTGAGCCAATTTCAGTTATCAAAGTAATATTTTCATGTGAGGCTGATACTGAAGCAAAATTTGCATGTATTCTTTGTGACTTATCTGGAAAATGATAAAAACATTCAGAAACATTCACAACTATATGTTTGATTAACTAGAAAGATGGCAAGTTCTTTGAGGGAATAATTTTGTCTTAGTCAATGGAAGCCCCTGTCCAAAATGGGGCATATAAAATTGCTGCTTTAGAAAGCTGTGCAATCTTGGTTGTAAAGAGCAATTTGGCCAAGTAATATCATGAATTCCATTAAAAAAAAAAAAAAAAATTGTATGTTGGAGTGGCTCTAAAAAACCATTTTAGTTCTATCTGTTATATAAAGAGGTCACAAGACACTGCTATCTTTAATCACCATATCTATATACATGCTATTTTCCTGTTTTGCACAAAGAAAATATGTTTCATATATGTAATAGGTTTTATTTCTGTCAAAATGGAAAGAGGAAAGCTAAAGCCTAATGAGGGTGAAACTAATCAAAGGAAAAGCAAAAGAGTCACAGAGGAATGAAAACCAGATTAAACTCTGAAGCAGCAGGAGGAAGAGGCAGCAACAGTCATACCGTGAGGTGCCATAATGAGTGGTGACACAAACAAAAAATAGTCTCCAGGAGCAGCGAGTGACCCCAAGACTTTTACTGAAGCAGTGTAGGAGGATGCTTGAGAGTGACAATTTGCAAGTGTCATACTCATATCCTGAATTATAAGGATTTTCATAGCTCAAACCTAGCTTTAAAAAGCAACAGGAACTAGTTCCTTCAGAAGACATTTGCCAATTTCTCAGCAATAATAACAAGGAGAAAGTTGTAAACACTGAAAAAGCCCTTGTCCTTGTTTTTTTCTTCACATTTTTTTCTTCATGAGAAATTTTGTGTTAGCAAAATTAGAAGTCTCAGCAGAAGCAGTATTTTAATAGATAGGAGTCATACAAGATTTCTCAGTGACACTTTGAGTCATACTGTGGAAGTTAGAGTCAATTAAAGTCAGAGAGACAGTTAAACTTTGCAAGCATCTGAAGAAGAGAAAAAGTAATGGTACATTTTAGAAAGGAAAAACAATTCAAATTCAATTTAAGAGAGGTTGATTGCTTCCTATTCAAGCTGAGTTATTTCTTGTCCCTTTCTCCTGGGCAAACACTGAAGAGTGTTTTGGAACCACTTAAAAAATGCTTATATGGAAATACTAATTTTCATAAATAAGAGATTAAGCACTGATATCTGGAAAAATATTTTGTCATCTATACAATGAATTCGCTTTCATTATAAGAATATTCTCCTAGCAAAACAGCTTTAAATCTAGTCACATCCACTGAGAGAGAAAAGGACAAAGTTAGAAGCGTTCAGTTAGCACTTGGAAAAAATCTCCAACTTTATTTGGAAATATCTCTGAAGGATAATTCACATTTTTGATTTTCAAAGTGATGGGTTTATGAAGGAAATAATAAGTCTTGTGCCATCATTTTCTCCTTGTCATCCTAAGTGTCAAAAGTATGCAAAAATTTATACTATTGATATTATCTTTCCACACTCTGAGACTGCTGATGTTTTAAAACTTGCATTATAATGAATTTTTTTTATCCTTCAGGGGTTGTACAGTTACTTAGCTGATCCCATGAGATTTGTGGGAAGGAAAAATGTTTTTGGACTCACATAATACTTCATACTAAAGTTCTTTTCTAGCTATTATTGCATTAATTTAAGACAAACTATTATTATTAAAATGAGCATTAAAATTCTTTAGTTATTTCTGATAACTCGGACATGTAATGAAGTTTGGATGTTACCTGTATAATTTTTTGTAAGATGCAAATGCATTAAAATTTAGTGCAAGTTGGAGAATGTTAGCATTTTGACACTTTTTATTAAGAAACTACTGCTACCCTGAGCTCATAACAGAGTTTAGCAATTCACTAATAAGACAATATTTTTATGTTCTTAATTTGGGAATTTTTGATTTTGTATGTCTTCATTATCCACTTCCAATTTTTCTAATGTCCACACAAGCAGAAATTAGAAATAAAAACAAACTAAAGGGAAACATCACTGCAATTTCTAAAAAGGGTAGAAAGGAAGACCCAGAGGACTACAGATGACAGGGCTTTGGAACTAGATGAATTTTATTGTCCATTCCAAACCAATCCATTCTACGATTTTGTGAGATAGAGAGATATTCCTACTACAGTGTGACCACTGCCCAAAGCTTGTTAGCATTGAGTCTAATACTAATAACAGTTTTAATTACTGTTTCTTTCTCCCTCTTCCTTTGCAGCAAGATAGCAAGTCAGTCATATGGGACATCTTCACAGACAGACTACACAAGAATGATTCCTCAAAGGCCCACTGAAGAAGTAATCAATAATTAAAGACTTCATACTTCATTGAAAAGTGAGCCTTACAGACTCCAAGGCTTATAGAACCTATCTGAGCAGTTGTCCTACTAATATAAAGTGATTTTTAATTGATCTTGCAATTCCAGGAAACAGAATTCTGTAAGTCAAGGATGTTCTGTCATTCTAGTAGGACATCCTCAGAAAATATCTTTTATCTGTCAACATCATAATCCATAATCAGATTTATCTTAAATAGATTACAATCAGGTAAGAAGATTTAAAGAAGATTTTTTCTTAATTTGCTCTATGGTTATTACAAATATAGCAAGTGTATACTTCACATAGAAATATAGCTTTGTTGCCCAACTCTCAAAAAAGCAGTACATGATCATCCCACTCTGAAGCTTCTTTTGTATTATCTAGATTATATTTTTTCCATAAAAAGCATTCCCTACTAAAAACTGGCTAGAATAATTAATATTTCCAAAAAGGCACCAGAGTAGTAGATACAGGGACAAACCATCTGAGACCCAGCATCTGGAAAGACTTAAGTAAGCAAGCAATGCTGCTAATCAAGAGTAATTAATACATTGCTTTTATAAAGGTATTTTTAAGAGATAGCTCATCTGTTAGGTAGAAAACACACTGTCATGAATTAATGTTATCATGCATTCACTAAGCGTTCACAAACAGGCTCAGCTACATGAGCTCTCTTGCTGTAACTCATTGCTAGGTTTCAAGACTAAAACTCCTCAGAAAGCTCACAGTTACTGGAAGGGATCAAAACACGTTCTTATAGAACACGTTAAAGAGAAATTGAAATCTTTTTATAGGATTCTTGGTTTCTATGGAAAAATAGATCAATAAAATCTGAGACTTTCAACTGTCTAGAAGAGCTCCAGATTTGTCTGAAATCTCACAATTAATGTATTTTTTAGAAGAAAAGTTGTATTTCAGCATAAAATTTTGTTATGTAATTCTGCTATGCAGGTAAACTGTATGGCACTTACGGGTGAGGAAAACCAGGTGAAATTAATGTTACTAAAGCTACTTTTACAAATCATGAATATTTATACTGAAAACTTGAAGAGCCTTTTGAAAATATTCTTCACCATATTTCTATTCTAAATGAGGCATTTACTTCCCTGTATACCAGCCTTCTTTAATCAAAGGTACATTTATTTCCTTTTTTAGCACTTGGCATGAGAGCTGTCTAAGCCAGCTCATCAGCTGGTATTTCTTGGCATGTCAGTGAATTTACATCAGAAAAATATTTTGCCCCCGAATGTTCAGAAAATGTTTCTTCAGTTCTTTTGCATCTCTTTAACTTCCTTGAATTTGCTATGAAATCCTCATACTAGTATATGTTTCACCCCACTCAACACTTCAATGATAAGAAGAAAAATAAAATTGTTCTAGTTTAAGTAAAAGGACAATAAAAGTTTTTTTGCAATTAAGCACCAGTATCTGAGCAGCTAAGGTTCAGACAAAGAATGTAAGACCTAAACCAAAATGCAAGAAGAGCATTCTTTATTTGTTCACTGGCAAAAAACCACAAAAAACCCAAAACCCCAAAACAACAACAACAACAAAAAAAAAACCTGAAAGTATTTACTTGATCAGAAGAAAATCAACAGTTTTTAAGCTATTATTTTGGTAAGGATATTGATGTCATAAGACATCAATGTCAATGAAGAAAATGCATGAATTCTTAGAAACTTTAAAAAACCCTTTGGAATGGAGAGTTACAAAAATCACTCTAATACAGATAACTAATTTTCAGAGATACTAAGAAGATAAAAGCTACTCAGGGCTTTTACTCACACATTATCACTGATTTACAGTGTTTGAAACAGGAATGATATAATAGTCAAGGAACTGAATAGAATACTCGGTGAAGCTTTTCAAATGGCTGGGATTTGTGATCATTTGGTTCATCTGTTTTATTAATTAATCCAAAAACAAAGTTCATGTTGAAATTATCAGCAGAAAGAAAAGTTAACCTCATATTTTTAAATAGCAAACCAATGTCCCTTTTTAACACCGTAATTAGCAACATGCTGAGCCCTCTGACTAATGGCTCAAGCTGTTCCCATATGGACATCTAGGATGACAGTGGATTTTTTGCCAATCTACATTTCTGCTAAGCAAGGACTCCCCCGTGGCTGGTCTGGGCACCGATGCCACCCCCCACCCTCCTGTCCAGCACCTGGACATTGCCACCTGCCCAAGGGAGAAAGGCTCTTGCTCTCAGCGTGTCCAGTCACACATCACGTACTGTGAACAGACACGATGGCCTTTCCCCACATCAGCCCCAACTCCAAAAACACACATCTTTTTCCATGCTTGCTGTTTGGAGATGCTGGGCAGATGTGAAAAGCCAAGTGTCAGCAGTTGGCAGCCAGGAAAGGGTGACTCATCTTTCTAGACTAATCTAGACGTGTGACTAAAAAGCCCCCACTTTATATAGAGAAATAATACATGGATGGTCATAGTGACATATTAACAGACGTTGCTGTACAGTATTAAAAGACCGCTAGAGAAAGGAGTAGCCAAATTTCCCCAAAAGGAAAATTTCTGTCATGATGATTTATTTTATTTAGACAAACAAAAGAAAGAAGATAATAATAATTTTTTAAAAAATAATTTTTAAAAAAACTCTTTTTTGTTTTATAGCAAGGAAGAAACTAAAAGGAAACAATGCTGATAGATCTTTTTATTTTCTTTGCTTTTTAAAAGGCTTTTATGTCAGCATCATTTTAAAAATTGTAAGCAGTCCTCATATATTATGGACTAACTAAGACTTTTGGCAATACCTTCTGGTTTACTTTAAGTGCATTATGGAATACACTATCAATTTTACTGACTACCCTTAACAGTGTTAAGGGTAGACAGTAAGGCTGAAAAATATTTTTGGAATAATTTATTTTAACCTCTTCCAAAATTGACAGTTTCTTCATTAAAATTGATGAAAACATTCAGCAAGCATAGCAAAAAGTATTATAGGAATGACCTTATGTTAATTAACTTCAAAAAATATTAGTTCAGAAATTACTTAAACCAGGAAAAAATGATTATAATCATAATTATTATATCTGACTACATTGATCTCTGGGAGATGTTGTAATTTGAGATTTTTTTGCTTGAATGAAACATTAATATATTTCTCTTCCAAAGTGTAGCAAAGATGCTCAGTTTTAAACAATTTGAATACTGAGAAAATAGAAGATTTATAGCCCTTTTATCAGTCTTTGTGAGTAAAATTAATTTAATGATAATATATCCATTTGTATGTTTTGAAAGCATTCTCCTGACATTTTTATTCTTAGTTTAGCTAAATTTCCAGAAGTTCTTGGCGTATTTTTTAAACTGAAACTGAACTTGCTGAAATCAACTGAACTTGCTGAAATCAACAAATATATTTTTTTTCTCAATTCCCAGATATTTTTGGCTAAGGAGAAACTTAAATCTGATCATTTCATCAGCCTTGAATATTGTTAATAGCTAATTTTGAAATTAAAAATAGGAATAGAAAAGGTTAATATAGACACATTTATTTTAAGTACTAAACGCTTTCCAAACCATCTTTTTGTATGGTGCTATTTTAATGCATGTAGTATTCTTCACACTTTGCATACTTTCCAAAAAGTACCTAATAAAGGATTCATTATGCAAATGTTTAATATTCTACTTATACATGGGATATGTCTTATTATGTTGCTTCATCAGAAACTGATTGCAACAATTCCTATGCAACCCATCATTTTTTAACAGCTCCTTAAATGTTGCCCCCTTCATCATTAAATTTTTCTCCTTCCCTACCTATAACCTACAAAATACCCACATAGGAAAGAGATGAAAAAAACCAAGGGACAAGCAAAATGTTCAGGTCTATGTGCCCACAGGAAGCACATGACACTAGTCTGTCTGCAGGGAGCTGCTTTACCAGCACAGATCTAAACTGCTGGCCTTGTGTGGAATGGCTCATCTCAAACACCACCTGCTCTGCTGAGAAACAAAGATGAAGGAAGAGGATTTCCTTTGAGGGGAATTGGGGGAATCAGGGTGTCTGATTTTACATGTAAGGTAGTTATGTTGAATACTTTTTAGTCTAATGAAGAGGGGAGTACACAACAGCATTGCATGGAGATTGCCACATGAGCTCAAAGAACTGCAGTCTCCCTGCCCATATAAGTTGATTTATGGTTATGTTACACCGCGTAAGCCAGGTGGTCTGAGAAGGAATGCAAACCTATCAAATATTTTCAAAGCCATAGTCCCTGACAGAGAGAAATTTTGATAATGTTTATGGACAGAATCCTTTTTAAATTGAAGAAGCTGATTTGGTTCTGGGCCTAAATAATTTTTCTTACTTTCATAACCTACCTGTTAACTGAAGCAGCCTGCCCCCAATACACTCTGCTCATTCTTTTAATGATACCTTTAGTGCTTTTGACATTGAATTCTCTCTTCATTTCAAGTGGATGCGTTACTTACAAACAGCTTGGAAATGAAAAATTTGACATTGGAAATGGAGATGTCTCAAGTTTGTCTCCAAATAGAAAATGGTGAGTCTGCATGAGAAACATATTTGAGAAACATACCCTTTTGGCCTCACGTACTAGATGCTACAAACCTACTTGGTTTGAAAGATAAATCCAAATCATTCTGTTTGATTTGTGCACAGACATAGCTCAAGGCTGTCCAATTTCAGCTAGAAAGTGAAATATTTTTTATTATCTGCCATTTTTACATAATTTCGTTAAAACAGTAAAACTAAAATAACAGTCTGCAATAGGAGGAATAAAAATATCCAAGATGAAGTCATGTGCACGGTCTGCAAAGTGATAATAAGCACAAGTAGGTGCAAGAAAAGATAAGGTGGTCTAACCTTTTTAATGATCAACACTTCTTGTCCAGAATAATCTGCCTTCACAGAAACTATAACTGGACATGATCTCCAACATAGTGGAGTATGCTGAAGTGAAATTTTCCTTTTTCTTGGGCTCCCTAGAAGCTACATCTTGATGAGGAGATTAAGAAGGATCTCACATAATGGATGTCAGGAGTAAATATAAGATTAAAGGCATCATAAATCCAAAGCTTCACAGGTATGTTTGTTTAATATTTGGAGTTGAATTGTTAGAGGATAAGTTGTCTGGCAGTTGAGAAGTAAGTGCATTTGAAGTCTTGGGAGTTGTTCATTTTCTCTGCCTCTCAGGAAACGTCCTCCGAGTTTCCAACACTACCAGCTGCAATGCTGGTCTCAGAGTTGTATGCCATGCTCACGAAACTAAGTGAATTGATAGTAAAAACGCCTTTAATTATGAGTTCCTACTTCTTTACCTGACATTAAAATAAAAATCACTGTTATGTTACTTATAATTTAAGTTATGTAAACAATTTTTAATATTTGATAAGAAATAGTGTCCAGCTTGGAATATTACCTACCATTCAATTTATATCTATTTAACAACCTTGTACTTTAGAGGTAGAGTATTTCATTTAACATGAGGGAATTACTCTTACCAACAGCTACGTAGCAAGAAAAGCTCCTCAGAGAGCAGCTGTTGAAACAGGTGAGTACAACATTATGCACTAAACATTATGCATTAAACTACATTGTGCATTAAACAACTCTCCTCTAAGCAGAGAATCTACGAGCATCTCTTCTTCACAGCCCAAGAATCTATGCACCTTATTCTAGGAAGGATTCGCACTGTATTTTATAGGCACAGGAAAATGCATTGACTTTTTTTGCGTTTTTGTTCTGGTTTTTTCCCCTAGTGATGAGCCCTAGGCATGTGTCCCTCTCAGAATTTTCCTGAGAAATTAAAGGCTGAGCTTAAAGACATCCCCTGTAGTTTTTTCATTAGCCTGGCTGATATGAATGGATTCCAGCAACAAACCATGTAAACCCAGTCTAGTTCTGACAAGGAAGAAAAGCAACGTTAGTCTGTTATGACTAACTTATAATGTTGAGAGAATAACAGAAAGCCAATTATGACTAGGTCAAGAAAAATTAAATAAAATGTTAAAAGGATGCTGTTCAGTCATTTATCATCCGCCCAAGCATAATGTAAATATAGTACTACTGATACCCTGCAATTCATTATTCCTGATGCTTTTAAATGCTTCACTCAAGAGAAGAAAAAAAAGTAACAGCGTACAGAACTCTCATTAACATGAATTTCCTAAAGAAAGAAATATGCCAAAAGCGATTTTTTTAAAAAGTGTGCTTTTGAGAAAATGCCTGTCTTGTGTTCTTTTAATATTTTCAGTGACTTTTTTCATTCATTCATTCACTCTGGTTTGGTCTAGTTTGAAGAAAAGGAGGCTGAGGAGCAACCTCGATGCTTTGTGCATTTTCCGGAAGCAGAAGATGTGGAGTGGAGGCACTGAGGTTCTCTCCTTGCAATCCAGTGACAAGACATCTGGGAATAACTCAAAACTGTGCTGAAAGGGTTCAGACAAGGACATTAGAAAGCATTTCTTTACTGAGGGGGTGGTCAGACATTAGAAAAGGCTGATGCCCTAAGCTTCTCTGTGTTCAAAGTGTACCTGGACAGTGCCCTTGAGAACATGCTGTAATGTCTTCACAGCCCAGAAGTGCTCAGGCAGCTGGAATAGGTGAGTTCTGTAGGGCATTTCCACCCGAAATATTCTGTTCTGTTCCATGCTATGCTATTCTTTATGTACTTTTTATTGGAGTTACTAAACCATAGACAGGTACACACACAAATAGAAGAAGAAAATGCTGTATTTTTGCTTGTGCACTAATGAGTAAAAATTATAACTACTGACCTTGTCTAAATGCACATTTACTGAAATATCATGAAAGTTTTCAACCAAGAGTAAACTAAGTTTAAATGACCTTTCTAGCCTTTGGCTGAATCATTGCAGTAGCACTTCAAAGTATAGGTTAGGGGCTTTTTTCTTTCCTTTGAAGTATCCAAACTATGTGATTCTTCCATTGATTTTATTGATTTCATGAAAAAATTATGAAAAAATAATGGATCTATGTATTTCTATGGCATATTTGGCAGACAACAACAAAACCTTTTATGTTAAAATTATTTCCATATATAAATTGCTACTGAAATATATAAAATTTTAGTTTTCAGATATGAAATACCATGAACACAAGCAAAACCTACTTATTTAAATTTCTGAAAGCCAGTGTGTTTCTGTCTGCTTTATTCAGCTGCCTGAAAGACCAAACTGCCTTAGAACCAACACAGTCTCTTTATTCCTGACAATTTCCATTTAATTTCCACAAAAATTAAAATACGCTTAACTGCAAAATTAAGGAAACTATCTTGAAAGCTTGCTTATTTCAATTACAGTTTTAAAATTAAATAAGAATTAACTATGTACAGTGTCATGAAATTACATCAGGAGACTGATGTAGAAACAGCAAGGGGCAATGCAATGTCGTTAATAGCTGATGTTTTCTTGGTGCACATTGTTTCCACCCAAGGCAAACTATCTAAAAGCATTTCCACTTAAAATAACAAAAATTTGGCTTCCTGTATCTAACAAAAACGTCAGAGCTGAAAGAATAAACTTTAGATATTACTTATCAGAAATACCCATAAAAACCTAACAATAAATTTGGGGAGTCATGCGCTGTAATGAGCTTCCAAAATTTTGGTTCATAATGAAAAAGGATTCATAAATTTTAGGGCCTTTCCTATAATTCTTACCTTAGAAAACAGATACAAAACCAATGCTTTCTTATGAACAAAAAGCTGACCATGTAATTAGATAAAAGCATGAAAACAGAAAAGGGAATCAGGAAAAACTATTTACTAATTAATGTCTAAATCAAATTCTATATATTTCTCATGGAGCCCAAAATAATCAATTTAGTATTCTGGTGTATGAACTTTCAGATATACAAACTAATGCAGGATTTTGAAAATTATATATAAGATGTACACCTGCAGCCTTTTAGGGCTGTGACCCATTCAGTATTTTGAAACTTGTTGCTCAGGGACAGAAGTGCTTGTCATGGGTGAGGATTTGTATATTTACTAAAACAATATTAAAAGTAGACTGGGATTAAAATTATGTAACATATGAAAGAATTCACAAGTAAAGGGATTGGTTAATGACTGATGAGAGAATCTCAGCTATTTGTAACTGTTATTTATTCATGACATAAAAGCTTTAGAGAGGTGTCCACGGAGCTTATTATTTCTAGACTTATAAACAAAGGTTGTTTCAAAGCTATTAAATTGTTTATGCACACCATTTTGAGAAACATAAATAATCCAACAGTGGTGACATCAAATTCCAAGACATGAGATTCCCTAATGCACCACATGGCCTCGGACAGAGAACTGGCATAGGACAGGTGTCTGCAATTTAATTGCAAAATAAATGCTTCATCACATGAAGCTATTTTTCACTAACTAGTCTGACCATGGGTATTAATAGAAGTATGGAGAGAATCCTTCAGTAATTCTCTGCATTTGTTCAGGATTCGTCTGTTATTTAAGTGCAACACAGTGACTGTTATAACTAATCAAGCAAAATAAAACAAAGCAAACACCTGCTACAGGAATATTCAAGTTTCAACTCTCAGAGTTGTCCTTTGGCATACACTTGGCTTTCACTCCAGATCTGTATGATGGCTTCTACAAGTTGCATAAATATCATAGGATTGGAACATTTATCTCTTCATCTTGATCTACTGAAAAAGGATTTGAAAGCTATTACAGTGGTGAGGGAGGACAGAAGGGAGTGCAAGGGCTCAAAAGATGTGACCATAAAACTCTCATTTCTCCATAAAACCAAAACAATATAAATTAAAAATAAAAAAAAAATCAGATTCTGAAATTTTTCTGCAGTTACAATCCTTAGTAAAAGAACTTGGAGTTTTTTATGAAAAGAAACAAGAACTAAAAGTGCAATTTGTACATCAACCTATGAATCTCAGTGTAGCTATTTTACTTACACTACAGACAGTACTTCTGTAAGTACAAAAAACCCTCAAACCTTCCCCAGTGACAATTCTTTTGGCATTTTGTACTGCAGTATTGTTTTGTGTCTGTCACAAAACCCCATACAGGGAACAGAACAAAAACTATGCAGGAATGAACAGTCAAAAATTGCTACAACATAATGTAGCATCTTTGGTAAGTGTTTGGTACTCTTTGGAAACAGAAAATAAGTATTTTTAAATGAAATTAATCTAGGTTTTATTTGAACATCATTGAATAACAGAGACTGACAAATATCAAACCGTGAAAACTCCACCTTTCATCTTATTATTCTGAAAAAATCCAATATCTTTTCAAGAATGCTGAGTACAAAATAAATGTGTCTTAATCAGTTAAATGAAATTAAAACATATATGCTACTGATAAAATAAATTTCTTCTGCAGATGTCTAAACACTGAATTTGAAGCTATATATTGTTTAGGCTGGCTATGTAACTTTCATTTTCCTGATGAAAATCGCAAATTACAGTAGTGTGATTGAGTATACAACATTATTTTTCTAGAAATAAGTTCCATGACAAAAAGACTTACCTTTTATCATACTGCATGAAAGACAATAAATTTTGAAAAATTACTAACAAAAAACCCCAAATTGAAACAAAGCAAAGATCCAGAATGTAGAGTTTATAGATTATCTAGAGCTTTCAAATGCTTTTTTTCAAAACTGAGCATACAGTAGAATAATAGCTGTGGCTATTTCAGGAAACTTAACACAGCATAAAATTTTTAATGACAGTTTTCGTATAATTTCTAAATTTCTCTCACTTAGTTTATAGCAGCTGATAAACATTGAAGAGACGCAAACACTTCAGAATCCCTTTCTGTCCTTCCTAACAGCTCCGAAATGCTGAAGTCTTCATGGAGTCCCCCTGTCGTTAGTGAGATTCTGATAATTTATCTTCTCACAATTTTGCTCTGCTGTAACGGCATATAGTAATTCAGATTACTTATCCAACTGTTTTTTGTTATCCACAAAGCATGATTTAAAATGTCATACTTTTATGGAAAATAAATAAAACTTAATCTTTGCTGGTGAGAGAGCTTGGGGTTTCATACAGGCTCTTACATTTTGAGATTTCTTTTGGAGATTCTAGTGAGATCAGTTAGCACTAGGGTTCTAGGAAACAGAAGTTCCATGATGGAAAAAAATTTTAAGCACACTCTAAAGAAATGCAGGAGGGACGTGTTGAGATTATCACAGCTTGCACTCTACTAAACTTGAAGTTTATTCGAGATGCTACTAACATTTGACCATATTAAACTTCCATTAAACATGGTCCCCCACATCCAGAAGGAAAAGTGTTCTGCTCATGAACCCCCAGTGTGCTCCTCTCTGCAAGCACATGATTGATTCTCTGCAAAACAGCCAGGCAATCTGGAACGGCAGTGCTGAAACCAGTCAGACACAGGTATCTACACACCTATGCTGCACAAACCTAGGACCACAAAGTGGCAACCACTCACTGTTACTAAAGACAAATATGGATGTAGTCTTCCTAGAAGCATAACTGGTGGCACCAAAACAAATCCCAGTCTTTTCATCTCTGTGTAACCTCTGCTGCTGAAATTCTATCTGTAGATACAGCCATAAAAATGTTGCAGTGTCATTAATAATATAACAGGAGAAAGGTTTTCATTGCTCCTCAAAATTATCTGCTCACATGCAGTGAAGCACAGCAGCTGATAATGTGCACAGGCTAATGAAGCATAGAAAATATCTTTGCTCATGAGATCCTGACAGCCTGAACAAATTTTAATCAATGATTACTTTCTTTGTGCCAATGCGTTATCGCATTTTTCTTTGTGACAACATGAGCAGCTGAGGGAACTGGGGTTGTGCAGCCTGAAGCAAAGACAACTCAAGGGTGACCTTATCACTCTCTACAGCTACCTGAGATGAGTCTGTAGCCAGGTGGGGGTTGGCCTCTTCTCCCAGACACCAGTCACAGGCTGAGAGGACAGAGACTCAAGCTGCGCCCAGGGGAGTTTCAGGTTGGACATCAGGAGGAATTTCTTCACAGAAAGGGTTGTTAATCTTTGGAACAGACTGCCCATGGAGGTGGTGGAGTCATTGTCCCTGGAGGTGCTCAAGAAGCAAATGGTTATGTCACTTAGTTCTGTGGTCTTGTTGACAAGGTGATCAGTCAATAGTTGGACCCAACAAGCTCAGAGATCTTTTCCAAAATAAATGATTCTGAGATTCTGTGTGACTTGTTTTACTAAAATACATCATCAAGCAGAAGATCTCTCATTTGTAATTTTTCTTTTTGCATAAAAACCGTACTTTCTTTAAAATTGTTTCTTAATGTCCTTCAGATATTTTATTCTCTGACAACTATTTTTCATAAAATTACATTTTAAGCAAGTGAATTTACTAATATAAACATATAGATGATTTCAATGTTTTAAGAAGGTCAAAGTTATATCGATGGTTCTTTAATCAGAGAGTGGCTAAGATTGGAAGTGATCTTTGAAATCATCTGGTCTGACCCTTACCTTAGAACAGGAGTAGGTTCCATGTTAGAACAGGTTGTTCATCACCTTGCCCAGCTGAGACATGAACATCTCCAGGGGCAGAAATTCCAGCATCTCCTCTCGTAATCTGTTCCTGTGTTTAGACAGCTCCTCCACCTATTCCCCTATGTCACTTGTCTCCTGTGTTTGTTCTACCTGCCAGGAGAGTATGGCTTTTGTGTTCTCTATAACTTCTCATCATAAATCTGTACACAGCAGGTGGACATACACCCATGTCCTCAGCTTTTCCATTCTCACGATGACCAGATGCACTTTTCAGGCTTTCCACCTGCAACAGATCTCTGACCAGCCTGGTGCTGTCCTGCTGAACTCTACTTAGTTTGTCAGTATTCTCGCAGTGGAGTGTTACAAGTGCACAAGTCTCCCACATAAAGTCTCACAAGTGTGAAGTCACTTTCATTTTCCATTTTCCTAACCCAGGGACACTTGCTGTACTTTAAGATTTAATCATTATCTTTTTTGTGTAAGTTTAGCCAACAGTCAAAGATGGGATATTACCTGTTCTTTTTTTCCTGTGTTCAACCAGACGTCTGCTATAGTAGTGGGGCTGGAAGGCAAGTTTCTGTACATCATCTGAAATACCTTTATTCCTTTACGCTCGCTACCACAAACTATCTCAAAGTCTACCTGGACACAGCACAGTCCTTGCTCCGTTGCAAGACCAAGTGGATCTGTGACCTTTACACTTTTGGAAATTCAAGAATAAACAAAAGAACTATTTTCCATTACTAAGTCTGATACCATGAACCCACTCCCATCCTCCTTAGGATATGACTCACTCTGAAGGACAGAAATGCATGACTCAACCTTGCAGTCCCAGACCTAGTAGTTAGCTGAGTTAAAATGCCTGATAAAATATATATAAGTGGCAAATGTTGTTCTTTCTTTAGTTTTTGTTGAGAAACCTTTAAAAGCAAGAATATCACACCAATATAGACTACTCTTTTCACAACATGAGAGAAGACATATGGTTATACTATCCTGTTATCATGTGTTAACCTTGGTCTCTACCTTCATGCAATAAATATGATACAGATTTAGAGTTTCCATATCATGGGACAATCTGTTTTTGTATGAGAAAAAGTGTTTTATATCTTTTACAGGTAATACTTTCGAAGTTCAATTAAGATTAAACCAACCATACTAGCTCTCTCTAAAGTTAAAGAAAAAATTTTAAAAGGCAATTTTATTGTTGAAACCTCTAGAAGAGGTGAGGAAGAATTCTATAAATCAACTGCCAAAAGCCACCAAAAATTCAGTGTTACTTTTACAGTCTTTTGAAAAAAACCCTGTTGGCAATGGACATGCTGTTCCTCTGCACAATATCACTCCTCTCAATAAGTTTCTTCTGTAATTGCAGCATACATAGTAATGGAAGCCTCCTGATAAGAATTACGTGGTATAAAATATACAGGAAACTTCAGAAAAGAGAAAGAATCACTGCTTCACTGAATGGTCCAAGCAAGATAAATCTGTTTTATTTTTGTTTCCAAAGCTACAATCCATTTTTCTAAAAGCTGCATGAGTCTTTCTGTTCTAAATCCTCTCCATTTCCTTTCAATTTTCTTTCCCAGATCAGAAAATCATTCGCTGTGTATATTTCACTGTGACAAAGATGTTTTATTTTCACATGTAGATCTATATTCAAATGCATTTAACTTGAGACATGATTCAGGTTGACTCCATAGTTCAGAAACACAAGACATCCTCAGTCAGACATGTAAAGCTCAGCCAAGCGCAGCTTCTCTCAGTGCATACCCATCCCAAAAAATGTTTTGGTTTCTAGTTAGCTGTTACTTGCCTTTATTTTTCACTCATGCCTTAATTTGCATGATCATTCTTTTGATTGTAGAGATAAAAAAATTACTAGATGTCTTGTAATATTGCCCCTTTCCACACTGATGCTAAGCTTCCAGCTGCCATCCTTTGCTTTGTGATCTTTCAGTTTGCATTAGACTAATTCACTGCTCCTCTCAGAGGGACCCCAAGTAAAGCCCACACTGCACTGTATGAGAGCAGTGGTAAATTTAGAGGTTGAAGAATGGAAGGTGATTACTGAGATCAAATGAAGAGAAAATCACTTTCAAATAAAAGTCTAAATATACTTTTGTTTTATTTTTTAAGGAAAATATGGCTGAAACTCTAGAGCTCTTAAATCTTATGTACTGTTTCACTTGTCTTTCATCTATAAAAAGTTGTTTCATTAAAGAAAGAGAGATCGAACCCCAATATGTCAGCAGGCATTCTTGTTACATTAGAATAGTTTTTAAAGTAGCTTTATTTTTAATTCTTACCCTCAGATGTACCTGTTCTTTTCTTTCAAGGGACATAAAAAATTAAGATTTAACTCTCTGAATATAGTCTGTAACAGTCAGCATATGATGGCTGGAAGCTATTATTTTAATATTAATTTGCATTTTGCCAAGCATTAGGGACTTATAAACTCCAGGTATACACATTCTTGTTACTTGCATTTCCTTTGTGCATTTATTCTGCAAATTGCATTCTCATGAAATGGAATTTTATGACTGAGAGATGTATAATTAAGATTTGAACAGTACTGTGTTCAGTTACAGATAATTCATGTTGACCAACTACATGGCATTGCTATATGAATTTATATTGTATTTAGCTTTTGAAATATAATTTTCAAAGCCTTGAACAACTACCAACTCCTGTGAAAAGAGTTCAATACAATCTGAATTTTGGTGTCATATTCCAGAGAGAACATAATTGATAATCACAGATAAAACAGATACTCAGTAGTGTTGAGACTAGATTCAAAATTTTTTATTGAAGAACAGGTAAAAGACAAGGATTAGGCAGAACATATTGCAGTATACAGAATATCCACAGTGGAAAAACATTGACAGAAATAATAATTTTAACTTTGAAAAGGTATCTTTAATTGGCTTGAAAACAGGACAGAAAGAAAGTGGTAATTTTTCTCTTTGAAGCTAAAAAACCCCAAAACTTTATGTAGTTCAATGTACAGATAGAAAAAACAATTTTTCATCAGTTAACTGTTCCTTTATGGAGGCTGTTTGTTTCCTGCAAATGCAAGGAAAATTACTCTTTCTTTTTTAATGACAGAAGGTGAGCCATCTGCATTTGCAGTTGATGTGACATATGAACAGGTGGTTGCTCTGAAAGAGTTTGTATCTACTAAGCTCATCCTGCAGCCTACTGTGCAACAGCTTCATCATAAGCCTTTACCCAGTCCTAGACTCTACTGCATTTTGCACAGAGACTAGTGAACAATCTCTAATACATTGTCATTTTCTTTTCAGTCATTTGGCTTATTGACTACAAGCATGGAAAAGAGTGGCTGTTTTCATGTGGTTGCTGGAAAATATGCCATTGAAATAAACGTATGAAATGCGTATCTACATGAAAGTATGGAAGAAGAGGGTCATCTTCTGTATTTTATGCCCATATGCTAAGATGGAATAAAGCATGTTTCCAAATTTCACTAAACCTGAGGACTTCACTGGTTGTACTCCAAATCTTTCTTTCTTTGCAAGTCTTTATAAGTTGTCAGCATATAATTTATTCTACAATATATTGTGTCAGGTTTTGAAATCCAAAAATAAAGATATGGAGATGTGACAAATTAGCAAGGGATAATATATTATTAAAACACTTCAGGGTGAAATTCTGATGCTGTTACTGTCAATAATATACCCAGCATGTACAAAGATGCCACCATGTGATTTTGAGCAAGGGTTCTATGTAAAAATCTACTATTTTTCAATGAAAATAGTGCCAAAAACCAAGACCAGAAATTTTCTCAGATTAGGTTGCAATGTTTTTACCTTCAAATCATTAATCTTAAATGTTCAGGTCTACAAAAAGAAAACCAGTAACTTCTGTTACAGCAGTTATACTAATGTACAAGTTACAGCCACTCTGATTTATCATTTCAGTCTTATTAGAATGCATCCTCCATCATTGTCCTTTGTTAGTGTTAATAACTCATGGAACATCACTGAGCCTGACTTCAGTAGTTAAAATAAAATGAAACAGCTTAGAGTCTATTTTGCAGATTGGAAGCAAAGTTTTCAAAATAAATTTTGTGTGTAGGCGCTTGGTTCCCCACAAAACCCATCAGTTTTACCCATTGTAAATAGTAGATGTGTTTACACTGTACTTTGAACACCCTCATAATATGTGAAAAGGAGAACTTACTTTGGATTCTACACTGCTGTTCCATAGAATAGACAATTATGTAGTATTGTCTAGAGCTACTGATTCTTTTGTCTTTTTGTATTTCTATTATTGCTGTGTCAAAATTAATAAAAGACCATCACGAAAGTGTACGTAATCCTCCAGAAATAAACCAGATAAATAAGGAAAATTTACTGTATTTTATCTTCCTATGAAAGATGTAATTGTTTACCCAAGTTCTTAATACAACAGTCTAAGTAAATCCTAAAAATTCCTGTTCTGCAACTCTTTCAAATGAAAGTAATGAGTGCAAAGCGACTACAGCATCAAACACAATTGTTATTGTAAACTCTCCTCCATTCCAATTTGAGAGGAGGTTTTCTGTAAAACTCCTTCAAGCACTATAAACCCTGTTTAATTTTAAACATTTTAAGTATGAGCTTTTCACCTCCTTGCATTAGAAATTCTTAACTTTTTCACAACATAGTATCTTGTGAAATCTTCATGCATAATTCCACATAGAGAACCCGAGACACGGTTTCATTCTTTTCATGTTCCATTTAAAATAGCAGATTACATTTCAAATTCCGATGCATCAATAACAAGAGTTAGAACAGAAGAGTTTAGTTTAAAACATCTCCTTGCTTGTGCTCCTGTTATAATGTTGGTTAATTTTGTCTTTTTCAAAGCAGAAATTTATGGGTTATATGTCAGTCCCATCACTAGAAGCTTGAACATAAATTTATCAAGGGTAGAAGTAAGACGACACTAGAAATATCTGAAACCTAATCATGTTAAAATAAATACAATTCATGTGATACTTTACAAAAAAACACATGATTCATTAATCACTTCAAGAAGACATAATATAGCGAGCATTCAGAAGTAATTTTTATCAGCTTGTGAGTCTTTTAATATAATTTTTATGGGGTATCCAAATGCTTGTGAATCCTACATGCTATTATCTGTCATCTGTGGTCATTCTGCTTAAAATGATGGTATTTATCCGTACAGTAGAAATAATTAATTTATAGCCAAAACCAGTTCAAAGGTTTTCACTGCCATGAACAAGTGGAAAGAACAGCTACACGCATTCTAAATGTTGGGGCAATTATTTTAACTCTGTGCAAAACAGCTGGCTCCTGGCTGTGGGTAACCAAGGATGAGACAGAGCACAGCAGTACGCTGACACTGACTAGTGCTCAGCAGAGTGCCAGGAATAGCTCAGCACAGGGACAAGAGGCCAGTTTGGCTTGATGCACTGCACTTTGGAAACATTTCAGTGCCTGCTTCCCACTGTCTCATAGGCACGAGACGCTACGGATCATCTGTTCCCACCTAAGACTGATAATGAGCCAGTACTAGGAAGCGGGATTGGTTTTCTCTGCCTGCTTTCTAGCCAAGATCTCTTATAGGGATGAGTAATCACCAATTAAGATGCATGAGAAAATTTCTTCCTGCCTCTGCTCAACAGGAACACTCACGATTGTCAGGCATCAAACATCCCCTCCCGGTGATAAGTAAAGTTCGCCCACGCAAAGCAAATAATATATGAATTTTGCTCCACTGGCTTCCATCCCCACCTTTTTTCATGTTCTGGTGGAATTGAAAAGGAGGCTTGTTCACAATAGAGATTCCTCTTTGGGGTGTTGCTGTACAGGTGAGATGCAGAGGATCTTCAAATATCTCCTCTAGACACAGTGAGATACGTCTGCTGGAATCCAGAGGGATAGAGAAGGGTGGCAGGCTTAAGACCTCTGGAGAAACACCTCTGGGGTAATTCACAAGGTGCAGGGAGCTGGAGTTGGGAGATCAGAAGCAGTCTAGAGGAAATATAGACAAAGATGGTGACAGATGAAAGAGGAGAATAAGAATGGTCTCTTCATCTGAGAGTCAGATCTGAAGTAGAGACTGTACGGTCTTTTGTGGAGTTCCTCCCAAATTTTTGCACAGTAATATGGTTTGCAGAGTTACATTACTGTTAGCAAGTATATTCTAAAAGATATCTGAGAATAGAAGCTATCTAGAAGCAGTTTCTCAGGGAGATACATAATAGTTTATGCCAGAAAATATTTTTATTTTATTAATAATATCAAAAATAACTGACTTCTTATGATTCAAGTGCACTGGTTTAAAATCCCTGCAAATTTATAAGCTTATTTTTAGACTCAAATCTTTTGTGTTTGAACCACAGGAAATGGAGGTAAATCTGAAGAAGCACGATCTCTTTATTCTTCAATTCAGACAACAGCCTCAGCTACCAGAAAAACAGGTTAGAAACAGCACTGAACAGCAGACATATGAATGTATGCATGTTCCGTTAAAAAAAATATTTACATCCTACCGATTAACTCATCCCCTGTTTTCACCAGTGTCTGGGTAAAACAGAATTAATTCAAGTGTCATTGTTTAAATTTAAAGTCTTGGCAGTTTTAAACACAGGGATTTTCACTCTCTGTGAGGAGAAGTACTTCAGCAATGGCAAAGTTGTCATCATACATGGTATTGAGAAAGTTTAAATCCTTGGAGATTACAGTAGTGTAAATATTAAGATTCAGAAGTAGTTATGAAGCAGAAGCATGACAGGCAGAAGAAAAAAATGTAAATGAATTTTTCATAGAAGTTGAAATAAAAAATCTCAGTTTATAGAAAATTTACATGCTTGCAGCAAATATGACAAAATAGATGTAAATATGAAGTTCCCTCTGCAAAGTGATAGCATCTCATATCTAAAATGGCAAGTTATATTGTCCATATTTTTTAACAATAATATAATGTACAATTAATGGGTATATTTTTTCTAACATTAAGCATTTTTAATTGTTTTCTTTTATGGTTCATTTATGAATTGAAAAATGTTCAGACTACTTCTAACATTTTTTTTCCCAACAGTTAAAAGAGTGAAAGGGAAAAAACTGTGGGTCGTAAGCACATTATTGTATCTTAGCAGAATCTTCTGCACAGCTTCTCTACAGTAAGGCTCTATTCCTTACAAATTAAATGTAATTATTATGATAATTTGACAAATTCCTCAATGGATCAAAGTGGTGGTAAATTCAGAAGTTAATCTAAGTTTTCCAGCAAAAGCTGCTCCCTTTCTTAGCATCACCTAGGCTAAGGAATCAAAAATTTTAGCACTTTAGGATGAGAAATGTTGTTTCCTGCAAGCTTTACAAATATTTTTCCCTAACCCACTCTAGTTGCAGTGTAACGTTGAAGCTCAGGGAGGCTGGAATGGACAATAGAGCAAAAAGAGCAAACCCTATTTTTTGGAAGGGTATAAGGATACTCTGAGCTATAGAAATAATGATGGGACTAATACTTCTTTAAAAACAGCTTTTGATTTTATGACTTGGTTGCCAGAAGGCAAATCCTACACATCTAGATTTTTTTGTTGGTTAGCTTTTCAACAATTAATGAAGACTGCTAGATAGTATAGATCATCACAAGGGAAAAAACCATTCAGAATCTGAATTTCACTAATATAAATAGAAATACTTTGAATAGACTAAATCCCAGAACACTAATGGAAGATTCTTGTAGAATATAGCACAATTTGACTACTAATTCTCTGAAGGAAATAATGAATTTCAAGTAATGATAGCCTTCAAGGTTCTCTCCAACACTCTTTTAATTGGTAATTAGTTTAATAAGATAAAACAGAAAAATAAAAAGAAATCCAAATAATTTCATTATAGGTGGAAATCAAAAGTTTCCATTTGTACTATAAAAGAGAACATATTTAAATTTCTGAGGTACTGATCCCAAGTGATGGCTGAAGCTGCTGCAAAGACTCCCTATCATTACATTTAGTCAGGGTTAGAACCAGGCTATTTCCACTTCACCTAAAAGAAACACAATGAAGCATGGAAAGTATAATGTAGTTATAATGAAGTACAACTAATGGGAGTCTATTCGTGTAATAGAAACAGAATTGAAACTAGATAAAGTGACAAAGAAAAAGCAATACCATACAACCAATTTTATGCACAAAGTGCTGCTTTCCTCTGCAACGACTAGGTTTTAAGTTGTTTTGTTTCCTTTAACATCAGTGATATGTTTTTGCTGCAGATGAAAAATCTGTTTAGTGCTTGCCTAATGACAAGTCTATAAAATGATATCACAGTTGGCACTTGCCTGGAGGTAGTTGATCTCTGCTGAGTTTGCTCAAATATCTCGTGAGTGCTAGTGCCAAGCAACTTGAATAAATCCAGTGCAAAATCAAGTATGCTTGAGTTTTTCATAACTTCTCCATTTGCCTGGTCTGTATAAACAAAAATGCTTTTGCTACACAGCATCTGCAACATTTTCTCACTTCTCTAAGAGCTTACTAAACTTAACAAACCACATAATGTCTGTTTCCTATTCACTTGGAACTACAAGACGGCGTTAGCTTCACAACAGGGAATGTATTTTTCCTGTACTCTCACTACTCCAACCATTACCACCTTGGTTATGCATACCATGTCTAAAGCAAGAAGTAATTTTCATCATAGCAAAAGAACAGGAAGGAATATTGCTGTTAGATATTGGTATAAATTTCTCTCCTAATTCAAATGACAGACAACTAAAATGCTCTGTCCTACTGTCAGACACAGTCATTAGGATTATATCTGGGAATTAGATCATGGAGTTTTAACTATTATTATTAATTTTAAATAGTCAACACCAAAATAAAAAAAAACACAATAAAATCTTTTCATTTTTGCAGCAGCTGGAAAGTTTCTAATAAAATAATATAAGAGAGAAGGAAGCTTCATAGCTGAGATGATGAAATTATTGAATTCAATGTAAACCACACCAAACACAAAGAGCAGAATCTTTTTGCTTTGTAGCAAGTTCTAAGTGATGTTGTTTGTCTTCCTAAGTCAAAGTCAAACTTGGTGGAGCCCAGATTTTCGGGAGATGGCTGAACACCTGCCTGCCCATGGAAAGTATTGAATTAATTCCTTCTTCTTCTTTTTCCTTTACCTGCTATACTGTCTTTAAGTAACCCTAACCCTGAACTCAAGCCATGAGTTCTCTGACTTTTCTGATTCTCTTCCCCCATTCTACCAGGGAATGGTGAGCAAGTGTGCATGTGGTTCTTAGTTCATAGGTTAAACAACAAAGGGAAAGGTAAAGCATTGGTTAACAGAGAGGTATTCATTGCATGTCTGCAGTGCAACTCCCATAAAAGATGCAAAAATATATGTACACGTTTCCTAACAATGCATAGCAGTGTGTGACCTAAAGTCCCAATCTCACCATCATTCATATCTTTTGAGTTGTTCTGCAACTAATTTTTTAACAACGGTCACTCTTCCGAGAAGTCAAGGTTCTGGGAGATGACAGATACAGAGATATAGCCATAGATGATATAGATGATATAGATTGATATAGATATATGGATATATAGATACAGATTACATAGATTCAATATAGATATAAATATAGATAGATATAGATTAGATTGTGATATAAAGAGATACAGATATGTAAAGATATAGATACAGATTATATAGATATATACAGCTATAGAGAGATATAGGCATAGATATAGATAGATATAGGTGATATATATTATATATAGATTAGATATACATAGATATGTATGTATATAAAACACTACAGGAACATAACCACGTGGTAGGGCAGGGCCTCAAGCGACATCATTTCTGCAACCATGTTATTAAAAGACTGTACCATCTACTGTCTTGGAGCTTAAAATGGGAAAGACAGGCAAAACTATTTTCTTCTTTTCTTAATCACTGGCTGACACCAAGTCATATTTTATGGCATTTTTGACCACAATAGCTATGATTAACACAGCAAATATGAAGCAGTGTGCATATGCTCCTTTTTATTCCCTATCAGTTTTGGTTTTATCCCAGACTTCAGGAAGGTCCTCATTCCGTGACCTTTGATGACAATGAGAATTTTGATTTTGACTGTAATGAGATTGCACCTGGAATTACCAGGTTATTTTGATTATTTCTCAATCAGTGAGACTGAATTTATAGAATCATAGAATGATTAACATTTATAAAAAGACCTCCAAGATGACTGAGCCTAACCTTTGACTGAACCACCTTGTCAACTAGACTGTGGCCATAATTGTCATGTCCAGTCATTCCTTGGACACTTCTGGAGATAGTGACTGGACCACCTCCGTGGGCAGCCTGTTCCACTGTCCCTTTCTGATGTCCAACCTGAACCTCCCTGGCACAACTTGAGGTCGTTTCCTCTTGTCCTGTCATGAGTTCCCTGGGAGAGGAGGCCAATTCCTACTTTTTTACAGCCTCCTTTCAGGCACCTGTAGAGAGCAATGAGGTCACTCCCGGGCCCCCTTTTCTCCAAACTAGACAACCACAGCCCCCCCCAGGCACTCCTCACGTGATTTACTCTCTAGACCCTTCCCAAGCTCCATTGCCCTTCTCTGGATTTGCTCCATAATCTCAATGTTCTTCCTGAATTTAGGGACCCAAAACTGGACACAGGACTCAAGGTGTGGCTTCACCAGTGCCCAGTACAGGGGGGCAATCACTGCCCTGGTCCTGCTGACCACACTATTGCTGGCACAAGCCAGGATGCCATTGGCTTTCTTGGCTTCTTGTTCAGCCACTTGTCAGCCAGGATCCCTAAGTCCTTTTCCACTGGGCAGCTTTCCAGCCACTCTTTCCCCAGTCTGTAGCACTGCCTGATGTTGTTGTGACCAAAATGCACAGGTTGGTGCTTTACCTTACTGAACCTCATCCAATCAGCCTCAGCTCATTGATCCAGCCTCCGCAGGACAAAGTTTCTGTCCAGATCAAAGGTCTGTCTTTTAAAGGCTCTCTTTACAGTTTACTTCAAATGTACGTTTTTGAATAACTTCTTTACGTGTTGCTGATTCTTGATTTCAAAATGCAGTGAGATTGTAAAACTATTCAAAGAATTGTCAAAAAGCAAAATATAGCTATCTTCTGCCATGTGAATTAAGATGGGTTTTGGAGGTGAGAAAATAACTTCCTTACAAACACTTGAGTCATTAAGCTAATCATCTTTCATACTTAAATGTACACATCTAGAAACAATATTCTTTCCCTTGGGAAATTCTCACTAATTTGCAGATTGTTTTTGCACAAAAGGCAGCCATGCTACAAATGGTAAATGTTCCTTAATGTTACACAACTGCAAATAAAACTTTCATTAGGAAAAAACAGCATAAGAAATTATCACACGTAGTACAAAATACTGACTTTTTAAAAACAAACAATAGAGTTATTTAAACAGTCTCCTGCAGGAAAGTCCACATAACTAAACCGGCACTTCTTCCAGGTACCTTTCCACTGTTTATTTACTAGGCATTAGATTCTATGGTGTGGAATATCCCTTTAGCCTTTCAGGTCATCTGTCCTGGCTATTCTCACTCACAAAAAAAAGAGTCCTTGTTTTGGGATAAGCGTGACTTATCAAAAAACAAAATATCAGTATGTTATCAATATTATTCCCTTCCTGATTCCAAAACACAGCACTGTACTCACTGCAGAAAAAAAATTAACTCTATTCCACCTGAAATCCAGAGAGTACGTCTAAATCAACAATCACCTTGTCAACTTAAATTGGTATAATATCTACGTAATAGTAATGAAGAAGACATTTCTTTTCTGTGATCAAGAAAGATGAAAATTACAATAGCATAAACTGGTTATTTTGAGAACAGAATCAAAGCCTAATTGCAGTAAAAGCTAAGGGGAAGGGCTTCAGAAATATGGAGAAAGGTGAACAAATGTGGCAATAAAATGTGAGACAAGTGAACTTATTATGACATCCAGCTGGACAGTAATAGAATTGCAAGCTGAAAAATTCACTAGTAGACATACTATCTGAAGACAGATGGGACAAATGAGATAGAAACAAAGAGGAGGAGAAAAAAAAATGACAGGATTTCTGTCAGGTAAGAGAAATTAATAGGAGAGTTATAACTCCTGTAGAAATTGATTCAAAATAGAGGAACCAAGAAACAGAACAAATCTTCACATTTGTAAGATTCTTTCACACGCAATTTAAACCAGTGTTTGCTTGCTGCCTCAGTAGATCCTCCTCAGATAGTATTTTTAGAGTAGCCAGCTCTCCACTACAAGCCTGTGGAGATGCCAGATGCAGAAAAATGTAATTTACACTGGAAATCTGGCCATGCTCACAATCCCAGGTGCACAAATAATGTGGGTTACAATATAAGCCTGGGAACATTCAACAAGATACACAAATAGTACAATTTATTGACTATAGTGACAGAAAAAGTTCAGAAGTTGCTGTTGATAAATCCACTGATGTCAGAAAGGATAAGCAACTGTACTTCCACGGAATAATATTTACCCAATAGGTGTTCCCATGGGGAGGAGATGGGTACAGCACTTTGTCTGTCCCAGGATACAAAAGTAGAATCTCCTCTGATCTTACTCCCCTCTTAAGTTATATTCATATTGTTTTCCTTGAGGGTGGGGAAAATATAAAATTTCAGTTGATGTCATTTCATGATTAGGTGGAATTTGAGTGACTTTAGTCACACATATAAAGCATATGCAGGTTTTACCTTCATTAGCATATGTGGGTGCTTGAAATTTAAAATGTCGTGTTGATGATCCAAAGTGCAGCTTTCAGTCACCATTTGGGTCACCTCTTTGTATTAATTCCTCTTCCCTCATTGTTTTAAACAGACCATGACTGAAACATCTCCACGCTGTTCCATTCTCTGTTTCACACCGCTTTTAGGACAGAGCACCAAGCTTAGTGTTTTGTCTCCTAAAGTGTGCTCACAGTTTATCCCTGGTGAACTATTGCCAACATAAGTGCTCCTCCATGCTGAGCTTTTTCTTTCCAAAGCACATTTTCCACAGCATTTCACAAGCTTTCAGCACAACAGGGTAAAAAACAAAAATCAAGATGTTATAGCATACCAGTATACAGTATAGGTAGCTGAAAGAATTACTTTGTGAAAATTTTCTGTATGAGGTACTTAAATTGTGTTTTTTCTTTGTTAAGCAACCAAAAAATAGGATTATAGTTATCTTTACTAGCTTTTCAAGTAATTCACTGGTGTGCTGGAGAAGTGTCCTGAGATAAAAAGTCCATATTCTCAAAATCACTTGTCAAATCAGGAAGACCAAAGCCTATGAGACACAATAATGGACACCATAGAAATGCAATCCATGTCACTTTTTTGTCTTGGACAACCATTTGCATTTTTCTCCCTTCTTTCTGAATAAGACAAAACAGAAAGCAGTTGACAGTGTGCCAGATGTCACTGGAACCATATTTATGACAACAAAATAAGAAATAATGTATGATAAAATACAGTATGTTTACTTTCAGTATTTCTCTGCCCTTTGTTGAGGGATAAAATCTGACATGTGAAATATATGTTCATTCCCCACCTGCTGAATTGTAATTCAAGTAGAGAGTAAAATCAGGTGTTTCACCCTTACTTATGTGCTTTTTGGATCTGAAAGAAATCAGGAAATTTCACTAATGTAGAACTCCCTCCTTGAGATGTACTCTGATAAAAGTCAGCTGCACTCTTAGATGGCCTGAAAACTAAGTCTGAATTGTAGTTACATTGCCAGAGAAGTTTTAGTCTTATTACACTGATGGATGTAACTTTGCAAACTCAATGAAGTCTTGAGTATATATGGTGTGCATAATGGAGTCAATGATTGGAATTCAATAATTCGGGACAGCCCAAAATCATTATGTTAAAGCAATACATTGTTCATTTATATTCAGCCTGGTTTATTTAAGTATGGAATCCTCCTCAGCTGTTCTTTTAATGTTAAAGTGTCACTGAGATCAAAGGCATTTGTCCTTTTTTCTTATCTAATGCTAGATAATGTTCAGAGAGGTAATTACAAATTCAATAAAAATTTAAAGGCAATTAAACTCTTTTCAAGATGCACAAGCTCTTATGAATCCTAAATAAGGGCAAAATCATTGTTAAAGACCAAACCATCATTATTCTTACAAAGCCAAATGTTAGACAAAAGGTCCAGAGATACATCTCTGCCCAGCACTCAATCCTCCAGATTCTACAGAACTTCATGCTGGCAGCACATCAATTTGCTAACCATTGTTTTGGACTTGTTAGATGCATGTTAGAGGCCATTACCAAGGTTTTGTCTAAAGTATCCTTTGGAAAGAAATATTTTTCCCTTCCATTACAAGATGGCAAATATTAAAATAAATAAAACCCAGATGATATTTCTTAATGTCAAAATCTAAATTAAAGACATGCTTCTAATGCTCTTTATTAAATACTGGGAAAAAAAAACTTTCCCTAAAATTTAGAAAAGAAAGAAAGAAACCTCTTTTTCTTACGAAAAATTCTGTGAAACATTTTGCTTTGAATTTGTGCATATTTTCTGGGCACAGCAGTGTTTTTCAGCTAGAAGTAATTGTCTCACTTCAGTTAAGTGTCAGTTTTTAAGTTGAATTTAATTCTTGAATTGCCTTGCATAGGCTAGACAGTACTTTTTTTTCTATAATTTTATGAGTTTGTTGGAGTTTCCTACTAATAAGTCTTACTTATTACTTTTACTTTTTTTAAATTGTTCTTTACTAATCTCTTTAAAATATTTTAGTTTATTTTGCATATTAACAAAACTTTTATTAGCAATGTAGTGGAAACTTTTGAATGGAGATTTTATCTGACCTCATACCAGACAAAAAATGCAATTCAAAAATATCCTGTAAGAGTTACTTATGAAAGAAGAACAAGGGGTTCCTGATCAATTTAGTTCTCTGGAATAAATAAATATTGAAATGTTTTGAATTAAAAAAAAAAAAAGGACAAAGAGTTTCTAATACATGGCAGGGGCTTGTATGTGTGCATATGCACATCTGTGCATGTATGTGAATGTGCATGTATGTACAGATCTGTAATTTAAGGTAAAAGTGCCCTAGAAGAAGAGAAAACCTCTTCTTCAAACCAAATATTAATTAGAATCAAGAAGAAGTGAACAAAAAGTTACCAGAGAGCCATAGCTGGGATCAGTGGATATAAATGCGGATGAGCTCCATGAAAGTAACAACAATATGCATCAAATGTCTACATGAAATCAAAGCAGATTTAAGGCAATTTCTTTTTGACATAAAAAATAAACAAACAAAAACCCAAAAATGTTGAGAAATTTGCTAAAGGTACTCAGCATATTAACTCTATTTCACCAAGATTTTTTGAGAGATAGAACTGAGTACTGAATGCTTACATTTAAAACTGTTCAACCATCAGCCAGTTACAAATCAAAGGTGATATAACTATGGTTAGCACAACACAGAATTTGGATGAACAAGGACCGAGATTGGCAGGGACAACCACCTTGAGAACCCGGGACTGGATCAGCTTGAAGTTTGCTTGCAAACATGAAGGAAAGGACATAGAATCATAAATCATAGGATGGTTTGCTTTGGAAGGGACCCCTTAAGGTCGTCTAGACCAACATTCTTTCAAAGGCAGGGACATCTTTGGCTGGAACCAGCTGTCACCAGTGACACTCTGTCTGCACACTGATTATCTCTTCCATAATCTAAGCCAATGAAAGAACAGGAGCAATGGACCTATGACCAAAAAAGAAAAACACTTACAGCCAAATCTATTCGTATTTTTAAGAGCCTGACTTAAAGTCTTTATAAATCACTAAGAGGTGTAGCTACCACTGACTCCCGCCTATATAAAACTGACCTAAGACAAATTTACTACAGCTATACTTTTGTCACCTTGTGTTTTGAATTAACATAAATTTTGCTGACCAAGATACACATTGCAGTACATCTTTCAGGCCAGATTTTTAGAGGTGACTAGGAGCAAGCAAATCTTACACTGGCAAATTCCATCAAGAATTCTTATATTTTACAAAATAAAGAGAGAAATCTTATCCAATAGGTGTGATCTACTGGACCAAACAATGAAGTTTGAAATTTCAATATTCATAAAAACCTCAGTGTAATTTATTTTATGAGATTCCTGATGCAAATATTTGAATATTTTTATTTTAAAAATTACAAAAATTGAGACTCTGTCGTTTCAGAGACATTCCATAAACTGAAAGATTAATGAAGTAATTGAATAAATTATTTGCCTTCAAAATAGTAAAAATGTCTAGAGACATAACACAAATTTTAAGAGTAACTTTATTTCTCTACTAGCCCACATTCTGCTGCATAAAGCTGAGACTCAAGAACAAAATGCCAGCTCTCTAAGTACTGCTACAAATTGCAAGTGATGGAAATACTATACTATGCAATCCATTTTTCTATAAGGGCAGAGTAGCAAAAGAACACATGGCCATATTTATGGGAAGAATAATAAAATCATTGCCATACGATGTAGTCTAAGTCTAATGCGTTCCCGGAGGCTATCAAAAAAATGAAAAGACAAGCTTCCTGTCATAAAAGAACTAACTACTTTTTGAAGAGTTCAGCTAACTGAATCCTCTCTTTACAAGTGTTACAGTGCTGAAACAGCTAAGAATGTCTTACTACTATGTTTCATGTTGAAAGGAATGCAAACTAAGTACCAGACCAACCTCCTAGATAAACGGGCTTTTTTCCCTTCTTTTATGTCACTTAGCACTGAACTGTCATTTCAATATTGTGTATTATTCAGGTCATATCCCTTTGAAGTTTTATTTGCCTTCATTTTCCCCCTGGATATTTTATTTAATAAAGACAATTTCAAGCCATAATGTGTTCTGATGACTTGTGTTAGGATAGTAAAGAAAGAACCAGTCCTGCAATATACTACTACCTATGACAAGAGATCTTCTAGATGATCTAGAGGATTGTGTTCTAACAGAGAAACCCCCTGGGTAGCTGCATCAAGTTTACTGGTTACTTACAATAATTGCAAAGATACGAACACCAGGAAGCTAAAAAAACTGTTTAAACAAACTTATCAAATGAGAAAAGTCGTATACCTCCCCACTTTAAAATAAATCTGATAACTGTAAGAAAAACATTTCGAACATTTTCAAAAGGTTAACATTCAGAAAGTCCTTGAAACAAAAATATGTAGGAAGGGAAAGGAAAGACCTTGAATGTTTGCAAACTGAAGTAACTTGTTGGCTGTAGCTACTGATGAGGGGGTCTCATGATACAGAGGGGTAGGAATTTTCTGTTTCAGTGCTCACCGTGGTTTTTTTGTTGGGTTTTTTTTTTTAATATGATTTTTGAGATACTTTTAATGTAGATCTGTGTCAGCATTTAATGTCTTGACTGGGTCTGTAATTAGCACAGTATACAGGTGACTGCTCTCCTCATGCTATGAGATCATTATTCCAGATTCTGAGGCACTAAGAAACAACCATAAGGTATATTTCAAATTTAGCACAGATAATATAGATTACTGTGCCTTGAAGAGTGCATGTCAAGCATATCCATTAAGTTGGGCCTTTCGTATGGTGCCAGGAACACCTTTTTGTAAAAATGGATGTTTATTTTGGTGCACTTTTGTAACAAGAAAAGACAATTATGAGCAAACTGAAATGATTGGTGGCATAATTACAGGGCTGAGTTAAAGTTTGTTTTTTCTAGACTAAAGTGAACAGATGGCAAGGAGATTACAGAGCAGATTTACTAAAATGAGGTGGCTAATTAGTTCACTGCGAACAGTATCTACTTTCTAGAAAACATAAAATGTCTGAGTTAGGGATCACTGGGACACTGGTGATTTCTTGTACAAAATTCCATTCCCACCCTCCTTAACTTTAAACCAGACTGTGTCAAGACAGAAGAATATGGCACCAGCTCTGGTGTCCATGGCAATCTCATAAATACCATTAATCCTTTCAGAAATCTCAGGATAAAACAAAAGTTATAATGTGCATTGCCAAGTAGTTAAGGAAGTGAATTTTTCACAAGCATGAGTCAACGCTATTCAGATTCCATACACTGACTTTTAAAACCAGCTAACACCACTAATGATGGATGAAGTTTGGCAAGCAGAAGAGTCAATCTTGAGCAGAAATACTGGTAGAAAACTGTATAAAATCAATATATATATGTATGAAAATTATGGCCCTACACTCTGTTACGTACTTAATTTTAATGGTCCAAACTACAGGAACCAAATGCTGGTGTTCTCCTTCTCAGCAAGTTTTCAAGTGTGAGATCAATAATTTCCAGGTTTGTCTTCTCTGTAAGGAAAGCACAGTATATTTTGAGGCAGAGATGTATTTTTTTGTTCCAGCCCATGAGATTAAACCTGTTCTGTAGACACAAGCAGTATTTCCTGGAGCTCTGTCAAGCCAGTGATGTGGTGCTGGAGCAGGGGTGGCTACCAGGAAAGGCTCCCCCACTCCACTCTGCTCCCTTTAGACATCAGGTATTGATGCAGTTTTGTACCCAGCAGTACCAGAGAGGCATCAAGAAACCAGAGTGACCTCTGCGGAGCAGCATCGTGGTGGTCAAGGCTGGAGCAATGGCTCTTTGAAGAGAGGCTGGAGAGCTTAGGGCTTCAGCCTAAAGATATGGGTAGAAAAACCTGAGTTCTTTTTGTATGTATTAGATTATGAGAGCTACACAAAATATTCAATATTGGGTCTAGCAATTTAAAAGAAATTGAGAAAATGTCTTTTTCTGCGTGCTTGAAAGATCACTGAAAAGCAATAAATTGCTGAAGCCATTTAAAATTTTCCCCTTTTCTTAACAGTTTAATGTGCCATTTCCATAATGACTGGATGATATCAGAGTCATTCTTTAGTCCTCTTGTTTTATACACACACTGAGATCCAGCTATTTCTTCCAAATATGACTGTTTTGTCAATTCACACTCAATTTAACTAATTTGAGTTCTATAGTTAAGTAAGAAATTGTAGTTGAAAAAAATAAACAGGGACAAAGTTGTTTATTGCATTTTGTCAGGCTATTCTTTCTAAAGTGTACCTTGTAATACTTTTTGTTTTGAATCAAATAAATCTGTTACAAAGTCACTAAAGTAAAATAAATCCCTATGGACATGCAGTGTTTAAAATTGTGTTAAATTTTTTACCCTCTCTTCTCTGGACTTACTGAGAGATGTAATAACCATTTTATTCAAACACAGTTAGAATTGTGCAATGTAAGTGGCTTTTTTAAAAACTTTTTGGCTAATCAGAATAATTTTATCCTCTGTTTCTTTGAAGTTAGGTCAGCAGTCCATTATTTTTATGGATGATACAGTGAAAATTCAATTTTTAAAATAAAAACAAGAAATAGGGAAGATGTGTCACAAATATCTCCTTAGGAGAGAAAAATAAATTTGGCCAGTAGCCACTAAAACTCAAATAGAAATTAACACCAATGTATTTCACAAAATTTTAGTAGAAGGTCTCTGGATTTTATATTAAGTGTATCTTTAAAGTCTGTCTTCTGTTTCTTCTGACAGGGACCAAGTTCATGCAGTCAAGGCTGTGTGAAAATGCACAGCAATAAAATAGGAACTATCAGAAAATTGTTTTCAGAGGTCCACTTGGAATCAAAATTAAAATCTTACTACATACGACTCACTCTTCTTGAAGTCAATAGGGTTATTTATATGTTTAAAACCATACGTAAGCATCTTTACTAGCCATAGGGTTTATTTTGTAAAGCTTCACAGACAATTAATGACAAAAACTGAATGATAAGTAGGAAAAATAAGACATGCACAAAGACCAGCATCAAAAAAAAGAAAAAAAAGAAAAAAAAATGCAATTTCTTTCATCATTTGATACTTCAAAGGACATTTCTTTCATCGTCTTTCCAACCTTTTCCAAACTGTTGCTTTCTCACAAGCTTTGATTTAGGCCGTAACACACATTTCTTGTCCCACTGGAATTAGCACACAAATAAAAAATAAAATCGTAGATGGAGACGCAAAAGTGCTAACACGTATCCAATAAATTTTTCACTTATTGCACTTTTTGAAATTTGAGAACATCATTTGAGAACAGCTGCTCTCTCATCAGCTGCTGCTAAGGCCTGGCCTTCTGTCAATACTGGAATCAGAATTATTTAAAACCATATCAGGAAGCCTGTGTTTCGCTGTTATTATGCTCAAAAATCACACAGGGGACAATTAGCTGCAAGAAGCAAACATCTGCCCAGGGCTGGATGTTTGCAACTTTAGCACTTCCTACATCAGAAGAAAAATGTCCTTCCTTTCCACCAAGATGAGCAAAATGTTACATTACAGAGGAAGAAATATTCATCTGTCACTGTGTTCTTCTTCCTAACCCAAGATGTGATATTTTGACACCAGATGGCAACTAAAGATCACACAGACACTCACCCACTGGCCTCCAGGAGGATGGGGGAGAGATCAGAAAAATAAATGTTCATTTGTTTTAGCCTGAGATGAATACAAAAATGTTTTTGTGCACCTAGAAATCAGCTCAGGAGATCTAAAGCTCCAATGGAACTAGAATCCTACTTGTTAAATCTGATTTCCTTTCACAACAAGGTAACTCACTTCATTGATCAAGGGCAGCAGCTGATCCATTCCAGCAAAGCTTTTGATCCCTCCCAGGATCCTTCTGGATAAAATATCCAGCCCACAGCTGGATAAGCACACCCTGTGATGGGTGAGCAGCTGAGTCACAGGTCAGGCATAAGGGATTTACTGAATGCGGTGATATCAGACTGGAGACCTCTCACTGGTGGAGCTCCACAGCGCTTCAACATCTTCATAAATGGCTTGGACTCAGGACTGGAAGAGAGAGTAGGTTTTTCCAATACTAAACTGGGAGGAGCTGTTGACTCTCTCAAGGGCAGGGACAACATACAATTATTGAAATTGTATCTACTTAAGTAGCTTGTACAATAGTCTTTTTAAGCTGAAATACTCTCAGTAAAATGTATGTCTCCCAAGGAGATATTTAGCACCTTCTTCTTAGGCACATAGAAACATCTGCAGAACACGAGGACATGTGTTTCGATAGTGTGTGGTTATCACACCAAACACTATGGTGTATGATATAAATATTGATCTGTTTAGAACATATTTTCAAATCTAGAGGGTGCATGTGATGAGGGTCAAAAACATTTATGATTTCACTTTCATCAGCATGGAAGGACACATTTTTTCCCTGATTTGAAGTTTTGAAGTGAAAAAGGGCAAGGTAAGGATAAGATAAAAGACACATCATGCAACTATTTCAAAATCCCGAGCAAGGGAAAAATTAATCATCTAAGTATTCACTATTGCATGTATATTCCAGCTCCGCCAAGGCTCCATTCCTTATTGCAATGGAAGTGGTGGAACTGTGTCATATTGACCATGCTCCCACCACTACTGCTAAACAGGTTTGGGACTACATGCTCTTCTGATTTCAACTAATAACCATCCCTCCCACCCAACTAGAATACTCACAACTTGTGAGGAATAATAGATGTTCTATCTAAAACACCTACAAACCCCAATTTAATATCCTGAAAAAAATCTTTAAAACACCCCCAAATGTTCAATTTTGAGGGAGCAAAATGATCCTTCAGGTGCTATTTCCATTGTACATTGTTAGTACCTCAAGTCAAGGTCACCGTGTTAAGGAAGCCAGTTCAATACCATCAGCATAATGGAGGTTAGTTTTGTTATATTCATGAGAACCCTTAAGTTCTTCATAGCAGCTAAAATTATAATATAATGGTATAATTCATGGACACCATTGTTTAAAGTTTTCTGAAGAATTACCAGTGTTAAAATAGAGTGATGTATCTTTATCCAAAGTTGAGGCACCAAAGTCAAGGATACTCTTCTCTTTTTCTGGAGACATGCTTATAGTTGAACTCAAATTCATTAATAATATTCTTCTAACAGATATTTTGATAAGTATTCCAATTGCTCAGCCCACATTTGAGATACCTGGAATTTTTGGAAGCAAAAGGCTGGTGGTCTAGTGGGCTTTTGTTTTTCTGGCGGTTTTTTTCTGATATGTATGTAAAAAACCTGAACTCTATTATTTACTGTTCAATAAATCCATTACATTAAAAGAATATTATAAAAATTTTGATTCCACATGTGCCAAAATGTTAAATATTCTTATATTACTGAGTAAGGAAGAGATGATATAGGTCCACAGCACTCATAGGTGTAGTTCTGGCATCACACATATATTATTAATTAATTAGTTAATTAATTTTCTTTGTTACTATGAAATTATATACAAATCTAGAAAATTAAAATTGTGCTCCCAGAAGAAATACTTTCAGGAAAATGAAGAAAAATCATGAATACTCCACAAACGACAAAACCCAGACCGTAATAATTTTTGCAAATGTGAGATGCTGTATATAACTTAGGTTATAGAAAGGTGGTCACAGTCTCCTCCACTAACACTGCTGAAGTGGCTGGTACTCCTTTTATTCATGGAGTTAACAAACTTAACAAAACCCAAGTTGAACAGATTAATTACAGCTAATGCACACTAGTCCAGTTTTACATTTTCAGTAGGCAAAAATCCAGGATAAGTATTAGGCAACCCAATTCAGTATCACCTGTCTTTCCTGTTAGTCTTTTCCATCTAGTCCAGAAATTTTGTGTTGATATGATCTAGTTTCACTGGCACATAGCTGTAGAGAAGGAAATAGAGTTCTGTTACAGTAACATTAATATACAAATAAACAAAAATGCATTTTATTACATAATTTAAATTACTTAAATAACAATTAGTTAATTTCATTCCTTTTAAAAGTAGAACAGTTAATCTTTTCTTTCCTGTTAGAGAAAATGGCCTGAAATCCCTTAAACTCAAGCACCAGTGACACTTGAACACATGAAGCCAACAAACGAGGAAAACAGGAATACCAAGCAAAAAAAAAGCAGGACCTTTTTAGACATAATTATCAGTTGCTCAGACTTCTGTATGCTTCAGCTGAGCATATTAATAAAAATTCCATCCCTGTTTGGCTATCTAAATTACACATGGCTTACAAAAATACCAAAGAAGGTGAAATATCCCACACGCAAAATTAATATTCCAACTGAAAAACTGCTCTTGTAAAATACAGATTCATCTAAATGTTAATCTGAAATGTCTAGCCCTCTCATAAAATCCTCTATGGAAATAATACATTCCAAAGTTTCAGCTTATTGATCCTTTACAGTACAACTTTTTCATGCTAAAAACAAATGCAATACTGAACAGCATGTTGGTTTACATGCCTGTATGAATTGTGTGGAAAGAAAAATCAAAAGAACAAACAAAAAGCAGAGAAAACTTAAAAGAAATTAATTTATAGGGTGAGTTCTGCTTTCAGAATAGAAATAGCAAGAACTGCTTGGAATAAATATGCATTCACGTTGTTTCATAGTGTGTCTGTGATGACAAAATGACATTGATACGTTATTTTAACTATGCATTTTAAGAATATCCCTCTAGCAACTAAATTCTGTGCCAGAGGTGATAAAGGCTCTTTTACCATTGATTTAACTAATACTGAAGTTCTTTCTATTTCTCCTCATTTCTCCTCATCTATTTCTCCACCTCAGGTCTGATGCTACAACCACATTATCTAGTAAATTCTATCTGAAATAATTGTGACAGTTTACGATCTGATTCTTCTCCTGGAGGGATTAATAAAATGAAAGAGTCAGGCATCATAGAATTTGGAGATTAAAGGTGATGAATAAACATTCCTAAACAGAGTGGAATCACTTGTGGTTTTCAATCTCTATTTTATAACCCACAGGGAGAAATTGTTCTAGCTGAAATATCTAAAATCTTTGAAGCACAGCTAGTAGAGAAAAGGGCTGATACACTGTGTAAGAAACTAAAATAACCATGGCATGTGCCATGCAGCAGCTGTGTAGAAGACAGAAAGAATCCCGAGGAAACTGATAAATTAGGATGCGGCTATTACCAGACAGAGCATGTTCTGACAACTGAACAATATCAGGGATGCTCTTTAGAGAGGTTATAAACAATTTTTGTCAATTTAATTGTTTTGGTTATCACAAAAAGAGAGAGTAAGTATAGGATTTTTTTCAAAATATATAAATTTATATTGAATTTTTCCCAATAAATGTGTAGTCAAGACCAGAATCAGTTTTCCATTGAAGACTTTTTTTTTTGTAATAATCACCAGAATAGATAAAAATTTCAAAGTATATATAATTCCTATTACTTTTAGTGCATTATTTTCCTTTTTTTCTATTAATATCTTGAATTTGGATGAAAAATACTTGTAACATATTGGTTTTCTTCTCAAAATTCAGAGAGGCAGGGAGAGAGGAAAATCCAGTTTCTAATAGAAAACATGAGCTAGGAGTTAAAAGTCTTAACAAGTAAGTAGAATGATGAAGACAGCATGCTAGAGACTAAAAAAAGTCTAGGAAAAATTATGGCAATTTGACAAAAATGAAGTAATTATACATTGACTTAACTAATACAGAAAATATGTAGATGGACTTCACATATTTGTGAGTTTTGGAAGCAGTAAAAGATTCTCAGGAATCGTGTATATAAAATTGAAGCTTTTTAAACACTTTTTAAAAGGAGTTCTTTTTGGTTTTTCACGGTTTTTAATTTCTTTTTTTTTGAGGACTTACCCTGTGAAAGCTTTAGAAATTTATAGTTCTGCAAAATGTAAGATGGTCTGCGTGCTAAGAGCTCATTTATTTTCAAGAATATGGACAAATAGCATAAAAAACTAGTCTTTTGGTTATAACACAGACAAACGCTCATCCTTTCAATTTTTTTTGTACAAAGAAGATGTGATGAATATATCTGTTCAATACTGCTGACGAAAAGTAAATTCTGTTGCTAGAAATCTGCCTGTGCTGTTCTTATCTACCATGGTTATAGTAGATATATTTTATTCAGACAACCCCAAGAACTTTATTCTGGAAAACGATCATAGACCTTTCCATGCAAAACAGGTAGGGCTAAAATTGGAATTACCATAAAAATAACACTGAATATTAAAACCTTCCCAAACTGAGTCAAAATCAGTAACATGAAATATTATATCAGAAAAATATAATAGATATAAAAGATACAATAGATATTTTTTATATCAATAAAATAAATATCAGAAAGACGGACAATAGTCATAAAACCCAGGAGACTCATATTTCATTGTGGACAACTCCAAGCACAAAGGAAATAAATTTTAAAAAATCAAAGTCTCAACACGTACTGATATTTAAATAAAAGCTTGGGGGTTATGCCCAGCCTAGAAAGAGAAAGAGCCTGCCAGAGGGTCTGCTGATCAGCAGCTTTCCCTTCCAATGACGCATTATGCCATGGAGGCACCGAGATACTTTGCTGTTGAAAAACCAAATAAGTTACTGGGCTGCTATGATCAGCTTGCTCTGAAAGACACTACATTCAGAGTAATAACACCACACTGCAATGAAGTTTTACTGCAACTTAAAGCCAGTGTGAATTTTCTGAATTAATTTGAGTCAGTATCACGTTTATTACAACAGGCAGTTGTAGTATACCAAAACAATTAACAAAGAAAGCTTGAATCAGCAATTGTGACTATGTAATCTGTGGTTTAAAGCTAAAAAGCAATGTTACTAATAACCTCTGGGTTTGGAAAGGATTTCTTTCCTAACAGCATGAACTATTTATTCCTACATATTTATTTAGAAAAAAAAGTAAAAAATAAAAATTAAAGAAGCACTGGTATATCAGGAAGTTCTAAGTTTCTGTTGGTTCTATTGCCCAAGGTACAAGTCTTACTGAAAAGATAGTTGGCGTCACACCTGAACCTGATGGTGTTAGCAGTTTAAAATCACATTTGCCAAGAATATAAGCTTTGGCCTCTACTTGCATATCTTTAAGTCTCACACAGTGGTTAAAATAGCAGATTATTAATTATAGAGTGTAAAACACCTTGATGACATAATTTAACATGGAATAAAATTAAACAGGATGTGTGTATCAGAGCTACAACAAAAAGCTAAAAGCATTCATACAAAATATCCTAGGATACAGGCAGCTTTATTTGTATCCTAATGAACATTTCTGTGGGTAATAAGGAATCACCAATATGTGTTAGTCAGAAACAATTTTAATGGTTAGCATGGATTCCTCAAAGCAGCTCTTGCTGTAAATCAGGGACCTGATGAAACTCCAGAGACACATAGGTACTCCCTGCAAAAAGATTTTTAATATAATCTTGAAATAAAATAATATCGTACTAATATCTTATCAGATAATATCTTATCAAATAATATCTTACACACAAAAACCCAGTAAATTCCCAATTAATTTCAGAAAAATTATAGGAGCTCCCTTAAAAAAGGAGAAAATTTTTCGTGTGCAAATATATGCAGTTATGAAAGGCGTAGAGGCGGAAGAGACACTCTAGGGCTTTTTACTTCAGTGAAACAGCCTCAGGTTGTGACTTGTTGAATTCCTAGAGGAACTTACACAGACAAAATAAAATTTTTCTTTAGAAAGTTTCAGAATTCATAACTTAAATACAAGAAGAAAGCTGAAGAAAAACACAATCGTACATGAGCTTTGTCTCAGCAAAGCAATCAGTGGAGTAATTTTAAGAAGAACTTTATGTGAATCACAGCATCAAATTTATGCTATGAATTCTCAAAATAGACATATGTATATACAGCCTGACAAGTATCTGTGCTACCTGCTCCAGAATTTTTTATTTTCCAGGGCATTGTTTCCTAATTTTTCATATATGGTAGTTATGCATTAAAATCGACCCAAGGTTTGTTTTCTACATTTTTGACATGTAATTAGTAAGTTTGTTTCTGCATATTAGAAGGTAATTACATTTTTTTTGCAAATTTCCAGGGCTAGTTTTAGCCAGCAGCCCCTAGAAGGCTTTCATTAATTATCTGAACACCTGTGCTGTGTTTTCTCAAGTTACCTCACTTCTCTTTATTGTCAGATTTCTTTTTTTAACCACAGATGAGAAAGAAAGTGACAATGGCATCACAGTTATTCTATCTTAAAATAGCGCAAAAACTTTTGCAGAATTGGTGTTCTGTTTTGGCCATCCAGTTCCAAAGTTCTAATTATATTAGACATCTGCATTCTGAATACCTTCATGAATAACAACACAAGGTATAGTAGTTATCAACTTTTCAGCTTCATGCACATGGTTCTTCTGTAAGAACTAATCTAATGCTGTCTTTGCATCATACTTATGTCAGTAGAATTTGGATTTATTGTTTCTTAACATGATTTAAACAATACATTTAAATAAAAATGCTTCTTCTCTAAGAATTAGATGAGAGATCTGAAAATAATTTCCCTAACATAATGTTTGAAGGCACAATATGCATTTATACATACAACATACAGTAATTTCCTAAATGAACTTTCTTGTTTACTCACCAGCATTAATACTAGGCATCTAACAGGTCTGATTAACAGAGAGAAAGTATAATTGCAGGTCGTGTTATATATCATTATGAGCTGCCACAGCAGCTGCATAAAGAATAATCACAGTGACTAAGAGGTCAAAGACATGAATTCCCCCTGCAGAGGGTCAGTAAGGTTTAGCCTAAACATAATACATCCAGAAGGTCTGGATCTCTCTCCAAGCAGTGCAAGATGGGTGTTATGGAAAGAAAAATTGCCATATGGTACAGCTTGCAAGTGAAAGCTGAAGGCCATAAGAGCCGCTGAGAAGCAAATCCCACAGTATTTTTTAGGTTAGAGAAGGATAACCACACTGATTAGACAACATTCCACAACAGACATTTCCTACACCACTTCCATTGCCTCTTATTGTCCATACGTTTAGTTAAGAGAAATTAGGTATTTTAACATTCCTTTTTTTTCACAGATGCTTACAAGTTTCCTTGTGCAAAATAGTTAGAAGGGATTTGTCACTTCTCATCCATCTATGGAAATTTCTTACGTGTCTGTTTACACTTAAACAAATCCAGTCCATAAGCTATCTTTCACTCTTCTATTCAGTAGTGTGCAATAAGACTAAGGAGTGCCATGTTTCATGTATGTTGCAGCTCAGGAGCAATGTAGAGTTTCATGTGGCCATCCAACCAGCTCTTTATCCACCCACGAGTCACTCATCAAATGCAACTCTCTCCAGTTTGGAGTGAAGGATGTTTTGGGGGACTGTCTTTAAAGCTTTGCAGAAGTCCAGACAAAAGAAATCCGTATCCCTTCCATTGCCCATTTGTCACTCCACTGTGGAATGCCATCAGGGTGGTCGGGCAGGACTTGGCCCCTGGTGTGCTTGCGATGTTAACATTAAGGTACTCATGTATTAAACGCTGGCCAGAAGTGAGTCTGTGATGCACATGAATGTTTAATTAGGACAGAGAACAGATTTCAATGCTTGCAATGCTGTCATCAAATATTATTTCAAAGGCATTTCTGCTTTTTCTTTTTCTTCCTGCGTCAATCATTCATAATGCCCTCTGAGTCAGGTCTAGATGGGGAAAAAAAATCTGACTCTGCTCTGAAGAGTCTGGAAAGGAAGAAGCTATAAAGTCAGAGGATGCAAAGAGCTTAGTATGTTTTTACAGTACTAGCTTAGGACATCTCTTATGACCATATCCAAAATTATTTCAGTTTTAACTGTACCCTGCTTGCCATGTAATGGTACTAATCCTCACCAAGGTTAGACTGCTGGAAACCAGTGTTGTTCTGCATAACTCTAGTTTTATTTTAATTTACATGTGGTAAAACATTCCCTAGAAGGGATTACATAGATTAAATTGTATTGTGCGTGGTAGTGCATATCTCAACTTTTAACAATCATCAGAAAAATTGTTTAAAATTAAATACATATATATTTAAATTAGAAGAGTTAATTATAAGGTTTAATGGTGTAGGGTACATTTCAAACCAATAGGAAACATTTGTTTTCATGTGATGAATACTTAGGTAAGAAATTATACTGAAATCCACGAGAATAATAAGCACTCTTTGAGGTTTCCTGTACTTCTAATAAGTCTTATTTGATGTGATTAGACTTAAAACACTATATTTTGGTTCAAGCTGGACTTCTTTCATTTTTAGAAACAGGAGTAGATTTCTATTATGTGTGAGATGTACAGGCAACAATTCAAGAGTTTTTCCATATGTGATCTACAACTGCAGTGATCTGTAACTTTAGTCCCTCATAAATTCACAAAGTGACTGAAAAATATACCCAGGAACATTAGTAGAGGACAACTATCACTCTGTTCAAAGTTAAAACTCTCTAATTTCTTTCCAGGAAGGAAAAAATCCTTTTGCATCTCAAAATACAAGCTTACAATTACTAGCTGTTAGAAATTGCTTCAATTACTTCTATCAACCTAAGCATGTACTTTTCCTATTTAAATCCTTACAGATACTATTTTAAAATAATTTCTTCTGTGACTTCCTATGTATAACACATCAGCAACATGTAACTGGGTTGCCAAATCAGAAACTGCACTAGATGTTAAGACAGTAGGTATGATATAGGGATTAACAAGAACTAATCTCTCCATCTCTATCTCCAGGCTGCCTGCATTTTTTTGGTGCTCTTCTTGTTGTTATTTAGTTATATAAGTAGTTTGCAAAAGAAGCAAAATGAGAACATCTTAAATACCTCTAAGCCATGTCTCATTAATTTGACCATTAAGGAGAAATGTGAGGAGAGAAACCAAGCATTTAAAATGGGGTTTTTTATTTATCTCAGTATTTGTATCTTTTGCACTTCAAGCCATAATAGTGGAGTAACACCTTTATCACAACTGTTCTAAGACTCCATTTCAGGAAATCCTGAATCAAGTAAAAGAGAAGACAAGAGTTTAGAATTCTAGTAGACCAAGCTCTTACGTCACTATCAATGACATGAGGAACAGGTGATTCACTGTTTTTTAGATACCTTAATAGGATTTATAGGTTTTGAAGTTTATTGTGACTAACAACCCTCATCCACACAAATTCCTACATCTGCTAGACAAAAATTTTTGATATACATCTTTTTCATGTCAATTTTGAAAAAAAATCAGCTAAATGTTTTCTATACTTACTCCTACCAAATGCTATGGGGTGTAAAAAGATCTCAAACAAATTAAAAGCTTTGTGTGTACTCTGCTAGGGGTTGTTTATTTGTTGTTAAAAGAACACCTCAGAAAGAAGCCCAGAATCATTTACCTGGGTAGCAAAGCTCTAAATGTCATATAATGTTCTTTTTTTTTCCAGGCTGTATGGATTTTTCTAAAAGTCCAAAAGCTAGACTTTTTCTAACTAATGTGAATGTTTTTTAATATTAAGTTCATGAAAATGCTTTAATTTTTAAAATACCTCCTCTCACATTCACCTTTGTATAACTTTGACATATTAACATTTATAAAGTTTGCCCTTCTCATTTACAGTCCTCATGTGAAATCACTTGGCTCCTGTAAGCCATAATCCCCTACACCACATCAGTGGTGTACTGCTCTTACTTGTCCACAATTATGATCCACTTCAAGTTTGTCCTCTTCATACTGTAAATTTAAAATTAATGCATTTGTTCAACCTGCATTTTGCATCCCTGATTTCCTAGAAATTGAAATCACTTAACCTGGGTGTTTTAGAAAACCCAAAAGAGTGGACTTCCATACCAGACAAAGAATAAAAGCCTATAAATATTTTGAAATAGATATATTGGTCAAACTCACTGACTTGCGTCTTTGGCTGGAACAGTTTAAAATCAGCATCACATCATTTCTCTTCCCTATGAAATGCTCAGTTTGTGTTGGCTAGTGACATTCATTTACAGATTTTTGTTTATGGGGTTTTTTGTGGGGTTTTTTTGTTGTTTTTTTTTTTGTTGGGCTGTTGGGGTTTTTTTGGTTGGGTGTTTGGAGGGGTTTTTTTGCTGTTATTGGTTTTCTTGTTGGATATTTTTGGCTTTTGGGACTTTTTTCTGGGGCTTTTTTGTGTTTTTTTAATGTAGTCAAACATTTTATTAACTCATTTATCCTAAATTAAAAAACTTGCGCATCTCCTGCAAACCAGTTGTGGGTTAATGCATGAGCAGTTGAAGGCAGTATTCTGAAGTGGGAAGTGAAAAATAATGTTGCAAAATATTGCTGCACCCAATTGCTAATTGTTTCCTGATGACTTTGACAGCTGCAAGATACAAGATATTAGAGCCTGCACAGTTGGGTATTTGTAGATTTATTACTAATTCTGTTTGATCAATGAGCTTTTCGTGGTTCTGAGAATTGCCTTCTTCTCTATTAAAATTCTTGCTCTGGATTCTATATTTCCAATGGAAATAAACACAACTCATTTATGATCCTGCCTACTTTGGGGAAATTTGCATGCTGGTGTCTGAGATGTTTCTGTAAATGGCACTAAAAACACATTCTTGAGAATGCACAGAGCTATTTACCAGAAGATTACTGTTCATATACGATGTTCTGGATCCAATTTTTTGCTCCTTAGTTTAGTGAAGACAAATATCCTACAAACCCAATAGAATAAGAAAACAAATTTCATTCATGTCATTACTTGGATCTGATTTTCTCAGCTTCCCTTCTGCATATTCTCTAAGGTAGACAGGTCCTTCCCTAAATACTGCATAACTTTTTGTTTGGTTCTGCTGGAGAGCAGGTCATACTAATTCTTACTTACTGATCCTGAGGTTCAATTCAATATTTCACTAAGTTCTCTTACCGCTTGTATTGAACTCCATAGAAAAATTATTAATGAAAATTTCCAAATGAATCCCATAAAAGCACATATAAAGAGCCATTTTCACAAACTATTGTGTGGAAGATTCATTGCTTGTTTACCATGACTCACTAAGCTGCTGCAGACCATAAAGGATATGTTAAAGACATTTATAATTCAAATGATATGTAGATAAACTATGGTAAAGGACAGCAATGCAGGGAGCACTATGTGTCAAAAACCCAACTGGTAATGATTCACCTGCTCTGTGCAACTGCTCTGCCTATGAGCACGTTCAAGAATCCTCATCACAGATGCCTCTAAGTATCCCAGCTTTCTCAATTTCTTCTGCTGTGATAAACCAGAAGGGAGTAGTTACAGATCTCACTAAGATCATCTGGTTTGCCAATATGACAGCTCTTGCTCAAAGCTTACAGTAGGAAAGAATAATGTTGTTACCATTTATTGGGAATGACTGTTTCAGTATTTAAGGCACATCCACAATATCATGTCATAGAAGTGATTATTTAGGTGCATAAGTACTGATTATTTCAGAAACTGTAAATTTTTCTTGGTTCACAGTATTTTTAAAGCAGTTCTCTACTCACAAAAAAACTGATTTCCAATTGGTATCCTTTTTCTTCTGAAAGATAAACTCGGTACTTTAGGCCAACATAACTTGCAAATTATTTTGCATACAAAGACTACTTATCCCTCTGGCAGATGGATGATGGATAGTCCTTAATTTGTAAATTAATTTTAGTACATTAAATATTCATATTAGCATTTAATGTCTTTGTCATTTCACAAGTTTTACTTTGCATTGAATATTTTCACAAAGTATTTTTAACCTAATAATAATTGGAATCCCCAAGGATTCTTGTGCTATTACCCACACTCTGCAATGTTTTCCTAATTGCTTGGTATGGTCATCTGTCTCCATTTCACAATGTATTTTTTTATTTCAAACAGATGAAAATATTTAAATGACATTTTTAAATAAACCCTGAGGACAAGTGATTTTGTAATTTCAAACTGGTAGTCTTACATAACTCTCATTCACAAAAAAAAATTATGATGTCAGCATATTATAGACTTGGAGAAAATGCTTATGCATGCATTACAGGCAATTTATTGATTTTCAGCTTGCCTTTATAAGTAATTCATGAGCTCTGATTTCACTTGATTTTTTGTATGAGTAATTCATGAAGGCAAATTTCATATTTCTTCTTATATAACTTTAGGACTGAATCCATTACAGCCAGTTTTATAAAGTTTTAGTGAAATAAAATACAAGAAAAGTTATTTGAACTTTCATTTTCTTTTGGTTTTGCCACCCAAAGAGAATGGGAGAACTGTTAGATTAAAGTGCTACTCTACCAAATCATGCCAGCTCTTTTATGGTGTAGCTAACAATAGATCTCTCACATGCCTTTGAGAGTGCTCATGTTCATAATGATCAGGTCATTTTTAGAAATTATCAACAAAAAAAATTTAAAATCTGAAACAATTTTGATATGTCCTGACAATGTAGTTACCTGTCATAACATAAACCAGCCCAAGTTTGCATGAGGGATGGTACCCTGGCACATTAGACAGACCCTAAGGTGTTTCCAGAAATCCATTTCTTCAAAAATGATGTAGCTCAACAACCAAAAGAAAACCACAGAAAAGAAGTCCTGCCAGGCCCCTGTTGCAGTTTACTCTAAAGGTGGGCAAGGGGAATGGCATGTATTCTCAACATTTTCCCTGCGGACTGCAGACATACAGCATATCTGACAGAGTGTATTCAACATGCATAGTCTAGGAATTGTTGGGTTTCCTTATGTTTTACCTCTGCCCCAGCTGTTTGTTAAGGAACGAAGACACACACACACAGGGAATATTCCGAATTGGAAGGGACTCACAAGGATCATCGAGTCCAATACTTAAGTGAATGGCCCCTGTGGGGATTGAATCGACAGCTCTTGTGTTATTAATGCCATGCTCTGACCAACTGAGCTAATCTCAGAGTCCTACTGTGCTTGTCTTAAATCTCAAAAAGAATAATTTTTAGCCCACCTCCACTTCTGAGCCTTCCAATGACAGACCTGCTCATCTTTCCACTGTCTCCATGATTGACTGAGGTTCCAAAGGTATACATAAAGTTTAACTGCGCAAAATATTTCTCAGACTGGTATTTATTTAATATCTTCCTTCATTAGATTTTCTGCGAACTCTGACACAATTTCAGTAAGCAGAAACCTGTCCCCACTTTTGTCCTTCTAGAACTGAGTCCTTTATTCTTTCCATGTTCTGATGCACTTACTATCTCACTACAGAAGTTCCTGAACAAGCAATATCAAAACAGAGGAGAGAGAACACAGCTATACATTCTAGGAAAAAAATAAATATGCTATTTCATTAAACTTTTAAATTAGGTTTAAATTAGATTATTTTCTGTGGAGTTAATTTTGAATTTTCCTTCTGTGAGTCTTCAAAAAACCCTCACAATTTTAAAGTTTTATTACTGGGTCATTTTAAGATACTAATAAATGGCTTGACCTGCCTTAGGATCTCAGAACTTGAGGGAAAATTATTGGAAAATAGTGTATACATACCAGAAGCCATCCTTTGCTTCAGGTATCCCTTGCAGATCGATCCTTCTGGTCTTTCAATGGTGCTTTGAGAGATAAAAAAACCACAATCTATTTATTAATTAATTGTGTCCTATCATTTTTAATAGGGCAATAACACAGTGAAAGCTGACAAACCAGAAAGAAGGATGGTATGCTCAGGAAACATTTAGAAAGAAAAATAAGATTCTCCAAATTTCAGGACAGGTGGCTAAAATAGCTCTATTCACTGGCCTTGCTCTTCTGAAGAATATACATCAAGCACTTCCACAGATTTACCCTTCTTTAATAAAAGATTATAGGAATTATAAGATGCATATACTGCATCTTGATTACAGAGACTGTTTTTAAACATCCTGCTATAAAAATGATGTAACTATTTTATTTCATTTTTTAATTTCATGCTGGTGCACTAGAATATCTCTTGCTATATTACTTGAGCAAATCTAGCCTTTAAATATCTTTTTAGGCAGTTTGGCTAGCAATGGTTATTCCACAATTCTGTTTCCAATCTTCACTTTCCTGAAAGTTTCTCTTTCCTGTATACAGAAACACTTACAAACCCTGTTTCCAGTATAAGCCATAAAGCTCCATTTTTACATCTGCTTATAATGATCCCATTATTAACTGTTGTTTTGTAACTTTAGGCTTAATATTATTATGTGAAAAAGCCACTATGATTTTATGTTTTCTGTAATAGAGTCAGTCATTATAACAGCTTTCAAATCCCTCTGGAGATCATCCAACTATATTGACATTCATGGTAATTTTCTGCCTTGACATTCTGGACAGTCATTTATTGATTTCCAAGCTCTGATGCTCAGAAGTCTGTGATTTCAAACACAGAGAATAAATTCATTATCTTTTCTCTCTCAGTACTTTTTTATCAGTCTTCATTTGAGATAAATATATTCAGCATGGGGCATCAGTTTGAGAAAGTTGGGATGGCTAGTATGCTATAATTGGTGAAGGTTACAATATCATCAAGTTTTATTACTCCTGTAGAACTTTCCAATAATGAGAATAAGAGGAAATATTTAAATTCAGTAAATGGAAAGCTCAAAAATTTATGAGCATCTCAGATAAACCAGACTGATGAAACAGTAAAAAGCCATAAGCTAAAAAAGGACTAAATAAACCTTAATATTTGAGGAAGCCAAACTTGTACTTAAATGTAAAATACCCCACTATCTTTCAATATATACAGGATATATTGAGCTGGACATTTAAATAACTTCAGTGTGTAATGTACAACATCTGCTTGATGTCAAAAAATAAAAAAAAACCTTCTCCAAAGAACCTTAAACAACTCATCACCACCAAATGCACATGCACAAGCCCCATATAACTGTCACAAAATGGAAGAAAAAAAGGAAGATAAAAATTTAAAGTTACAGTTCCTAGAGTTTAAAAAAAAGAAAACTCTGTAGCATCCATAATACTTTTATTTCCTCATACATTTATTAAATCCATATCTGTACACTGAAAGATTTTGTTATTTTCCACTGTGGAAATATTAAGGTTTTTTGTAATGTTCTGTCAAGATTATTTTCAAGTATAGCTGCATAAATCTTGCAATATATTAATTGACCTACCCAGTTATTGCTCAAAGTGGAAGGATCACTATTAAATGGGATTAAAAATCCCTCAGATATTAAATGTCACTATTTCACCTTCTGATATGCAGAGCTCCTCAGCAGGTCAAGCGTGTTTCATTCTTTTAAATTACTAGAGAGTGCTGATTCTGCGTATCAGAAAATTATACCTTTTCCCTGATTTTTACTTTTCACTGACTTTGAAATACTGTATTACCTTAGCTTATTCATTCTTCATCCACACAGAACAGTTTTCCCCCTTTATTAATGCATTAATCATCATTAATGATAATAAAATTAATTTATTTTTCTTTGTGTCTCTATCAGTGAGGCTTCTGTATCATGTATTGTAAGAAGCTAGACTGATACCATGCACTAATCAGTAATAAATTATGTCATGTAAGATAAAAAAACAAGGATAGAAAAAGCACACAAGGGAAATGCATGTGTGTGGTGCATTTGTCATTCCATTTGTTTTCAACACTAAATGGTGATACAATTTCAAAATTCTCCCTGATCAATTAAAAAAAATGCTGTCATATATCTATGAAATATATATGATATATTTCTCATAGCTTTATTACCTACTTTAAGCAAAGTACTTAGCCTTTCACACTGAGCGAACTCCTAGCAAAAGCCACTTATCAGTCAGGTTCTAGGCACAGTTATCTTGTATTGCGTTGGGAAATGCTACTTTTTGTTAGATATTAGTTTTATTCTGCTATCTCAGAATTCTGGAAGTTGAATATTGGACACATCTTCAAACATCACGTACAAGCAGTCATGAGTTGAAATCAGTGGGTGTCTGCAGAGGTTGAGGCGACATCCTATTTTGATATAATGACATCTCCATGATGGGTGTAATATTGCTATACAACCATGTTGTGCTTTATGTCAAACCAACAAGTCTGCCCCATGCAGTCACTCACTTGTGTCCCCAGTGGGATGGGGAGAGAATTGAAAGAGATTATTAAAATGTTGACAGTATGTCTATGGTTCTCTGCTGTTATTCCTGAAATCACACAGGGGACAAACAGCTGCAAAAGACAGATTTCTGTCCTGGGTTTGGGTATTCGGGTGTTTGCAAACTTTGGTTCTTCCTTGATCAGAAGAAAAATGCCATCCCCTTCCCCAAGATCAGAGGAAGAAATTTTTGCCTGTCATAACAGCCTTCCTAACCCAGGCTGCTGTGGTTTATCCCCAGTCAGCAACTAAGTCTCGTGCAGCCACTCACTCACTACACTCCTGGAGGAAAAAGCAGAGAACCATAAAAGTGAGGAAACTCATGGGTTGAGATAAAGACAGTTTAATAGAGAAAGCAAAAGCCACGCACACAAGCAGAGCAAAACAAGGAATCCATTCACTGCTTCCCTTTGGCAGGCAGGTGTTCAGCCCTCTCCATGAAAATCAGCTTTCATCTCACGTCAGACTGACTTGGACGGCAAATACCTTCTCTCCAAGCATCCCTTCCTTGCTTCTTCTTTCCCCCTCTTTATATGCTGATCGTGATGCCATATGGCCTGGATGGTCCTTTGGATCAGGTAGGGTCAGTCAGCATCCTGGCCGTGTCCCCCGCCAGGCCCCTGTGCACCCCCGTGCTGCTCACCGGTGGGGTGGGTTGAGAAGCAGAAAATGCCTTGACTCTGTGTAAGCACTGCTCAAAATAACAAAAACATCCTTGAATTATTAACAGTGTTTTCATCACAAAGCCAAAACACAGCACTATTCTAGCAACTCTGAAGAAACTTAACTCTATCCCAGCCAAAATCAGAACAATAAAGCAAAAACAGATGGAATAAAAACTGCAAAACATTATGCAAAAAATTCTAAAGGTTAAAGAGAATTCATGTTATATATTTATTTAAAAATCCCAAAAAGTTTGCATTTACTTTTCTAAGTACATATTATATATTATTTTTAAGCTGGTTTAATACAGAGAGAATTTAAATGAACATGTGAGAACACAGCAGGACTGACAATAAGCCCATATGCTTATGTGCCTAAAACAGAAATTAAATGCTAATTTTAGGTGCCCAAGAGATCCTAACAAACTGTAAAAAAACTGGCTACATGCTTTCTGTGCTTGTGACTCATTCACTTGGCATGTCTGACCACCAGCACAGAAATTCACTTGGAGTTTGAGTGATAGAATCAAAAATTTTGTGTATCTTTTACTTTGCTGGGAAAGCAGACTTGGCAGCAACACCCACTAGAGGGGATCCTCAGGATGCACATAATGCCTTCCTGAAGGTTGTGGGCATGTTATTGTTTCTGAAATTACCTGTAAAAACATCGAAAGTAGAACAACTCTCTATTAAGTAGTTAAGGCCCAAACTTCACAAACTGTGTTTTTTGTGCTTTTATATTGCTATATTTATACAGATAATAACCAAACCCAGTACATACATCCTTTCCATCACAACCAAATTGTTGTAAAATAAACCCCACACACACACAAGCATACACACACACACAGACATATATATATGTATGTGTGTGTGTGTATATATAGATATGTATAGATAGATAGATAGATATAGATAGATATAGATATATAAAGAAGAACCTGAGTTACCCTCACCCTCAGAGATGAGTTATAAGGAGTTCTCTGGTGCTGCCAGAATCCTCTTCCCTTGATTCAACACATGCCTTCTTTGCCCATGCAGTACAGACATGAAAATTTTTTTGCCTTAGTAAACTTCCTGCTCATCTCCCTTGCAGTTCAACAGGACTTTTACAATGACACTTCTTATCTGCAGCAAATCCTTACTTCTCTATCTGTCTTTAATTAGAGCTCCTCTCCCTGACTTTCTCCATTACTTGGTGTTTTTTGGTGTCTGACTTATGAAATCAATTGTTAGGTGCCAAGTGGAACAACCCTGACAGCCAAAACATATATTTAGGAAGAGAGGGCCATTGGATAACAGCAGCTATCTCCTTTTTTTCATTGTAGAAGTTATCATAGGAGTGCTGAAACACTGAAAAATACAACCATCAGGCAAAATTATTGTCAGTTGGTATGTCGTGATTTAGAGCTGTTTGAACTATGCATTACAATCAAGAGCAAAGTGTACGACAGGTAGAAAAGCCGATTAAGCCCAGGGAAGCAAAAACATGGAAAAATTATTTGCTTCAGCTTCTGTAGCAGTAAAAATCAAGTAAAAATTACCCATAATCAGATGAAGGAAAGCCATACCACTGGAAAGAGCACCATCAGCATTTCTTAACTCACTCTACTGTGGAGATATACAATGAAAAATGAGGTGACGTATGCTGGCATGCATCAGATTCCTATTTCAAAACACCAACTTTACATTTTTTTTAAATGAAAACCTTTTCCTACTTTACTACAAACACACTGATGATAGGATCGTGCCCTTTTTTTCTTGGTATGGTAAATATGCTGCTTGATTTGAGAACTTTGCTGTGTCGCAGTATTCATTTTGCCACTACGAGTTTTTGTGAAATATTTCTAATATTCAGTCCACATTTTGTGATTAGATCTACATTCATTAACCTTTTCATTCTTTGAATGAACCTCCTACTGATATGTAGCATTCGCAGTTGCAATGCAATATTTTGTGTACTATTTTAATCACCTGTCTTTTGACGCTGTAATTACTTAGCATACATTTATTTAAAAATATATTGTGCTCACATATATATCTATTTTAAGGATTAACAATTTGCCATTCCATATTTCTACTAACATGACTATTTGTTGTGTAATTTACAGTACTTGATTGTATTTAACTTAAAATTCTACTCCTACAGCTGTGAGGCAGACTTATCAGGTATCCTTATTTCAAGAACCATTATTTATTTCATCCATTACTCGCATAATTACTGTGAATAAGAGATCAATATTTATACAGGAATATTAAGCAAAGTTAACTGAATGCAAGTTCCAGTCATGAATTTAGCCTGCAGTAACCTTTCCTTCCAAGAAAAACTAGTCAAAACAAAAAGTAAATGTTTTCATACTCTTGCTACTGACTCCTTCACCTGCAATGAAAGTATGAGAATGTACTCTTAAAATATTAATCCTTTCTCATGGGCATTAGATTGCTGCATTTGAAATGGTCAGATTATATCATCCGCAGGGAGAGCTTAGAAAAAAAATTGCAGACAATTTCTGGCATGGCCCTTAAATTTCCACATAAAGCCCCATGAGAATTTTAAGCCCACAGACTGAGAAGGGTGACAGCACCCAGAGACTTTTATTGAAGGGGACTGATGGCATGTTCACACCTATTGGGTTCTTCATGGACAAATTTACAATCATGTAGTAGAAGTAGAAATACACACAGAAATTCTAAGAGATAAACACAAAGACAGGAAATAAATTGCAGGGGAGAAAAGAAATTAAATATGGTATTAGATCTTTTACTGAGGCCACAATTTGGTTAGTGAAGAACCTGGCTACAAAAAGCCAAAGAATAAAAATTGACTACATAAATTACCAATCATTGCATTAGTCAACACAAACAGTTTTTGTACTCCACTGGAGTGAGCTGAGAAGCATGGTTCAAAGCAGAAAATCACTATTCATATTCAGCTTATTACAGCTCAAAAATAAGGAACTTCTTATTAAGTGAATACTGCCAAACATGCCAGCAAGGAGTGAGGTGAAAGAAGATAATTCCAGTATGGCATCAACAAACAAAAAATATTGGCTACCATAGGAGGTATTAAAGTATACCAATCATTGGTATAACAGTGATCGTAGGGATGATGTAATGGCATCCTAGTAATTGGTGTCTGACTTATAAGCTAACAGAGTTCATAGTAATGAGATGGATTAGTGGATTGTGTCAACAAATTAAATAACACTGTTTTCCACATTACCATCTTTAAGCTAAAATAAAGCACTGAAAGTATAATAAAAGCTTTGCATTTTGCTACTGATGCACCAGTGTCACTTTCAAAGGGGGAAAAAATTAGAGATTTGCCCTGAGGGTTCAGAAACATGAAGAGGTAGAAATAATTCCAGTAGATCCCCTTTGCTGTATGACTGAAAGGGTAATTATCCCCTTGCTGATTAATTACTTCTAAGGCAATAATGAACTGTAAACAAATCCACTTTTTTTCAAAGGAACAGGGTGTATGTAGAAGAATATCAATTAAATTGAATATTTTGAAATCTGTTTTAACATAGCAAAGCGTCATCATGTTTTACAATTATCCTATTCTATTTTCAGCTTATCACCAGATGACATGGGTACTTTTAAATTGATATTTGCATGTCTCATATATTACGTAATGAAGAAAAATATACTACAAACCATCAAGCTGTTGTGGTTTTTTTAGTCTAAAGATTCCACAACCAAGATCTTAACTTCTAAACTTTTCAAAATTAAGAGGCACATTCCCCTTTTTCAACTTCAAATATTCAATATTGAGCAGGATTAGAATTATGATGACCACTGGGAACTTAAAGGCAGAGAATAAGACACACAGACACAGGCAAGAAGGAGGAGCAACTGAAATAGATTGGCATTGAAGCCAAATAGAAAAATCACTGACAAAATCCATCTCAAGGCTCACAAAACCAGAAGCACAGCAAACTTTTCATCATTGTGACATCATCTATAAACTTGTGGCATAAAATCCACTCAGATGGATCCCTCAGTTTTGGTGCAGGCATATTTCATTTGGGAACTTTTAAAAATTAATTGTGCTCTATTTCTAGAAAGGTGTGCCAAACAAAAGTCATTGAGGAGCAATTCTGCTGTACTTAGCATCTACATTCAACTGAGGCCAAAACTGACAAAATGTAGGCATGCCCCTCACCCCTGGACATTCTGGCAAGAAGATATCAGAGACAAAACTTTGCTTCTACATAATCTTGCACCAGCCAAGTTGTCAGAAGGATTATTCTTCTGAGTTGACTTCATCATGAAGCAATTATGTATGAGAACAGAACCGTCCCAAATGTGTCCAAGGGCAGATACACTTATCAGAGTATAAATAAGTACTTCCACATTGGAAGAGACAAATTCTGCAAAACATACCAAACTAGGTATGGTTTAAGCCTACTAGGTTCATCTTTGAAAAGCTGATGAATAAAATGACATCTTTAAAGTCCGTCAAGAGTCTACATTATGTTAGATTGACAGAATGGTTTAGGAGACACATCAGAGTACTCTGCCACCTTACCAAGGTAACATTTAATTTCCACTAGTGTCTAATCATTAACCATCGGCTTTGTAGATATCTGCTTTGTAGAAAACACACACGTATAATGAAATACAAATTATGTAAATACAGAGTAAAGACATATGTAGTTTCACTGATAAGTAAACCCGGTTAAAAGCAGTATAAATACATTAAGTTTCCACACTTTAGTATACTTTAGAATTTAGGTCTATTTAAACATATATTTTTGAAACAAAGACTAGGATCTAATACTCTATCCCTGTTAGTCAGTTCAATGTAATTGAGAAAATAATTCACATAATTTTTGTCTCTTTCAAAGTACATTTTATATCAGCACACTGATTTGAATGTAGAACAGGAAGAGCTACATCTCTCAATATTTTAGTGCTCTTATTGACACTTTTACACATAGGTTTTACATAGAATTTTGATAAATTTTACTGGTCTCTAATAGCTGTTGATACTTGCCTGAAAGGTGAAAAAGTCAAAAATAATGTGATTTTTATTCAAAGTAAAAAGGAGTGGGGAAAAAATAGGCCAGCAAAATCTATTATTTTTGTTTCAGGAAGACTATGCATATTCTCCCCATGAACTTCTAACAATACATTTTTAACCTGAATTCTTATGAAATACAGGCTTATGCAATTTGTGTCTTTCTCTCTGCCTGTACAAATATACTTCACCTTTGGGTCCCTGGTAAATCCAACCAAATTAAGCACTGTAGGAAAGCTCATCATATAATTGCGTAACTACAAGATTGCTGCAAAATTTATGGGTGCATAGACAGAAATCCTGCTAATTGTCTGGTGTAGTTGCTACTCTTGAAAGTTATGGCACTCAGAGGAAGTCCCCAGTGTCTGGAAAAAGGGTCACTCCATTTTTAAAAAGAGTTGAAAAGGAGGATCCTGAAAGTTACTGACCAGTCAGCCTCAATTGTGTGTCTGGTGCAATCATGAAGCAGATCTTACTGAGAGTCATGTTGAAGTATATGGAAGACAGGGAGGAAATCAGAGACTGCCAACAGAACTTCAACAAGAGCAAATAGTGTCCACCTAACGCAGTGACCTTCTTGCAGTGGAGTGACTGCACTGGCTGAAAAGAGGAACATATGCCATTTACTTCAACTTTCACAAGGCCCTTGGTATGGCTCTCCTCAACATTGTGGCCCTGTCATGGAGAGATATGGGCTAGAGAGATGGACTGTTAGATAAATAGGGAATTAACTGGATGACCACGTTTGGAGAGATAAAATCGATGGCTCAGTCTCCAAGTGGAAGTCATTAACAATTGCTATCCCTCAAGAGTAGGACAATGGAGAACAGATTAAAACTGAAAAAGAGTGGGTTTAGATTAGATATTAGCATGAAGTCCTTTGCTGTGTGAGTGGTGAGGCAGCAGAGCAGGTTGTCCTGAAAAATTGTGGATGCCCCTTCTAATTGTGGATGCACCAACTGGATGGTGCTCTGAGCAAGCTGGTCTAGTGAAAAGTGTCCCTGCCCACGGCAACATGGTTAGAACCGGATAATCTTCAAGGCCGCATCCACCCGAACCATTCTACAATTCTGTGATCAAATGTACTGTCAGCAAGTCCCAGATGATGTCAAGCTGACCGGTGCAGTTGACACGCTTGTAGGGAAGGGATGCCACCTGGAGCAATCTGGACAGGCTTGTGGAATGAGCCCATGTCAACCTCACAAAATTCAACAGAGACAGGTGATAGGTTCTGTACACGGGTCTGGAAGAGCAAATACAAGAAGTCTTTATACTGCTGGAAGCTAGAAGTTTGTCAGGTAAGAAAGATTCGCTGACCAGCTAGCATTTTCTTTCAGGTTTTTCCTTCTCCCTAATTGTTGTGACCTTTAGCCATTGATCCAAGATGGACTCTGTCTCCTGTGTTTCAGATCTGAGAGCTCTGCCAGTACCACCTCCATAACCAAAAGAGGTTTTTTTATAAGACCTCTCAGTACCAACACTCAGATCTGTACATTTCCTGATAAAAAGCTTGATATCAATTAGCCAATGAACAGCAAAACACCATTCAATAAACTCAATTTATTTCTGTTACACTAGCATACTCCTTGCTTACCGGTTTTCATGATTAAAGGACTTGTGTAATTGTTCGTAAAGACACTGGCTCAACCAACCACTCAGCACTTACTTTAAAATTTTCAAAAGGTGGAAGATGAAGGTTAACGTCCTGTTAAATTCCACTGTGCTGCACAGTTATTAGCTCCTCACAATACTTGTGTCAGTGTCCTTCTGCAATGCAACTGCAATGTATGTGCTGAGATGTTCTACTATCTCAGAAGTACCTGTTCTACTTAGTACATATCCTAATTTTTAATTGCTATTATATTTGCATAAATCATCCATTTTGTTTTAATTATTTTAGAGCTTCTGGCTAAATTAGTTAAACTAGTTTTGAAGCAACTGGTTTTAGCTTTCACTTCCATCTTTCTTTCTTTTCTATTTATTTTGAGAAATATTACCAACATGCATAACATTAAGAACCTTGAACACAGAAACTAAATATTGATTCTAACATCTTTGGGGGGAAATAAAAGGAAAAATATGAAGAAAGATAATTTAGCTACAGGCATTATGAAAACCTGCATTTAGCCAGTCTGACTGAAATATGTATAATGTAATCTCTGTGTGCATTTAAATAGACATTTCTGCTCCAGTAGTTATGATTTGATTATGGGAAACAGTCTTTTGAATCAGAGATTGCTAATGGTATTTGAATACCTACCTTGTTTTGATAACAATGGTAATTAAGCTCCTAAATATCTTTGGGAAGCTGTGCTTCAAGTCAGTGACAGAGATATGTTTCCTTTTCTTGGAAATATCAAGCCTGAAGTAAAAGCAGTTTCTCAAGCCATTAGAGTCATGAGGTCTCCTATGAATTCTGCTGAAAATATAATCAGAAGGTTAAGTAAAAAATTAATACCTTTTTTTTTTGTGCATGTGAAAATGTCCTATATCCACAAAATCTGTTTGGTCTTTTGAGCACATATCCTTTATAAGGAAGAAGACTCAGGAGAAAATAAATTTTGGAATTTCTGCTTCATGCATCTTTGCACAGCTTAAACATAGTAGAAAAGTAGAAATAGTGCTTTATAGCAGAGTTTCTTAAGTGGGCACAAGTTCTCAGTGAAGGTTGATTTAGCTATGCAGACCTAGAATTCTAAATCCTTAGATATTTCTGTCAGTAGAATCTGACCATTTTAATAACATTTAATCTTACTTTATTCTGATCTCTTGACTGTGGATAGGTTTGTTTTACCCTTCAAGGAACGGCTCTAATCTCCATGGTTCTATAGCTACTTGAGATGCTTACGTAGGATCTAACTCCCTCTGCAGGATCCTTTTTCTAAGACCTGTTTTCGAAGCCAACAAAGCCTATTTTTGAAGAGCTATCATCAACATGATCTGTCAATAAATCTGTGAAGTATTTCTTAATTGAGGAAACTATTTTCGGTTGCTTATTACCAGTCTGAGTTAGTACTCCAGCCTCTATGGTACACTTTTTCGAAGAAATTATCTATCTCAAGTGAATTTCAGGTAAAGTTCTAATGAAAATTATTAAACTATTCATAAGTGCATAAAAGTCTGTATCATCATGCTACCGTGCAAGATTTAAAAAAACGGAATTTCATGGATAAGCTACCATGCTTTGCCTAAATTAGAAGTGGTGGAATTGTCATCCTTTTTAAGTGGTTTTGTGCAACTATGCAGAAGCCATAATCATATTTATCATTGATGCTTTTTTGACAAATATGCAAAAAAGTTTCTTTAGTTTTGGAATACTTGAAAGACTGCCTCATTAAGGAATTCACCAATTTATTAATGAATGAATGACAAATACATTAATTGCTTGGAAAGATAATGATGGGTTTGGATTCTCAGATAACAAAAGTTCTTGCAGATAGAAGCTCATTCAGGAAATATTGGAAATGACAACAGATTAATTGAACTTGCATTGCCTTGTGATTTATTTGAATGTCTAATTCTATTATGAAATGACTGTGAGAATCCAATACTATACTTTTTAAAATGCAACTTAAAATAGATTGGGTGGAGTCCTTAGAAGCAAGCTGCATGCTGCTCCTGGGTAGCGTGTTAAGGTGATGCTGCCCTGTGTAATTTTTGCTGTAGTGAAACAATGTCACCAAAAGCTTACGCAAATTCAAATCAAACTTCCATTCAGGGCACATGTATCATCAGTAAGAGGAAATTAATGGTAGAAAAGTCCATTGGTTCCAGATTTTCAAAAGCCTGCAGTTATTAAATGAAATTTCATATTTGATGTTTCCATATCTCTTTGTTCAAAATGGTCACAGTACTAACAAAACTTGTTCAAGACACTTTGAAATAAAAGGGACGATGGGAAAGGGGTGAAGGTGATGACCAAATTATAAAATATTTATAAGTAAAGAACATAAGTAGAATGATAAATTTTGCTGTTACCAACATAAGGGGAGAAACAAAGAAGGGAGACAGAGTAAGAGAAATAGGGGAACTGGCGAGTGTTGACAGTCATGTAGCCAGGAATACACAACAAAATATGCTGCACATTTAAATCCTGCAGTTAGTAAATATTCAGGTCTATCCATATGCAGAAAGCAGCCCCAAGCAAGCTGCCCTGCATGTTTATTCTGCTCAAGTCAGACACTACTGCAGTGTTAAATCACAACCAATTCTCAGAACACTGTGAACTTTGATCGCTCCACCTTTTCCATGCCAGATCTCTCAAGTACTTCTGCCTTCAGCTAATGTTTTGAAAGAACCTTAGAACTAAAAAAGCATGACCATTAACTTTATACTTGGTTCTAGCTAACAAGGCAGCTGTCACATAAAGACATCTGTACGAACAGCTCTGATTTCAAATTATTTAGACCTACCGGGACACATAAAATAAAACTATTGCAAAATATCTTGTTTGATGGAAGGAAAGGTGCACTTCTTTCTATCGAGCCCCTTGGTCTTGTTCCACTTCGCAAGAGATAAAATTATATTTAAAAAATTTCCGTGATGGTACTTAGCATCAAGGATGAAAATCCCTTCCTCTGAATTGTGGTATTTAGGAGTGACATACACATTCCACTTTACACTTTTCAGATTAACAAACTCTGAAGAATGTTTTACTTCCACAACTTTAGCCATATGAGTTTATGAACATGTTTTAAAAAACAGAAATTTTAATAATTCAGTGGACATGCCAATAACATTAATGTTAATTTGATTTTTCTTTTCTGACTGATAGACTTTTTAAAATGAAGTTGGAAAGAACTAACTGGTTCATATTATTAATCTTCAACAGAAACACTTGAAAAAAGGAGATTGTTAGGACCTGACATACTAAAAACTGTGAATAATTCAGCTTTATCCCTTTGCAAAACATTAAATTACAGGTATTATCTGACATAAGAAGCATTTTTTATTCATTATCAATTAATAAAAACACTGTTAAATGAATAACCCCCTTTTTATGATTTTGGTGTTTGCAAAATTTCTCCATAGGAATGGCTTTTTCTTTAAACAAAGATAGTAATCATTTCCCATGTAGGGAGATGAGCAGAAAATGCTGTTTCTTGTGTAGTGGAATGTGCTGTCATCTATCGTTAATGGACTGCTTGCTTGAGATTTTATTTCACTATGGCTGCATAAATCTACTTAGAAATGTGTTTAAGTGCTGTAGATACAATTAAAATGTTGAATCAGCAGGCTTCATATTTTATCATAAAAAGAAACAACTGTTTATTTAGTCCCATAACACTGTTTAATCTAGTTTCTATGCCCACATAGTGGTTTCTATATTCCCATGTTGTAGAACAAGAGATACTTTAACTCGTCAACAAGGTTCAAAAATAACAATTGAAACAAAATGGAACCACAAACAAAATAAGCAAAACAGAGCAAAATAAAATGAAACCAAATAAATCACACTAAACCAATCAAAAATGAAATTTAAAAAGTTATTGATTTATAATTTTGGACTGTATCTGTCATGGAATATGTACAATATAAACACACATGCACACATGGCGGGTTACTTGGTTTGAACTGAAAGGAGGCAAAGTTGCAGAGAAAAGTATTAGCCACTTTAAAAGTCAGGATCTCTTGGTCTTTGGAGAGAGTTATTTCATCTACCAATATGAGCATATTGTATGCATATTCACAGTTGCTGTAAATAGATTTAAAAACACTTTAATGTATATGTGAGATAAGTTGTCTCAGCCCTTATAGTAGCACAGCAGCCTGAAATGTATCCAAGGAAGTTGAATGTTAAAATAACTAATGACTTATTCTGTGAAGTTCTATTCAACCATCATCACTCCACAATGGATGTCTCTAAGCCATTCTTTACATAAACTGAGCACAGGTTTTCACGGTACTTAAAGTGTCAACACATTCTCTCAAAAAAACTTCACAACTAATTCCTTGAAGTAAAAAGATATGAATATGACATAGCCCATGAACAATTTATAGAAGTAGAGCAGATGAACTCTATAGTCTGGTCTATAGAACTATAGACCTGCGACATATAAGGATCTTGCTTTTACCTTTATTGCTGATACTGAGGAAATTGATAGAAGTCTAATACACTACTTGATTAGTAATCTAAAAAAACAGTGAGTGACTTTTCCTTTTAACAATGGTATTGCCATCAATAGAAGCATGCCACAAGCCTTAGGCTAAATTTGCTATCTGCTAAATTTGTCCTCCCCAGTCCTCGCTTGTTATCAACTTATCTGGAGAACTTGTGCAATGTGTGGCTTGGTACCAGTATATCTTCCTATGATGTGGAGTTCAGCACAGCGTAATAGCAAAGGCCTTGAAAATATAAATGAGACTGAAAATGGAGGCCCAAGGACAAACTGCTGATTGTCATTGCTGCTTGTGATAGAAATACATCCTTATAAGTGAGGAAGTTGACCACACTAAACAGAATAAAGAAAAGCAGCAGAAGCCCGAGGCAGAAACCACATGTGGGTGACTGGGGCTGTGATGATGTTGCCAACTTCCAGAATCCTAGTACCCAAAGGACTCCTGTGTCTCTCTCTCTGTCTCCCCACCTCTGCATGGTCTGAGAGCCTTGGTTCTTTTTTTCTTCACACGCAAGCTGCAAGATCACTTAAACCTGCTCAAAAGTCACAGCTCTGCCACAATCTACAGCTGTTCATTGCAAACAACTTTCTTGGAGAGAGTAACACCTCCATGGTTGGAGCTACATGTCTAGGCTGTTAAATGTTTTTATTTTGATTTAGTGAATACCAACCCAAATTTAAATAATACACACCTCTACATTTACCCAACTTCCATAACATGGCAGATTGTTTTCAAATGACTTTATCCACAATACATTTTTTTCCAGCTTATTTTCAAGTCTGTTCTGTTTCTGTGTAATTGCCGGCAGTATCAGACACCATTCATCATGCGTAGATAGTTTTCCAGACCACAGACAACTAGCATTAATCTACCAACCCAACCCTGCAAGCTCTAATTTCTCTGTCCAGTTTTAATTCCAGACTATCAGAAGATATTAGGTCTTTCCCCAGGCCCTCAACTTCCTGCACTCTAGCCAGGCCAGATGTATGTCCCCCACAACCCTCTATCAATGTTAATGTTATTTGTATTTAGCATGCACAGTGCAATCTATCTTTTGCCTATTGTTATTTTACAGAATCAGTTCACAGTAAGAAATACATAAGACATTGCATAGTTAAAGTATTCTGCCTGGGTTACGTATTATTATGAAAGTGTTTTAAGGACAGTCTACCATCTTACTGTCTCTCATATTGGTATTAATTACTTCATCGTACACAGAGATGTTGAATTTAGGCCTTCTCATTTTATTCTTTGTATTTCTAGACAGCTTGAACTGTGATGAAGCTTTTTCTTTCTTTCTTGTTTAGGATATTTACAGACCTTATTTTACACCTGATATTATGTATTGTACAAAAATAGAGACTAGGCATTTTGATAGATTATGGCATTATCAATTCCCTTCAGAGAATCTTGTCATAAAACTGGAACATGCTTAAAGGGTTTAATTCATCCATCTTCACTGCATTCTCTGTCATGTATTTCTTTTTACAAATTCAAAAATTCAAAATATTTATCAAATCAATCATAATGTTCCATTTGTTTAAATAGCTTTTTTTTTCATGTAACCATTCATATTGAGAACACTTACAGTTCAGTTTTGTCAGTAAACTATCAGTAATTTTGGCAGATATTCAATTTATCTCACACTGCACTTCCTCGCATCTACACAGTGGCATTTATTTTATTTATCTGTGGAAAATAAATGCTAATACAAAACCAACAGATTTTTTTTTGTCACTATTGTTAAGTATTAGAGACATATCCACAGGTGTTTATGAAACAAGGTAAGAATGTAAATGCTTAAAGAGTTATTTTTAAATAAAATAACTAATTAATAAAGTATGCATTTAGTATACAGTAAAATACTCTTTAGAACTATTACATTACTCTGCAGGTCTTTATAGCTGCGCCTAGTCAAATTAATTTGTCCTTGGAGCACATTCTATTATCTATAATATGTAGAATATCTAAATTCTATACTTCTTTCCAAATGCATCCCCAACACAAGAATATATATTGTATACACAGTATGGACATATAGTATGAACCTGTATTGTGACCATTGTATATAAACAATAAAAAATTCTTTTATTTAGTCTATAAATAAAATCATCCATCTTGCTCTTTGTGGCTCCTGAAACACAGTTGTTCCAGTTAGAAAACAGGCTTCTCTTTATATGGTGAAATAAGAGCAATAACACAGACTTTCTTCACAAATATAATTTATTAAATAAACCTGCAAATCTCAGATTAATCAGATCAATTTCAGAATGACTGACCAATAGCTAGTCTGGCAATAAAAATACAAGCAGTGGAAAATTGATCTGACTCCTGAGAGAGATGCCACAATTCTGGTTCAGGGATTTAGATCCAACAAAGTTTATATCTATATTGAATAATCTAAGTTTCTATTTCCTGTGGGACTAAGGAGAATTCTGTCTTGTTCTTGCAGACAGAATGCCTATTAGATGAAGTACAGAAAAATTAAATAGTGTCACCTTCCCTCTGCTATTTTCTTAGCATTTTCAGCGCCACCAGTCTGTACATTGGTAAGCAACAGCCAGAGGGCAATAACAAAAAGAGTTCACGAAAATAATTCTATCTTAAATTTCACATCAGCACCACATTAATTTTCAGATATAGGTTGAAAAGTACATATCTTCATCTTCATTCCTCCTGCAAAGCATACACACTCTTAGGTGCACTATCAGCCCAGAAAATTCAGACAAAAGCAAAAAAAAAGTGACCCATCTCTTTGTAGAACATGGAACAAAATCAGGAAAATTATTCATATAATTCATATAATTAATCAAAGGGAAAGTTATATAAGTAAACACAACTCACCACTAGAAATGTGAAAATTAGTCATGCCCAAAAGTTTGTATGATTTTTCTAGTTATAGCATTTTCATATTAAAAAGAAATTTCATTTGCTTACAAACTTTGCCTCGTACAGCAAAGTGTTTTTTAAATTTATAGGGAAGTGAAATAATATTTCTTTTCAATTAAGAGGATAGGTACAATATCTTTCTAATGGAATAAACAGAGGAAATTAATAGGGGAGAAACATTAGATCCTTCAGCACATCCAGGCAGATATAATAGGAAAAGGGGTATTCATGGTTCTCAAAGTGTACTTGCCCATGAATACTGCCTGACGCATACATGCAATGCAGGAAGACAGAATTTCTACTAGGACCATCTTCACAAGTGAACAGAGGTTGCAGAGAATGGGCAAGCAGATCTGAAACCCTGAAAAGTGGTTTTCTTGCTCTTCTTACTGCTTGCAGAGGGGCTGCTCATTCTGTCCCACTAGTTCAGCTGTTTACTGAGCTGATTTGACTCCCAAAAAGAAAGTTATCAGTCAAGGTTAAGCATAACAAGCTGAGCAGGAGCCCAGCTTTTTCCCGGTCAAGATGTAAAACAGACCCTCCTCTCTTGTTACATATTTCTTTACAGTCCTGCACACCTTGACCAGTTTCATTTTGTTACTAGCTGCCACAGTTTCCACCCAGCTGATTCCCAAAATCTCCATGATTTGTTATTGCTGCATTTTTTCAAGTTGTGTCCTAGAGAGAGGAGAATTGACTTCTTTGCAGCTGCAAGGACATTATGCGCTCTTCAGCTCAAAAATGTAACGTCAGAAAGTCCACATCACCTCACAGAGTGTTGCACCAGGTATTGACCTTGCTAATTTTCAGTAGTAAACTAATTGAAAGTTAAGATTATATATTTAAAAGATAAGTTATTATAACAGGTATGATTCTGGTAGTGAAAGAAATTGGGTAAAGAACTGAAAAATATTGCTACATAACTTCTATTGGTGTCTTTTTAATAGTCTGTGTGGTTTTCTTAAAACAAGGTAACACAATCTTTTACAACTCATGATGTATAATAACAGTCTTGTGGGTTTTTTTGTATGTTGACTTGAAGTTTTACATTTTAGTATGTCATTTGATTTGGCATGAGGTTTTCTGTTTCAAGTATAAGGGTACATATTTGTAATTTTTGTTAAAGGCTTGTTATTTTCCTTTCTTCCTGCAATGGCAAATTATTTTTAGTAAAGCAAATAATTGCCTACACATGGAGGACTCTCCTTGCCAAAGGCATTTAAAATGCCCGTATAGTTTTACATAATGCAGTGTAGGATCACGTTAAAATAAAGCAAGCTGATGATTATAGCATTAGATTCCAAAATTAAACAGGATGTATCAGTATTACACATAGGAAATTATTCCAAGAACAAATAATTTCATATAACAATAGAATCATAGGAAGGTTACCATTGGAATGGACCTTCAGAGATCATGTACTTCCAATCCTGCTGCCATGGGTGTGGTCACCTTCCAGCACACCAGGTTGTTCCAGGCCCCATTCAACCTGGCCTTGAACACTCGCAGTGATGGGTCAAACACAGCTTCTTTGCTCAACCTGTAAAGATGCACAAGCATGGAATAGAGAGGTAGAATCACACAGAAACACTGAGTCACAGAATGGCTGGGGTTGGAAGAGGGCTCTGGAGGTCATCTAGTCCAACCCCCTGAAAAAGCAGATTCACTTACAGCAGGTTGCACAGGATCATGTCCAGGTGTGTTTCACATATCTCCAGACGGAGGACTCTCCACAACCTCTGTGAGCAGCATGTTCCAGTGTTCTGTCACTTCCACAGTAAACTTTTTCTCATATGCAGGTGGATCTTCCCACATTTCAATTTGTGCCTGTTGCCCTTTCTACTGTCACTGGGTTCCACTGAGAAAAGTCTATGCCCATCCTCATGACAATCTGTCCTTATGATATTTGTATGCTCTGACAAGATCCCCTCTCAGTTGCTTCTTCTCCAGGCTAACAGGCCCAGATCCCTTAGACTTTCCTCACAAGAGAAATGCTCCAGTTTCATCATCTTTGTGCCCTGTGCTTCACCTTCTCAATCGTACCTTGTCTTTCTTGAATTAACAAGAGCTGGACCTGCCTCAAAGTGGTCATGTTTCCTTTGATTCAGGCAAGACATGATTGCCTTTCTGAGCTGCACACAGACACTCCTGGCTTATGTCCAATTCTTCATCCACCGACTGGAACAAGACTCTCTTCTCCAAATTCTTTCCTTTGGGGCTGCTCTCAGTCTATTCATGCCCCAGCCTGTGTTCATACTGAGGATTGCCCCCACCCAGGTGCAGCACTTGTCCTTGCCTTGCTGAAGTTCATGTGGTTAACTCGAGCCCACTCCTCAAGCCTGCCACGTTCCTCTGGATGTCAACCCTTCCCTGCAGTGTGTCAGCTTCACCATTCGACTTCATGTCATCTCCAAACTTGGTGAGGGTGCGTTACATCCTACTGTTAGTGCCATTGACTGAGATATTAAACAGTATGTGTTCCCTGAAGAACACCACTGATCACACTCCCCTTGGACATTGAGCAATTCACTGTGACTCTTTGGATAAGACCATCCAGGCAATTTTTTATCCAATGCTCCATCTATCAAATCTGTATCTTTGCAATTTGGCAGCAGGAATTCTCTTGGATTCACCATTGTCACACCATCTGTGTGACATTCTCAAATCATTCAACAGATGTAAACTAAATTGGATATCTAGTACTGCAGGCATATCACTAATCTTGTAACAATGTATTTCCTTCCTTAAATATTTTCTCTAAATATTTTGCTGTTTAGAATTAGCTGTGGGTTTTCAAGGGTACATTGCAGGTAATAGCTATGTACTGAAAGCTAGTTTGGATAAGTCAAATTGCTGTAACAGAGTCATTGACATGCCCATTAGAAACATTTTCAGGGACTGAAATCCACTAAAATAACCTTCTCTTGGAAAGATAATATTTTCAAAAAGTATTCATTCTTGTATTTCTAGATCCTCTGAATTTTTTATTCATCATGCTACATACCAGGTGAAATTCAACATATACTGTGAAATTAAATTTTTCCAATTATTCCACTCCCTTTTGCATCCTATAATTTTAAGGCATTATGGCTCTGTTTCTGCTTATATATTCTGGGCTCTGCCCCATAATTTTTGCAGTTGTAGAACCACAGAGATATGCTGTGAAAGAATCTTCCAAAGCAGCCTGGCCATGCACATTTTATACATTATCACACAACGACAACATTCACAGTGAATGGGGAACTCATTTAACTTGGATGCCAGAGGTCACTGACACAAAGAGAGAGACAGAAGGATAAAAGGCGACATCTATTTTCTGTGAACTGCAGAACAGATTTTCATTTCCGTGCCTGAATTTCCATTCACTGTCAACAACATGGGGGTACTATACATTTTTACTTGATTTTTCTATGAGTAACTCTTCTCCTTTTGCTGCTTCAATTAATTTTTCCCAAATTATTTCTTGAACTGTTTTTTATTGCATGATTTACAGCTACGTAATGAACCACGGATACAAAAGTCGAGACTGAAATACAGTCTCCAAAGTAATTACAGCCACCAAAATGGAAGCCACATTTTGGGAAAGGGGAGTGAGCTTAAGTCAGAATGTCTCAAAAAACAAGGCATATTAGACAGCATTGTAATGTTTACTCTGTAAGTAATTGAAGTGATGTGGAAGAAAGAATATTGAAACTGTTCTATATAGAGCTTGGAGCACTGTTAAAAGATACAGTCTTCACCATGGAGAAGAAACCTTCTGTTTTATCAGTAGTCAGGTGTTGTATGCAATTGTTGAGGTCACTTGTTTTCAGCACAGTGATTATTACCTACAACCTTGAAAACATCACATGATTTAAAGCTACCAGTCATTTAAGTTTGATAGTATTTATTTATAAAACCATTTTCATTTATATAAAGGTACATATATCACCACTCACATAAACATACAAAATGGAAGTTAGGATTCACTGTGGCACTTGACCTTTTGCTATACAGCATTCAGCCAGAAAAAGCTTCAGGATTCAGAACTCAGACTACACACACTCTCTCATCTCAAGTATAACACCACAAAGCCAGTCCTTTTTATGTCTGTAATGCTGCAACATGAGCAACATTTGTTTTGTGCCAAGATTTACTAACACTGTAAATATTTTCTACATAGCAAGGTTGAGGAGATTTCATTCTGCTGTTTTCACCTTCTGTACCAATCCTTTTCATACTTATCTGCTAATAGGCCCACAACCAGCAAAATTGCTGTCAGAGGCAACTCAAGCAACCACAAGTCAAACACTTTTCTGTGTAATTTTGGTAGTATAAAAATAATTGGACCTAGATGAGAGGCCCACAAATCTACACATTCTTCTGTGGTGCAGGAAGATTCAGTAACCACTACCAACTATTTACAAAGTAAGTTTATATCTGCAGCCAATTCTCTATGCAACCTCTGCTCCACAGACAGAAGTAAAAAGTTCAAGAGGTTTTGCTGCAAAACAATTTTTCTGTACAATTTTTTTTGCTGTTTTTAGTGATTTTCAACCCCTTGAAGAGAAAGCTTTTTCTTAAAAAATTACGAAGTTCAAAGAAATTCTTCCATTTTTCAACAGAGTTTTTAATTTTCCTTCAACAAAATTAACAAGTCAATCACATTGAAATAGATAAATAGGGACCCGTAACTTAAAACATTGAATGGATTCCTGAAAACCTCAGAATAAAAAAGCTACTCACATTTTAAACTATGACAAAACATAAATGGGACATGAATTTTATGAAACAAATTACCTATAAATACAGGCCATAAAAACAAATGCTTAAGAAATGATTTAGACTTGAATAAAATTTCTGTGCATAGCATTTTAAAATTTCAAACCTCAATTTAGAAAATCTACAATATATAAATAATTTTTCACATTAAAAAAAATAAAATTAATACATAAAATCAAGAGAATACTTTAGTCTGAGAGCTGGTGTAGTCCAGAATTTTCAGAAAATCTATCTTCACTTTTTTTTTCTATTTTATTGGGTCTGTCTGGAATGGAGGTAATTTCTCCCACAGCAGCTCTCACAGATCTCTGCTGTGAATTTGTGGCCAGAACTGTGTTAATAACCCATCAGTGTTTGAGGTCCTGTTAAGCAATGCTTCCATAACATCAGGGCCAGTTTGTCACCCCTCTGTTCAACTTCGTCAAGGCCTGTGGGGGGGGGATGAACAGGAATTTGGGAGAGAACATGTCAGGGCAGTTGAACCAAACTGACCAGAGGGACATTCCATACCACATGGCATTTGCTGAGCCACAAAAACTGAGAGAAGGGAGTGGGGATGGAATCTGCTCTTTTGTTTTCTGAAACAACTGCCGTGCTTTCTGGGACTGTGCTTTCCAGGAAATGGCTGGACTTCAATTGTCGATGTAGGTAATGAACCTTTTTGCTTTGCTTTGCTTCCACGTGCAGCCTTTGTTTTTCTTTCAGCCACCTTCGCCTTGGCTCAGGACCATTTAATCTTATTTCAAATTTTCTTGAAGTTTTGTTTTATGTTCAGGATGATTGTGGAAACGTGGTGATTCAAAGCAATGAATTCATCTTTGCAGTAAGAAATACATTGCAATGGAAAAGCAATGCTGTCAAAGTGCACAGGTAGGCAAACAATTTGCATAAAGGGATAATTTTTATGAGTGAAGTTTTATGAGTATTCTTCAGGCATCTATGGTTAAATGGCTTGATCATATCAACCTTTATGGTTGAATTCTGATGTACATTTATATTATCAACATGTTGTGGACTGCAAAGCTTTCCTGTAATCAAATGAGTTTTTACAGATTAAATGCTACCTATGTTAAGAACAGTAGTTGAATCTAAACGTTTTAAGTGGAAACTATTCATATAAACTCTCCCAAATGTTGTCAAGCAGAAAGAAAAATGGTGTATTTATTTCAATATAGGACAAATTTTAATGTCATGGCCTCTTCTTGCATACTTTGGCAACATGCAACTTAATATCCATAGGAAATAAAAACATATATTACTATTTGAGAAATAGTTTCTTGATAAATATTTTGCAGTAAAAAGGACATTATTTTACAAGAGTTCTTGACTAATAGTGTCACTTCTTGCTACAAAAAACTCCATCGTGAGAAAGCATTTGGTTTTGAGACAGTAAGAACACGTAGTCATCTCATCCAATGAGAGTTGCAGTCTGGATGATTCATGAAGCAGTGCATTTTCAAAGGCTTGATTTTCCCATGTGAAAATGATGCACCATGACACTAATGACACACGGTTTTCCAAAATTTTAAATATCTAGATGTTTCTTTAAATAACATTCCTTAAAGAAAATTCACATTAAATGTTAAGACACTTTTTTTTTAGGACACACATAATTTTCGTACCAGACTGTGTCAAACCTCTACCCATGCTGTCCATACTTGTCATAAAAAAATAACTTTGACTGCACCACTTTGGAACATGTATTCAAACTCTGTAAAAATTCAAATGGACAGTAAATTACATAATTACACGGATTTTCAATGTTTTTCTAGGTTTAACAGCTAAATGCATTAAAAAATAAGCCAGCAGAAACTCTGAAGAAAACTGAGAACCTTGTTCTTCTGGTTCAACTTTTGGTAAGCTTGTTCATTAAGCTCTGGTTTCAAATTCCATACTTTGAATAGTATTACCTAAACATCATCTTCAAGAGGTTTTTCCTTTAAATTTCTGCGATGTTAAATTTCTGCTGACTGCTAAAATATGGTTTTTCAACTAAATTCCATTCAACAATGAGCATAACAAAGAAGCCTGAATGGGAAGGGTACCCATTCTTTTACTGTTTAATGGTGTTAGAAATAACTAATGTGCTGCTAATATTTTCTGCGTTCATCTTAGAGTTTCAATATTAGCGTTAAGCATTATAAGATACTGCTGTCATAAGCAAGTCTTACAGAACTCAGACTGTTCCAGGCTTTTTAAGGAGAAGAGTTGCCTAGGACAAAACAGAATGTAATAAAACAGGCAGAGTATAGCAAAAAACACAAGAAATAGTGCTCTCCCTTTAAATTCAACCTGCAAAACCAAAAGTCATTCTTGGGTACAAATACAATACAGCACAGTACATTTGCATAAAAAAGATCTTTAGATCTTATTTTATCCCAAGAAAATCAAGTAGAATTTTAGCACCATGTTAGAACATGAAGACCTTGAAAACAAAGGGAAATGTGAAGTGCCAAAATACTACAGAGATTTCATGAAAATGTTAATATACAGGAAACCTGTGGGATAGAGATGACAGAGTAGGGACATATCAAAAATTGTTCTCTTGTATGATATGGAGGGGTTGTTCACACTGCATAATATATTAGAAATTTTCTGTATTCACGAAGTCACAAGTAATGTAATGGCAATTTTTTTAAATTAGCTGCTCTTCATAAAAAGTAAAGTTAGTATCTAGTTATCAACAACAACATCACAAGCATTTTGAAAAGAGTATCACAGTAACTTTCCAAAAATATTAGTCTTAATGATGATTGTGTACATGTGGTTAAACAATAGAAATTATTTAGAATATTAGGTAAAGCTTTATTTATATATACACTTCAGCTTGTAGTAACTTACCTTTTGTGTACTAACATCTTTGGGCCAATAAAGACTTCTGTAAACATTTATTCCAGGATAAAGAGATCCTTTTCATCTTTACTTATGATAATAGACAGGAAATTCTGTTTAGTCTAAAGAGCCATTTTTATACTAGAGACATTATCCTGTGGCATGATGAGAGATTACATCACTGCAGTTATGCTTCTGTAGGTAGAACCATCATAATTCTTTGTTCAGTTCCAACATGGGGCAAAAGTCAGCAGGAGGGGCTGTGTCAAGACAATGCTAACTAAGATATTTAATTCACATTATGGATTTTGTCTAGCAGATTAGAACTGAAGCAAGTTGTGGAATAAACTTTATTACCAACTGAAATGCTTTTAGTTTTTTTCTTTTTCTTTTTTGTTTTTTCTTTTTAATTTGATAATTGGGATGGAATTCAAAACATGGAAGTTCATGAAATAACCTAGATTCCATATTAATCAATGCACAGTGGGTCAAGAGAGTACAGGAGAACATTCCATATTAAACTTTGCATTAATCTAGAGTAGCATGTTTATCTGAACACTTCCATGAGTTCACTGCCTGAAAATTCACTGTTCAATTTAAAGAATCAGATGCTGGGGACATACTTGTGCTATTTTACAGGCAGAGAAAAGCTCACTCATTTGACTTTGGAGCAGAAATGAAGTTACACAAAGTAAAAACTTCAGAATAAAACCAGAATAAAATAGCACAGAATACATACAAAATAAACCAGAATAAAACCATAGAGCTTGCAGCAACATGGATATGGGCACTGTGTCTAAACAAGACTTATGGCTATGTTCAAAATTAATGTGGTGTCAAGCACATGTGACACACCTCAAATTAAACAGAGCAAGCTGTGTCTGCTGGCAAAATAATGTGAAGAAATCTGCATTCCTAACAGGAGACATCTGACAGAGAAGAGCTGGTTGATTCTCAGCTCACATAAGTGTAACTTCTTGGAGGAAGAATCTGAGCAAAGAACTCGATTATACAAGGGACTATGCTAATATATACTTGTGGGGGCATTCATCTGCCACATTTTGTGCAAAATCACCCTGAGTGACATTGTTGGATATTCATTCTAGAGGCATTAATATTTTTTTAAAGCTTATGCTGGGTCAAAGATCTTTGTGACATAACCTTTTATGCTTTTGACACCCCAGCACGGAACTCGGCTTCCTGCTCTGAATGCCCACAGTCTGAAGTTTCACTTCATAAATTAATGAAGCCAAAGGTGCTACAGAAGTTGGCAGCTGCCCAGTTATTAAGCAATTTTTCAGAGAGGATTCCCATTATTTCTCAGAGTTGTGCAGTCCGTACTGGCCGTACTTGAGGATGTTGGTTCCAACTTGCAAAATTACTAACTATTCCTAAGACATTGTGGCAGTTTATCAATTAATATCCTCTTTAAATGCAAGGAGAATTCTGAGAAGGTGCTTTAAAATAAAATCCCAAACCATAAATAATGAAATCTGCCACTTGCACTTTAATTACACTTCCCTTGCCCCACCAGAGATCAAATTTAATGGTCTTCAGAGCATATTCCAATATTTATAAACTTAGATTTTAAGGCACAATCAAAGTTTAATATGGCTATGAGATTTTTTAATTGATGAACTAGTTATATATATCATTTCCTAAAAGTTTGAGGGGCTGCAGTGTAACTTGAAAGGGAACTATTTCTCAATTTGTCCAAAGATAAACTTTCATTTTAACACATTATCACTTACACTCAATACTTATTTGAAAATTCCTTTCAGTACTGATAGGGTTGTAGGGGTGTATAATTTAATCCTCACTGAGAAGCTAACTCCTCCACTAGTTTCATGTTGGAAAAAAAATGAGAGGACTGGCCACTGAGTAGCATTTGCAACAATGAAGGGGAAAAGAATTTCAGCTAATTATCTCCAGTTTTGAGTGAAGCCGTCTGCATGAAAATTGTATCTACCCCAGGATTCAGTCTGTCTTGTCTGTTCATGTCAGTGTCACTATTAAATGGAGAATGTTTTAGGAAGACAGATAAATGAAAAAAAGAGGCAAGGAAATTGAGAGCTCTGCAAAATACTGAAGAGTTCTCATGCCAGCTGTTTTTTGTAATTCCTCTAAGGAAAGAGCTACTGTTTCTTTACTACCTAGCCAGCCACATCACCTTTGATATCCCATGTGTACTTTGGCCAAGACTAGGCTTCATTTCCGGCAGTGAAGGGCTAGCTTAGGTAAGTTTACCCTATGAACTATTCAGATAATGGAGTTTTACAAAAATCCCTTTCCCCCTACATATCATGGATGAAGTGCCTTTCACAGGCCATATATTTTGCCAGTACTTGAAATAAAAGTAAGCATGCTTCAGTGGAAGATGACGCCCTGCCGGAAGTCCAGACTTCCCCTGATCATTCCCCATTGCTGCTCGCCAGATCTGCTGGTGGAGGATGTTGCAATGTCACGATTCAAGAATAAATTTAAGGTAATTTCTGTTGGATAAGTGATTTCTGCTGCATGCACAAAAAGAATGGTAACTGAAAAACTCAGTCCATGCATTTCTGTCTAAATGTCTGCTGGTTAATGAGTTTACTTGCCAAGAATCAGTGCTCCATACAAGCAAATTGAATCTGCTAAAGAATATGATGGAGATGAAACTACTCAGTCTTGGGCACTGTAGATTAAAGGGATTGTTAGCCAATTTCAAGAGAAGTTTTTTTGGGTGGACACTGTACAGCAAGCTGTCTACCTGAAATGTGTAGTAACCTCCTATTTTCTTGAGATGAAGTTTGGTTATTAGATTTCATAATGCTTTATATGATGCAATTCCACCAAGTGTGGTGGTACATTATACAAGACAGCTATCCAGCCTCATACATCACAGAAAATACGTTTCAAAGAAGCCTGCACTATCAATAATGTTTGTCATCCAATGCAGCTTTCTGCTTTGATGTAAATTTTTAAAAGGTACAAGGTCAGTACTTCAAATAATTTTTAGAAATATTCTATTCAGTTTTAATCAATTTATCCTTTCATCCAGGATGCAAATATACTTACTCTTGACAAAGTTTAGCTCTGACCTGATGAAATTTAATCTGCCATATCTAAATCAAATATATATTCAGTTTTCAAGTCTTAGGGTGTTAAAGCAAGTAGTTCTAACATCTTAAAAAAGGCAAAAACAAAAGGTTTCATGCTAATGTTAAATAAAAGTGAGAATTTAAGTCTAGAAACAATCATCACGAGTGATCTTGGTGTAATTTTCTTTGATAAATGATAGACACTTATATTGATAACTTAACTACAGTATATTGATGCATTAAACAGTAAATTTCACACTCTCTGAACATCCAAGAAAAATTGCTTCAAAGCTGTTACACCTTTGCCACTACTTAAATGGCTGCATATTAGTGGTTCTTCTATTATAGCTATCTGTCATGTTGTCTTTTCTGAAAAGATTGAACATGTAACTTATATTACAACTTCATAAAATAATTATCCCTTCACTAAACCAGCTGTCATACTGTCTTGCCAAACTGTAGAGAGGAATTTCAAAAGTCAGATCTGCATGAGAACAATTGCATCAGTAATTTGAAAAAGAAAGAAAAAAGGAAGAATGACTGCCTTAACTTCAAAGTTTAAATTGACTCTATGTTACTGCCCTCAACATTTAGTTGTTTCATTTACAGCATCCAGAAATAGAAGAGGTTGTTATGAATTGAAACAGGATCTGAGATAAATCTCTGCCTTTTGCCCAGGCCTTTGGCAGCAGGCAGTAGCTCTTATTGGGGTGGCCAGCACCCCAAGACTCGGTCTCGTTCGCAAGTTCTTTAATAATGGCTGGTTAGGACTAATATGACAAAAATTATCATTTATTAGATGCAGAAAAATAACAGACAGAAGACTTGGGACAAAACTACATACTACACAGGAATAAAATAAAAGAAACTACTAGCAGAGAGAGAGTACAGTGCACATAAAGGTACCTATTATTATAGCTAGAAAGAAAGAATATAACTTAGGAACCAATGTATCTTACCAATGCCAATTTGGTGGTGAAGTATACCTCAGAATCCTTTCAATCAGTTCCCAGGAGAGTAACCAGCAGAGCCTGCATCCAGACTCCGGGGAGCAGCCTTTGCACATTTCCAGAGTGTGTGTAGGAGGCTTCTGCCTCTGTGATGATTTGTGTGTCTTCTATAGTGTAAAAGTGTGTTTTTGGGTCACATACTTATTCCTTTCAACTCTTTCCACATCTTTCCTGCACATCCAAGATGTGGATTCTGGGCTGGAGATCCCAGATTTTCAGGCACCAAGGGATAACATCTTGCCGGGCTTTTGACCCAGCCTGAGTTATCTGAGCACCAGCCTTGAGGGAGAGGGAGAAGGGGAGGACGTTCTGCCACAGAGGTGAAGGGTGGCATATCTTGTAAGTGCTTTTCACTATCAAGCAGCAAACTCACATGATAACAGAGGAATTGTGTAAGAATGGATTTTAAATTTAGTCAAGAACTGAAAAAATGAAACATAGGACCAAAGAGATCTCTTAACATGTGTTTGTTTTAACTCCACAGTGAAATAAGTATTCTATATTCATCTCTCTAGTGTGGTATGTCTGATATTCTCTGTTTTCTTGAGGTGAGGCTTTGCCACTATATTTTGTAACTTTTTATGTAATGCAATTCAGCTGAGTGATATGGTACAAAACACAAACCTGGCATCACACATCCCTACAAATATGTGTCCAAGAAGCCTCACCATTAAGAAAATTGCATAAGCGTTTGGCTTAACTCTTTGTCAAATATTTTACAGTCATCTGATCTCTTTGCCTCGTGGTTACAGACAACCTCGAATTCTGTTTTACCTGAGAACATCTTGTAAAGACGAATGGCAGAATATCAGTCAGTCTGTAATAATATCATTAAACAATAAGGAGCTTCACAAAATCAAGGGACACTCTTAACTCATCTGTGATTTCCAAGCCCCTGGATGCAATTTGTTTTGCTTTATATTAAGCTCAATAATTTGAACAATGCTGTCCTAGATATTTGTTTCAACAGTAAACAATTTTCACTACTGAATACATAAAACCCACAATTAAATCAGAGTTTTATCTGACTTCAGCTTCCATGTATTTTCTGTATTCTTTCCTCAAAGGAGACCCATAGTATTCTCACTCCCTTCAAAAAAAAATTCTTTTTTAGGTTGAAGATTTATAACAGGTGAGTAACAGACGAAAATTAAGATACTATTTGAGCTCCAAAGTGTTGAATTTTCCTCTGAATTAGAATTTTCAGACTCTGTACAAATACATGCAAAAGCCAAAGTGGAAGTATTAACAGTTTCCTTGTTGCAGGCATCTTCCCAGCTCTCCACAGATGGTACCTTAACCCTCACAAGTATATTCTAGTGGAATTTTCTTTGTGATTTTGTTAGGTTTTTCCCTAGTTCATTTTTGTTTGCAACTCTCTTGGTCTTCACTGTATTCAACACCTGGAGATTTAAACATGAAATTGAAGTCAAGGGTTAGAAGTTTCCCCCCATTATTCTCTAGAGAATAATGAATAATAGTTTTATTCTTTAGGATTCACTAGGGTGTATGTCTGATATTTCCTGCGTTTCCAGCCATGAAAATCTATGCCAGCCATGTAGAATTGTTGCATTTTTGCGAATCAATACTAGAAAAACCCTCTTCTTATATAAGAGAGAAATGCTACTTTATAATGGCAAACCCTAGGCATATTTTGAACAAGCCAATGTCTAGAGTATCTCATATAATGAAACAGGAGCAGCAGTTTGGGGCAATAGATAGTAGTACATAATGTATTGTCAACAAAGACAAACATCCTTGGGGCATTTCAAGGGGCATTTGCATATTTTGAGACTGTGTAAATACAGTAGGGTCTCACGGAAGTAGGGATTTGGGGTGGTAGCAGAAGACTTCCTACTGAATGCCTCAAGGACACAAAAAAGACACAACAGCCATTATCACCTGAAGGACTTCCTCAAAATATGTAAAATAAGCTCTGCAAAAAAACCACAAATAAAGACTAGAAAAAGTAGTTCGCTCCAGCATTCTCTTCACATTTAAGGATTGCTGGTACTCAGCTACAGTAAGCCCTACCTCAGCTTCCATGGAGAGAAGACATTGTTTTTAATTTACCATAAGACACACATTGCTATTAAAGGAATAAGAAGAAAAAAAAATCTTTTTCTTTTTTTCTTTCCTTTTTCTTTTTTCTTGTTTTTAGAATAAATTTGAGTTAAGTAAATTTGGATACTAAACAGCAGCGTGCATGTAGGTGTGTGTGGCCTCTAGTACAGTGTTACTGTACAAGAAGCGATCGATGCGGAGTCAGGCGAACTTCGAATGCAGTATAACACAGTATTTCAAATTCACCATACTCACAAGACAAGAAAGTTTTTCATTTATGGCAGATTATCTACTTCTATAGAGTTGTGATAGGATGAGAAAATAGAGGGGAAAAAAAATATAAAAGGGGAATGAGTACCTGCAAGCAAACATTCAGAGACAAGAGAAAAACTCTATTTATTGAGGAACTGAGATAGGAATCAGCTTCTGCTCCCTGGCAAAACCATTTACAAACATCACTAATCTACAACCAAAGCTTTCAAAAGACTCCTGAAAAAGGCTTAAAAATAATTTTCACTTAGCATGCTCCCAAGAACATATTTTTATACAGAAAAAATAAAAACATAATGATACAATAACAGCTGATTTTTCTAGACAATGCTTGTATCTCTTAACTAGTGAAGAGCTAGTAAGTTGTGAAAAACAAATCTGAAAAACAAGATCTAAAACAGAAATAAAATCTGATAAGTCTAGAAACTACTTAAGTTCAATAGTTTGCACAATGATTTGTAGCAATACTTGCAACAGCCTTTCCACTTTTTACTGTGAAAAATCAAGTTTAAATAGGTGCATCACATTGTTCAGTGTCTTGGTAAAATCAGGGAAACAAATCAGTCAAGAATGAATTTCTAATGACTTTCACTTGTTGATTTCTTCCAATGATTGCATGTCAGACACTGGTATAACAGTGAAGTGCCTGCAGTCAGGTCTTCCTAACCACAATGACATTACCTGTACTTGTTGTTGTTTCCCAAGCAAAGCAGAATCCAAACCATCAAATATTTTTGTACACTTGGAATACTTATCCCTGGAAAAAACATCTGAGCAATTTTGATGTCTACTTTTCAACTCCGTATAAATCCTGAGACATTTTAATTCCCACACTCTGTTTTACTGCAATGAGAGCTTTCTGCATTCTTTGTAACCATTTCATCATGATACAATCTTAAAGTCTAAGAACAAAGCATTTTAGAAATTAGAACAGCTGTATACAATCTTGGTTTGACAAAGGAGCCTTCACTTACAGAGGAAAGATTTTTGGTACAGGGCCAACATCACAGGCCCTATCATTTGCCAATGTCATGGGCACACACAGTACCTGGGGAGGTTGATTAAATTGCTAGTATCTTTAAAAGTATGCAACCCAGGAGAGTGACTTTTCTTCCACAGTATCTCATATTCAATCCAGTAGCAGTCATATCAGTAAGACAATTCTGGTGCTTGCATCTCAATTACAGAAAATAAGGGAAAACTGGTAATTTTTCCACCTGGTTTTTCTAGGCTTCACAGCTGGATTTTATGATCCTTTGGTGATTTTATGATCCTTTGGTGTCCCTTCCAATTTCAGATATTCTATGACTCTATGGACACATATGAAAACACTATCAATTAGGGTGCCTTTATCAAATTATTTCTGTATAAGATATATATTTAGTTTGGTAGTCTTGAAATGGAAACAATAGATTTAACTGCCAATAATTCAACTCAGAATAGATCATCATACTTCTTGATCACTGCAGATTGGTAAAAACAGCATATGTATTTTTTTTTAATCTTATAAAGTTAAATATCCTAATTATTAGGATCCTTGCCATAGAATGGTTGATTGGAAAGAACCTTCAAACATCAGCTAGTCCAACCCCCCTACTGAGGCAGGAATATCCTTCACTAGATCAATTGGCCAAAGCACTGTCCCAACCCCATCTTGAACATTTCCAGTGAAAGGGAATTGTCAGCTTCTCTGGCAACATATTTGTCACAGAGGATAAATCCAGTGTAAAAAATATATTCTATATGTCCAACCTAAACCTATCCGTTTTATAGTCATTGCCTCTCCTCTGTCACTGCAGGCACTGATAGAAAGTCTCTCTCCTGAAATCTCCCTTTCTCCAGGATGAAAAAACCCAACTCTCTCAGCCTGCCTTTATAGGGTGCTCCATCCTTCCAATTGTTTTCATGGCCCTCCTCTGGGTGTTCTTCAACAGGTCCCTGTTTTTCCTGTTCTACAGCACCAAAGCTGGATGCAGCACTCCAGGGGGGGTCTCACAAGAGAAGAGGGGTAGAATCACATCCCTCAACTTGCTGGCCACTTTTCGTTTTTTGCAGACCAGGGTACAAATGGATTTCTGGGCTACAAGCACACATTGCCAGCTCATACATAACGTGTTCCCACAAAAGCTCATGCTACTGCACACCTATGTTCACACACTTTTGGCTGGCGCTGTTAATATCTCCCACTTCAGCCTACTTATTACATTTCAAACATGTATTATAAACATGACATCGTTCTGAAACCTCTTTTCCCCAGTCTGCCACGACACTGTCCAAACAAAATAATCAATTGTAATTCATAGGTCAGGTACCTCACACTTTAAACTAGGCAGATTCCTTTGCATTCTCAATTTCAGCATCTCTAGCTGCTGGGTGTGTAAGATTCACCACCTTAATTCACCTTTGGTCTTCTGTTGGTTTTAACAATGCTATTTACTGAATCAGAAATATTATTCAGGCATCACTCAATTCTGTCATGCCTACTGCTCTCACACAGTATTATGAAGAATGGCAAAAGTGCAATCCCATAATTTTCCTGGGGTTCCACCAAGAAAGACCAACAGAAGAGGCAGTGAAAGCCTACATCTACAAACATTTCTCTTATGCAAATTAAAATAGAAATTAAAAGAGGTTGAAATAAGCACTGAACCCACTTGATTACAATATTTACATGGTGCTTTGACACTTAAGAACTAATGCATTATTATGAATCAAGAAAAAAGGGAAAGCGTCAAAGTAGAACATTTCTGATATTCTGAATTTACACATTTCTTTTTGAGCTCATGAACTTAAATCCTACTTAGCTTAGAGGTTCAACGATTTTAATGTATTTTCCGTTTTTATTCTCCCTACAGTTAACCCCTTTCCCTCAGAAGTCTGTGGATTTGAATATAGACAGCTCTTTTATCATAGAAATATATTGAGGCTGTATCATAAGAGGCATATCAAATAAACACAGTAAGAGAAATAGAAAAAAAAAGAAGAAAAAACCTCTTTATCCAGCAGTCAGAAGACCTGTCTGTTTTCAGAAATTCAAAGTCCATTATCTGTAAGAGATTTCTCCACAATTACAAATCTGTGCCTGAGTAGTGTTCTTATAAACAGCTCATATACAACATCCTCAGGATTTCTTTACTCCCTCGTTACAGACAGGTACATGCTGAGCAGAGCAGCTATTGATTCCAAAGCTCAAAACATTTTAGTCATTATAACAGCTGATCACTTTGATGTCAGCTTCCCCCTTCAAAATCCAGGCCCTGGAAGCTTCTGAATTGTGTGCAAAAACACTACAAAATTCACAGATAATATGCAACCAATTGAGGTCTCATTTGCTTGACTGAAATGTAACAAATTAAAAATATCAGAGCTCAGGTTTCATAGCTGAACTACCTGATTTTTATGTAGGACTTTTTCTTCACACTCTCCTTTGTCCATTGATCCTTAAAAAAAAGTGAAGCAAAAATTTTTATTCCTGTTGTTCATAAAGGAAAGCCAAACCAAATCATCTGTGATTACAGCTCTTTAGTGTGGAACATGAGAGGACCTGTCACGACCAAGTCTGAGAAAACTTTCAAAGCCTGAATGTGAATTAGACTATTGCCCTTACCCACTATTGCCCCTACCTACACGAATCCAGGTGTGCTAGGAAGAAAACCAACCAAATTGTGTTATTTTGCAGGAATTGATCAGGGAAATTCTCTGAAACTCAAAAATATGGAGTAATCTAGAGAACACACCTAGCCATGATATAGCTAAGAGCTGAGCTGTACTACTGTCATCAGAAAAAATTCCAGCACACATAACGTAAGACATTTGTATGCATGCCTCAGTAATCTTCCATCTTTTGGGGCCAGCTGGCCAAATAATGCATTCCCATTTTATTTTTCTGATTAAAGCCTTCATTACTACAAAGTAGTTGTCAGCAGTAATGAAGTTAACCAAGAAAACATCACTAATTAAAAGAAAATTAGTGCTCTCAGAGTCCTTATCCCAAGGTGAATTACGTCTCTTTCCTGAGGTGCTCTTTTAAGATTCATAAAACATGGAAGAGCTACAGTTAAACACTGACACAACTAGACTGCAGAAATCTGAAGCTTTACACTAAATGAACAAAGAAAAAATCATGCACTCATAACAATCCATGTTGCAGTTCATTAAGATACATGCAGATCAGTAGTTAACACAAAATCCAAGGAACAGAGTAGTTTCAAGCGCTTAAGCAGCATCTCATATTGAATTTGCTGGTTTTAACAACACAACACACGGTTTAATTCCAGCAGAAACAATCCTGAAAATCTACTGGGTGTAACTGTTGATGCTCACCAGTTCAACCGAAAGGATGATCCTCACATGCTTTTTGGTGTGAAAAAGGGCAAGTTTCTGAGGCAAGACCTCACAGGTGCAGCTGCTGCAAGACTTCACAGATGCAGGGAGATGCAGTGTGTGCTATAGAAACATGGGCTCTCCTGAGCCTGGCTCCCTGCAGAGCCAGATGCTCTTCACTTCTGAGCTGTTGGGCCTTTACAGCATTGTATAATATTATATCAATTATTGCAGATGTCAAATCAAATGTTAAAGCAGACAGCTATTTAAGCATGTTCATTTATATACAGCATGACCTGTGGTAGATTCAACAGAAAATAATTGTCAATCACCTTCTTTCTTTCTGGTATATTCCAATTCAGAAGTATCGCTTGAAATCCCTTGCAGGTTTAATTTAATTACTGTTGCAGTGACCTTTTTATACTATTAACAAATAATCCTTTGTCCCTCTAGACTAGATTGTTTATTACATTTTCTGCCCACAGCTTAACGCACATTGATTCCCAATTACCACTTTATAAAAGCCATCTTTTTACTGCCAAGTCATCTTTGACGCATGAGTTTTCTGCCCACTCCCAAAACTGTTTTAAAAGGATACAGGTCAAAAGAGGTAACAAGAAGATCAATTAAAAGTTAAAGGAAGAAACAAAGTGATCAAAACAAAAATTAAAACATTTTAAATTACTGCAACAAGGTCTCTGTGTACTTTATTCATTTTTATTATCAAGAGACAGTTTCTGACCATAAAAGTTGTATTTTTCTACTGAGGATAATATTTGTGAAGAATGAGATAACATAACAGAATGACAATTGAAGTCATATTAGAGTGGGATCACACTAGAGATACAGTGTTTTAAAGGATATTAAATGAGTATCATTGCTGTCCCAAAATGTAATAGCTTAATATTGCAGTGTAATATAAATTTACAGTTACAATTTCTAATCACAAGCTTTCTCCCCAGGTGCCATAAATCAACCTGGAGGGGGAAGGGCAGGTATACCTTGGTTATGAGCTAAAAGGGTCACACTTGAAGGTCACATGTCCTGTATCCCTTCATAGATTCTCAGTGGGCATCTTTAAAATCCTCCAGTGATCAGGACGAGATGGAGATTACCCAATGCCATAGATTTTGGTGTTACTTTATGTTTAAGGAGTTTCAGTGCAGTGTGAGTTTACCAGACCATCATATCTTCCACAATTTCCAGACCATATAGTCCTTGGCAGTCCTTGCTATACCTGCCCACTTTGCAGTTTGTTGCTTTGGTATATAACAGCAACTGTGCTGGAAAGGACTCTTCCATGGCTTTCTCTTCGCCTTCATTGGCCTTATCTTGTGCTACAACTACCTAAAAGCCAACGTTTTCGGGTTGCATTTTGGCAGAGGTTTTTTGGGCTGTGCATATATCTGTCACGCATTGACTTTCTCCTGAGTTCTCCAGTGTTTCTTGAACATTTACAGGTATTCCCTATGCATATAATTATCACCTCTTCATCCATAGTCTTTCCAAACTAATATATATTTAATCTCTTAAGTTCAAACATCACTACCAATTATTTCAGTACTATTGCCTCAGAACCATCTTTGTTTTTTACAGGAAGTTATGCACTCAATTGCATTCTACATTACTAAGGAATCCTCAACCATATTAGTATAATAAATCAATAAATTTCTTTTGTTAACAAATATGTGGAAAATTAATATTGAGCATAAAGTTATCAATTATTTCAATAGAAGAATCCTCTTAAGCAGCTTTATTCAAAGAACAGTTGAAGGATCTCTGCTGGTGAACAGAGAACCGATGACCAAGTTCACTTGCAGACTACTCAGTACTGGCAGAGCTCAAGATTTATTTCATATTTGTTAAGACCATTACTAGTTATACCTAACTTACACACACAAACACACTCTTACATTTGGAGTCACTGCACCTCTCTCTTCCCAAGCCTTTTCCTTTCACCCACCCTCCCATGTCTCAGTTGTCTACTCCTGAAACATTCAGAGATATATTTACCCTGCCAAGGTCCAGCATTCATTTTCTCAGGTAGAAGGTGTTTCATTAACTTCTGTGCATCAAGTTTTAGGAAAGTAAATATGTACTGTTAATATGGTACTTGGTAAAATCAAGGTTTATCCTTTGTTCTTTCATATTTTTCAAGAAACTGTTAAAACATGAGTCCAAAGGGTGTGTGCATAGCGCTGTCTCTCAAGCCAGCCGTACTGCAGTAAGGGTGAGGACTGCTCCACAGTCAGGCCAGGACTGTGCAAAGGGACCTAAAGCACCCCAAGTGTGAGACAGGGCTTACAGCTGCATACCCTGATTTTGTCTGACACTTACTTCTTCCATAAGGCTACATCACCCTCCTGGAGAGAGCCAACGTGGTTTCATCAAGGGTAAACCATGCCTGACCAGCCCAGTGGCCTCCTGCAATGAATCGATTGACTCAGAAAAGAAGGGAAGAGCTGTGGCTGCTGCTTACCTTGATTGCTATAAGGATTTGAATACAGTCTCCTATTCTAAATAAGTGACATGTAGGATTGGCAGATGGACTGCTAGAGATGGATAAGGGATTGGCTCAATGGCTCAATATCTGTGTGGAAACCTGCAGTGAGTGTGACCAGCAAGTCCCACAGTGGGACCAAATCTATTTAAGGACCTCATCAACAACACAGACAGTGGGATGGAGTGCACTCTCAACAAATTTGCAGTGCAGTTGATTATCCTGATGGAAAGGATTCTATCCCACAGTCCCAGATGCATCTTCACAGACTTGATGAGTGGCTCCCTGTAGACCTCAGGATGTTCAACAAGGACAACTGCAAGATACTGCACCTTGGTCCGGTCAGTCCTGTTTCAATACAGACTGCAGGATGGACATACTGAGAACAGCCTTACACAGTGGCTGGAGAATTGGACAGGAGCCAGCAATGTGTGCTTGCAGCCCAGAAAGACAATCATGGGTGCGCATCGGTGTATAAGACCTGATGAGATGCATCCCAGAGTCCTGAGGGAACGGGCTGAGGTAGTGGCCGACATACTCTCCATGATATTTGAAAAGTCTTGGCAGCCAGGTGAAGTCCCCAAATGATGGATGAAAGGGAAACTGCACCAGGCAAGGCTGACCCACCACAAGCATTAACCTATATCTACACATATAGAAAAGTCCTTAGCTTGGTCTTCTAACAAGTGATAATCCTAATACCAATGACTGTCACATTTACATGTGATTCCTAGTCATATGCGCTGAAAGCAAAATGGTTTCTCTGTCTTCCAGGAATTTTTGAATTGAGCCTGTAGTTCAGTTTCATTCCAAATACTTTTTGGCATGCATAAATATAGTTACAGTACTGAGGTCCAATACATTTTTCTGACATTGCTGTGAAAGAGTTTCTTTGATGCAATATTTAACTCATACAGTTCACTGGCTTAACAAGCTGTATGTTCAACACCTCCTAAAAGGAGTGGATCAGCATGCATATACCAGCAACATTCAAAGATATCTATCACCCCAAAACAGTTATATATTTATTGTCATAGAGGATCAAATGTAGGCTAGACCATTCAGTGGAAAGGCACAAATGGAGGAAAACACAGGATGCTGTTGACACCATAATTATTGATAAAACTCTACCTAACTTTGTATAAGTTTGAAAGTCTTAGCAAAACTACAAGACAAGCTCAATCATCACTTTTTTAATCTATCACATCTACATCTTCACCTTGGAATGGTGGCATCCTTTTGCCCTTATCCATTGCAATTCCAGCAGTAATCTTTGAATAAATGTATAAAGACTACCTATGTAAAGTCACTTTTTTATTTAACAAAGTACAATAGCCACAGAACCTTTCACAAATATCAAACTTAATTGTCAGATCCATGTCTTGGTGGGTTTACTGAACATTTTCTCGGGAATTACACAAAGGCTTCAGCTGGAACATCTGAAAAAAGTTCTTTTTAGTCCTGCCATCTGCCAGTCACTCTCGCAATCTAATTTAATTCCTGTGTGCCATTACTATTACATTTGCAGCACAGGTCATCATCTTAATGGGTAGCTCTTCTTTTTAGATCCAAGGCTGTACACAGCCTTTGCTAAAGGTCATGACTTTTAGCAAGTTCATGAGAAAAGCCCAGTGTGGATCACAGCAGTCTGGATACACTATACAAGTATATGCACACCCAGGCTCCATCACAGCAGCAAGAGAAGAGGTTCTCAGACTCATTCCTTGGTGAGGGAGGGTGGCTCTTTTAAGGTTCCAGGAAGACCTACAGCACTTCAAGGGAAGTTTTTCTTACTGTTAATGGAGAATCATATTATAGGAAAATAATTTGGAGCAGCATTTTGTGGGCTAATAGCAAATGCTGGTTCTAAAATACACAGTCCTCAGCTGTCTTTCTTGCCAGCTTTTGCTTGACTGAAGCGGCACTGGCACAGGGGAGCACATGTCTATGCCCAGCAGCTTCAGTTCAGCTGCTAACTACTGCAGAGGACAGCATGCTACCTTAAACTGTGAAATATGATTTGGGGACAATGCAGACTTGCAGCCTTGCTTCTTTAAAAGCATAATGCACTCTCTCACCTACCAAATGAACAGTAAGCTGGTTATTTATAAGCTGTACAGTTCCTACTACAATAATGTAAACATTTGACTCAGAGAGTTATATTGCTTCATTTTGTTATTGTAGTCACATCTCAAAACAACTAAGAGAGTACTTCATCCTAAAGAATTAAATTGACCAACAGAAATATAAAGAAAGGAGATAGGAGAGGGGATCTTTTACTTACCCTTATACTTAACATTATGTATGTGAGCTTACATGTATATTGAATGAAAATAAGAGATTTTGGAGTTGAAATTTAGAGAGTACCATGTTCTAAGAACACTGATACATGCATAAGCGTTAGAAGTTAACCACAAAAAGACCCAGTTTTTGGCCAAAGGAGTGGACAAACTCAGGTTCATGAGCTTAATTGTGATGCAACTCCAAACCTGACTCAGACCGACCAACACTCCCCGATTCACCAAGAGAAGGAAACAGAAAAAAGAGCAGCTACAGCTGCCCAGCCCCTCCTCACCCTTACATCAAGTGAAAAACCAGCTAGTGTGTCTCTGCTGCACCCTTTTCTGCACCGCAAGGCAGAAGAAGCTTTATTACTGATATGTCAAGTTTCAACAGCTGCTGTGCCAGCATCTCAGCTTGGAGTACTTGAGAGAGAAGCAGGAGGGAGAGCCGGAGGGGAAGAATAATCTCTGAAGCCACTTAATTTTCATTCATCTCACTGGAAAAAGAGAACTTGCACAAGTAATTTTAGTTTTCTGAGCACCTTTCTACCTCTGCCTTCAAGCAGCCTTTCTTTTCCCCCAAACACAAAGCAGTATCTGACTCTTTCTGTTCAGTTGTATGGCACCTACTGCACCATTTAGCACCTACTTCTGTAATAAAAAAATCAAGTTCTGAGGAGAAGCAAAGCCCTAGAGCAGCAAAGCTGTACAGAACAGTCACCAACAAGTAGTTCACCAATCCATCAAAAGGCTAAAAATACTTGAAAAATCTGAGTAGCTCGTGTTTCTACCCAAGTTTGCCCTGTAGTTATGAGTCTAATTCAACTTCTTAGTTAAACAGCAGAGACCAGGCTCTCTAATTCTTACACTAAGTTTTAAGAATTTGGTGAGATTTGGTTAGGATACAGCTTCATCAACAAAAACATACTAATAACTACATCAAAATCAAGAAGTTCCCAGTTCATCACACAGCATTTAATTGTTGCAATGCCTTCCCAGAGGATGCTTTTTTCACTTACAGTCTTTCCATCTGTTCACACAAGTGACTCATTCCCCCATCATGAAAAGAGTTTACATTTATACACATGAATCCAAAGTTTTACCCAACCCATCATTTCTTCTAAACAGAAGAGTAGGAGTAGAAAGAGGCAACTTCCCCCATTTTGAAGCAGTAAAAGTACTTTATTTTCTCTCACATATTATTTCTCTGACTCCAAGCGATAGACTATCCTATCCCTACTCAGCAATCTCTGTAATCATTTATATCTCCAACCATTTTCCTGTAGTGTTGCTGTGAGCTCACGGATATAGGAGTGAAAACAGGCAGAGAGCCGGTGGAAATGGCAAGAGGAAGTTTATTAATAATTCTCTACTTATATACATGGTAAGAGTCTAACAATGATTGGTCCATAGCCATCCAGCCCCTAGGGCGGTTGGCTGAAGCCCTTACAGCACTCAGTTCCAAAAACATAAATTAAAAAGAGCAAGAAGAATTCATCTTATCTTGTTTCCCATACTATTCATGAGAAAGGAGAGAGATCTTAGAATAGTGCATCCACACTGTAGCTGCCACAATCACTCTGGTTTTACTTGGTCTGACATCTTTGATAGTTGATGCATTCCATTGGCTGCTTGACACACCTGTGAGTTAACAAAGGTCCTCTTTCACCCTTCTAAAATCTGTCCCTGGGAGAGCCTACATGTATATTCCGGAGTCACTACACATTTCTCAAAAAAGCAACACCGCAACAAAATTAACAATAGTGTTGTTTTGTTGTGATTTTTTTGAAGACAAAAAAATTGCTAACTTCTCTGCATGAACTGTTTTACTGAAAAAAAATCAATCATTACAGAGAGTTTACTGTATTAGGGACTCAAAAGTGCATTCATATTTTTATACCTATATTATTCACATATCATAGATTAAATATATATGCCAAAATTTGTACCACAGCTGCACCTCATTCAATGCAAGACAATTTTCTCTGCTGTAAGGCTGAATTCTGTGACCGTTCTACAGACCAGCCTTTGGAGACTGCAAATGAAATATAGAATGCAATGAATGGAGTTCCCAATAACACATTTCTCCAAAAGCTGGTACATTTTATTTTTTATAGATTATTTTTAAAATGAGAAAACAAATTGTGTAATTCAAGAAGAAATCATTGTAAAATAAAAGAAAATCATGGATCATATTTCAGTGGATTGAGACACTGTGACCAGGTTGACAAATTATTCTGAGACGCAGACAAACAATGCTCACTGACTTCATGGGGAACTATATGTTTCAAAAACCTCTAAAATCAAACCTAGTACTTCTCAAATAAAGACTTAGTCCAGATTATTTGGGGCATTTGAACTCTGAAATAACTGGTCATATTCTGATAAATGGTCACTAAGTCTTGGCACAGGTGGATGTCACAATCTCTGTCATAGAATCCTGGAATAGCTTGGGTTGCAAGGGACATTAAAGATGATCTTACCCAACCCACCTGCCATGGGAAGGGACACCTGGATGGAGCTTTGATCTTGTTGAAATCAGATTGATCAAAGCCACATCCAGCCTGGTCTCAAACACTTCCAGGGATTGGACATCCACAACTTCTCTGGGCAACCTGTTCTGAAGTCTCACCACCACCACAATAAAGTATTTATTCCTTATGTTTAATTTATACCTAGTCTCTTTCTGTTTAAAAGCATTCCCCCTTGTCCTATCTCTATATGCCCCTGCAAAAAATTCCTCCTCAGCTCTCTTCTAGGCTGCTGTAAGGTACTGGAAGAGCTATGTGGTATCCTCATAGACTTCTCCAGGCTGAAAAACCCTAACTTTTTCAATCTGTGTTCCAACTCTCCACATGGAGAGGTGCTCCAGCCCTGATTATCTTCACGACCCTCCTCTGGACTCACTGCAGCAGGCTGATGTCGTTCCTACCCTGGGGATGCAGTGGGATGCCCAGAGGGGCAGAATCCCCACCCTCCCCTGCTTGGATGCACACTGCTTTGGATGCAGCCCAGGACACGTTTGGCTTTCTGGGCTGCCAGTGCCCATTGTGGGCCTATGTCCAGCCTCTCAATGACAAATCATCCAAAAGTCCATTCAGTCCATTCTCCACCCAGTCTGTGTTTCATGAGCTTCATATAGTCCCACCTCTCCAGCCTGTCAAGGTCCCTCTGGATGCCATGCTTTCCCTCCAGCATGTGACCTGGGCAATTCAGTTGGATGTCCTCCGCAAATTTGCTGAGCGTGTCCTCAGGACCTTGCCCATGGCACTGACAAAGACATTTAACAGCTTTGGTTGCCACCAACTTCAGAGGAATATCACTTTTCTCCAGATTTTGAATATTAAATTATCAGTATTACAGATACTAAAAAATAGGTTTTTTCCTTTTTACTTCGTTGTGAAGTTTTCTAAAACAGGTTTGTGACAATTCTGTAACTGGGACAGCATTAATACTAAAATTTTGTCTATAATGGTTCCAACTTTTGTATACAATTTGTATTTGTTTTGTATTTGTATACACAAATTTGTATACACAATTGATTAATCACGTGTCTCAATACAAATTAAACAACTGCATACCAAAAATATAGAAAATTAATGGCTTTATAATAGTTATACTACATCGGGCATCACATTGCATTATCACTAAACTTGAACAGCCCATGTCTCAAAAAGTTTGCACACTTTAACATCAGGTGAAGCAAAAGATCTGGAACAGAGGTACACAGAGAAGTACAAGACACACACCATCCCCCCTTTTTACACTACGTGGAAAATCCTCTGTAATTTGCTAACTATCCTCTTTTACCTTTCAAGAAAGTTTCCTTGCCAGATGTCCACCCCCTATATTCCAGTCCTGACAACTCTGCTGGACAGTGTAATTCCAGTGAGGAATCCAGACTCAATTTTCTTGGTTAGTTCATTTTAATACATGGTTTTTAAAATACACATTTGAGCCAGAGGACATATTTAAAATAACATCTGCCTAAAGCACTTGCAAAGGGTACTTAATACATGGCTAGGAGCCATTTTTTAGCTATACAGAATTTATATCATTATATAATTTATATTACCATTTATAATTAATTGTAATTTATATAATTAATTTGACCTCTCTACAAACCCAAGCTAACATTAATGACTAAGGAAGCAGATTTTATTCTTAAGGCCTCTTCAAAATGGAAAAAACAAGGATTCAATCAAGAGCAAGAATCAGTCTTGTGGTAAGAATTAAATGTGAGATTACAGAAGCACTAAAACTAAAGCTGAGAATGCAACCTTAGCTAGCAGAAATATACATCACACTGCTCAGTCCTGACTTCTTCCTTTCCATAAAAAGAACTATAATTACCAATTTGTTGAACATCTTTTACAATTCCTTGACAATGCAAGTAATGCCTTGGAAAACTATTAGATATTCTTGCTTTTGCTTATATAAAATGGACCAAGTTTGTCCCAGAGTCTAAATTCAAGAAAGACAACTAAAATATTACAACATGATCAATATTCATTTAATAGGTTTTAATGAACAACTGTAGAAGTATCCTTTAGACAATTTAATGAATTTATTAAATTAATCATTGGAGAAATGCCTTCTTTATTATAGTTCTAAATTATATATCAAGACTAGGTATTTTTCCTCAGTTAATGATTTAGGGTATTTTAATGGATTATTTACGTTGAGAAAAAAATCCAATTTACTCTGTGAATAAAATCAGAAGAGATTACAAATGTTCAAACAATAATTTTACAGTTTTTAAAATAATTATATGTTTACCCTGGTAAATTGCATCCAGTTTGGGTAGTTACTTTACTCTTCTGAACGAGATCTCTTATTTGGAAAATTGAGACCCCTAAGGAAAAGATATTTGTTTTCATGTACCCATCTGGTGAGTTGAATATTGACTTTGCAAAGCAGTTAATTTCAGTCAACTAACCTAATAAATAGCCAGTTCTATTGTTTTGTTTATTATCAGGAGCTTCAAACAAAATAATAAAGAGGGCTTGATTGTACCAAAGCAAATGTTGACTATGTGACAGCCATAAAAAAAATGTTGTTTAGTCAGAGATACACAAATGCTCAGTCATTTATATAACCTTATTTAAAGAGTCTTCTTGAGATTTCATCTCTCTTCACACACTTCTTTGTAACCCCAGCTCCCACCACAGCCCATATTTGTAGCTGACAGAGGTATCATATTGTTCCTCTAAAACGCTCAAAATAATCTTACACTAAACCACATAGACCTTGCTGAAATTTTTCCCACTTACTGAGATGTCTTTTCACAAAAAAAATTTGCTCTTGAATGTGTATCAGATTCTTTCCTCCAATCTCAATAATCAAGCTGATCCCTCAATTACTCTTTAAGAAAATATCAATGGCTTTTTTTTCACAATTCATACTTACTTGCTTGAAAACACTTTTCTGTTTTCCAATAGCCTACAATAATATTAGAAGCACTACTGAGAAGGCAGATTCTGTACCATTTTCAAAGTAAACATTGAAAATAATTGCAAACTGATAGAGAGGGGAGGGGAGAAATTATGTTTTCCTTTTAGAATTGTTCCTGAAGGAATTTGTTGTTTCTGTTCTAAAATTATGGACTGAATTCAAGTATAGTGAATGTATCCAGATAATATACAATAATTTATTGTTGACAGAAGACGTTGCTGAAAATGCTATATAGAAAGCCCTGAGCAGATAAATGTAGCTGGTAAAGCATAAAGGAAGTAAGAGTCTCCTTGCTGAGAAGGCTCAATAGATGGACAGACATTCTGGGCACAGCATCCAACACTTTGCAGATCTGTTTTTCCAACCTATTCTAAAAGTAAAAATAAACTCATATGCAGACAAAGCACAAAATATTTTGAAAGATAGTTTTTAATTTATGAACATGTTGCAAAACCCTTCTTTTTGAGCTCTTTTTATTTAATGGTGATCCCTAACGCATTAATAGGCATTAGAGAAGAAGAAAACTCTGTATATTCATCACATGATGTTGTCCTGCTCTCATTATGTGACTATAATTATTTAAATAAAATAAAAGATAGTTTACAATATACGTGATGGCTTCTTAATATTAATTTTCCATGGAAGTTTTTGCTATGTCTTCAAAAAGATTAAGTGCTGTGGAACATCTCAAAAAACCAACACTTGTAATTGCTAGGGAAGTCTTTTTAAGACAGCAGTAGTTGTGCCAAAATGTATTTAAAACTGAATAAATTTTAACCTTGAATTGAGGTCTTGCAGCTCAGGCCATAGGCTCATGAGTGTTTTAAACCAGCACATTGCAGAAGTAGTGCAGCACCTCCTGCTCCTGTCACTCACTCCCACTTCTTTTTCTCACACACCCATTTTTGTGACTCGATACTGCACTGATACAGGTGAAAACGAATATTTTTTTTCATTTCTAGCTGAATTCAAAAGGGGGAGAAAAGAGGCAAAAAATAAAATCCAGAGGAGAATGCTGTGTAACATTTATGTGGATTTTGTGGAAGATATCAATATAGTCCCCCAAATACAATAATTACTTTACTTCCTCTGAATTATTTGAAAACCAGAATACTTAAAACGTAAAGTACAATAATCTAAAGATAAGGATATGAATGACTTTCAGAGCACCAATAATATTCAAATCAAACATCCTGATACCTCTCAGGTTTCTGCACCATGCTCATTCTCACTACATATCTAACCTAATAGGCCAATTAAAGAAGACATTGCTTCAGTATAATGAGCTTTTAACACCAGAAAAGTTGCCTGCTTATCATATTACATCCAATGGTATCCTATTATGCTGTAAATGTTCTTAACTGATAAAAAATCTATATAAAATGTATATTAATTTTATAAATTCAACTTTTTTTAAGCACATTTGAGCACTCAGCAAATTAATTATTGAAATCTATACGATTTTTTATGTGATTCTTACAGGAAATAGAGGAACAACCTGTTCTGTATATGTCAATACCAAAAGCTGTTATTTTAATTCACTAGCACATTTTGCTTACTTGCTAATTACACAGTAAATAACATTTCTATTTTGACTTAATTTGTTCACCTTATAAGTGGTGAAAATTTGCCTACATAAAATTTTCTTTATGTCTAACAGAATATTGGTTCATTTTTTATCACATTTGGGGCAAAAAGGCCTTGCCCAGGGTCGGCTGACAATGATATGGACTGGTTCAAATTGCTTTACCAAGATGTCTGCCTGAGAATAATTTCAAATATTTTCTTATTTGACTTAACACAAAACTGTGAAATACCTGTTTGAAGGAGCATGAGAAAACCACACAGGCTTTTCTGGGGTTTCAGAAAATGTAAGCTTCAAAAAGAACTTCAAAAGGCGCTTTATCCTATATTCAGTACAATTGCTGTGTGCAAAAATTATCAGGGGAATGCCAAATCTAAATTCTAATATATAGTACATATCACTAAGGAAACTAGACGATCTCACCTAAAATGGCTACTTGTCTTTTCATAGCAGTAAGGATAACAAAACAATCCCAATGTATTTCAAGCTATTAATTCTCAGAAGTTCATTCATGCATACAATTTAAAATTTGCTGCTGTGATGGTAACTTTTCATCCTTCTTTATTTCTGTCCACTCAATGAACTCCTATATCCAAGTTAAAAGAGCAGATTATTTCATATCAAGGCTTTCAGCACAAGGGAATGGTGATACTATCTCATCTCACTAGGAACATTTTCAGATTGCCCAAAGTGTACAGTTGAAGCACAAAAAAATCAAAGAGTCCAGGAGAAAATCTGAGGCATTTTTTAGAAATACTGAGCCCATTATCTCCACATGTCATTTACAGGGATCACTCGTATTCCCCTGGGGGTATGAAATACTGTCTTCGACAATCTTGGGCTTGTGATAGACATAGCACTTCTCATAAGAAGCATCTTCTAAATACAATACTGTTATAAGTGTTGGAGGTTTATGGTCTTGAAATCCTGAATACACCACAAGTCTTTTACCAAATCCATCAAAACCCTCTTTAATTATCTCAAGCTGGTCTAACAAACATCTGGACATGAGGACTTGCCATTGGTCTTTCACATACCAATAGAAAAAAATAGACAGTGTCAGCTTATGAAAATACTTTTATTTATAAAAGTGTACAATGAAAGACAGATAACAGTTTGAGCTAGAGTTACTGCAAACTTCAGACCATTTAACTGTTAAGGCAGTCAAAATTATATTCTGCTTAATTTGACTTTACAATAAAATATACACCGACTAAAAGTCAGCCTCTGTGAATTATCTGCAGTCAGACACCTAAACACTGATGTTCCAGTCTCTTTGGAAATCTCTCCATCCATATTCTTCCAGAAATAAAGGTGCTTTTTTTACTTTTCATGCAGTATTACACTGCATGGTAATTAGAAAGTTACTTGCTACTGCTGTTTATAATTTAGTTCCTATGTCTTCATTTTCCGGGCTGCCCACATTTTTCAAATACCTCATGATAAGATCCTGAGCCAAGGGAACAAGATATACACACAGATGGGGAAAAAGCCAAGCCCACTGTAGGACCCATAGAGACTCCTTCATGCTGAGGTGAGGGAACTGCAGATGATGTCCAGCACCTCTTTCCTCAACATCACAGCTGCAATTGCTTTATTTTTCATGGCTTCTTCAAGCCTACTCTGCCTCTAGTGAATTTTGGCTAATTATAAAGGAGAGAGGGAGAAAGAAAAGAGATACAAAAGGGGGAGACGATGCAGAGAGCAGAGCAAGCATTTCCATTTGTTCTGAGAACTGCTTCTACTTGCTGTCACAACAAAACCACATATACACCACAGACGCCAGAAGTATTAGGTTCAAATGAAAAAAGTAGCATAATATATTCGGTGAAGGATTCAAATTCCTGGCAACAGCTCAAGAATTTTATTGGATCTCTCTTGCAACAATGTTTTCAGATCATGTTGGGCACAGCATGTTGACTGGAGAGAAAAACCTACATAAACCAATAGAATCTTTAAATACACATATGTGCACTTTCCTACTAAAGAGCTTGGCCATGTAAAATTCCACTCAGCTCCTCCACAGAGCATTTTATCTCAAAATAGAAGATTTGAATAGTTCTCGGATTTCCATAATTCTGTTAGAATTTTTTTTAATTTCAAGTGACTTGCAGAAAATCAGGAAGCAAACAAGCTTTATCCCTTGGTTATCCCATATATGCTGTTTGATCACACTCAAGATGATCTTCTCCATGACCTTCCATGGCCCTGAAGTCAGGCTGACAGGCCTCTAGTTCCCTGGATCCTCTTCTGTGGATGGGTGTCACACTGGCCAGCCTCCAGTCACCTGGGACCTCCCCAGCGAGCCAGGACTGATGGTAAATTACAGAGGGTGGCTTAGTGAGCTCTTCCACCAGCTATCTCAGTCCCTGTAGATGGATGCCCTTCGGCTCTCAGAGACTTAGGAGTGTCTAAATGATCCAGCAGGTTGCTACCTACCTCCTCGTGGATTGACTGCCCTCATGATAACCATTCTTAGTGTTGAAGACCAAGACAAAGAAAGCATTAAGCACTTCAGCATTTCCCTCTTCCTTGGTGACAGTGATCTCTCCTGCATTCAACAAAGGATGGAGGTTTTCCTTGGTCCTCCTTTTGTCATTGGTCTATTTATAAAAACACTTTTTATTGTCTTTCATATCAGTGGCCAGATGGAGTTCTCTCTCCATGAGCTAGCAGCATCCTCATACTCTTCCTGAGTTGCCTGACCCTTCTTCCAAAGTTCTGACATGGTTTAGGAATGGTACTCCCCAGTTTAGCATTCCCACTGAAAACATGCCAGACCGTAGGCCACTGGCTCACTCTTCCCCTCCAGCTGTGTTGAGAAGCAGAGGTGAAGAGGAGGCACAGAAAGGTAAAGATCACAGGCTGAGGAAACAGTTTACTGGAAAAAGCGATGAAATAAGAACAGGAAGGCAAACAATTCATATGTGTGTTCTCACCGTGTAGTACCTGATGCCACCCGACTGCACATTCTGGCAAACCAGAAAAAATACATGACCCTCCTGCACATGGCGTTGAGGTGGTATAAAATAGCCTCTGTAAGGGTCCTGGTCCTGCCCATCCTGGCTGCTGCAAAAGTTAACCTTATCCCGGCCAGAACCGGGACAAGGTCAAAAACACTTCTTTTTTTTCCCTGAGTTCATGTGAAAGCTCTCTCTTCAGCCAGGCCAGTCTTCTTCCCTAATGGCACTTCTTTTGGTGCATGGGCACAGCCTGTTCCTGCATCTGTAGGATTTCCTTCTTAATGTCCAGCCTATCTGGACCCCTTTGTTATCAAGTACTGTTTTTCAGGGGACTGTCCAAACCAGTGTCCTGAACACGACAAAATCCACACTCCCTTCCTTACGTCAAGAATTGAAAACTCTATCATTTCATAATAATTATCTGTATGGTTATTTGAATCAGTCATATATGAGTGAATATTTATTCATACTTATATGAATTTGAATCCAAACCACTTAAAAGTCTTTAGCTTTCTAGTGCACAATTTTGTTCTCAAGATTCAGTTTAGCAATCCAACAAACAGAGCAGTAATAAACGAGAGTCTCAAATGACAAGAAATTCAACTGCTTTTTCCCATAAATAATACAGAACTTCCAAACTGAGCATTGAAAGTCCAGAAATTGGAAAAGTACAAAATATTAAGGTGCAGAAGTCTAGTTCAGAAGTCTATTACTCAGAAAGATGAGCATAACTGTATAAAAGTTCACATAAAAACATTATGATTTTTATTAACCACTCTCGGAGCAATGCTGTTTTATTTAGATGACTGTTAAAACCACTGCCACAAAGCAGTAATTTCCATTCAGTGGTTTAGTTTACCTCTATATGAAATGAGTCAGCAGTTAATATTGTTGATATAAGGAGCTTCCTCTTCTGAGAGAAAGTTATGAGCAAAATTGCTTAGCCTGTATTATGAACATTTTTATCATTATTGAATATTTTTATGAAGAAAAGGAAAGACCTTGTTCAGGATGAGAAGGTTTAGAAATCTGTGTGTATATTTGAGAATGGAGAAAATGGTGTATAAGTGCTTTAAAAAAATAGCAGCGAGGCAGCAGCACTATAGGAAAAATGTTCCCTCCTAAAATTTGAGAGTTGTTAGTACAATAATTTTAGTAGCACCAAAATAATCTACACAGCACTGTACATTTATTAGGTGTCTCTTGTTTTTACACCCACAGGATACACAAAAGCAGCAAAACAAGAGCAACCCAAGCCACAATGCTCCTGCACTGATCTTACCCTCTCAGAGCCCCACTGCTTATGGTCAGTGATGACCTGCTGTTTTGCAGACACAGCTAGATAAATGGTACATTTACCTCATGGTAAATTGTGTAGACCATTCTCATCTGCCCAGGCTCCTCTGGAGCTGAGCCAGGCAGACTTTATGAATCATATTCATCTGTACAGAGCTTGGACTCAAAAAAAAAAATTATTTTTGAATACTCCAGATTTCTATTATAGAAAAGAAATGTTATACTGAAATCATTTAATCTGGTTTCATACTCTCAGTAACATATTTTCAAAAGCAATAGATAGAAGAGTAATGAACTATTTTTGTTTATATATAAGAGACACAGAACCTCATATTCTGTCACAGAGATGGGCCAGATACATGTGTCTACAGAAGGGACTTGTATAAATGAAAATTCGTGAGTGTATTTTCTCAAACTGAGACCAGTGAATCTACCAGTGACGGAATACAGGTGTCCAAAGACTATAGCACACAGAAATGAAAAATTATACTGAACACAGCTAAGCACCTATAACAGTTTAGGGGAAAAAACAATTAAGAAGGGGTTGATTCGGGTGCTGAGCATACACCTAAGGTGACATATCCATAGAGCATAGCCATACACTTTTCTGCCAAGTCTCTCATCCATGCCTTTATCCTTGCCAAAACCTCATCCAAGAAAGTCTGTCTCCTTACCAGCTGAGTGTCCTCACCCACAGTAAACTACCACACAAAAGCCAAGTCTGCAGCACCACATGCTGCCTTTTAGGACCTGTTCTTTGGGGATCTGGAAAACAGAAAGGAAGAAGGAGAGAGGTCCAGAGGAGAGCCAAGTGTTAGTCAAACAGGTTGCTGGACTTTTGACTGCTTTGCCTGTAACAGAAGAGAGGTTAAATATAGGGGTTTCGCAGCTTGGTGATGTTTTCTGTAAAGCATCATCTCGTTTAAGTCATTTTCCATTTACCACCAATTCATTTACTTGTTCACCTCCAGTCCTTATATTGGAAGAATAAAATTTTTAAAAATGAAAAGGTAAATCATTAGCCTTTTCAAAAAGGATATAGCATGAAGATGTAAGTTAATGGAAAATTATTAATGTTGAAGTGGAAAGTATTATCATTTGATTGCAACCTAAATACATGACATTAAGCAAAGAGTTAGCAGAATAATTCATTTAGCAGTTCAGAGCTGAACCTTGTGCTACTGCAGTAACTGTAATTAATCCCAAACTGGTGGAAGAATAATTTTAATAAAAACTATATTAACATTGACAGAAGAAATCTTGATATATGCAGCAAGTTAAGAGTCAATATAGGCCATGACCCTGAACAGAACTGCAATCTTCCTTCAAGTATTTGTCTAGAACAGGAGAAATCACAGAGCCGTAACAGAACCTCAGTAATTTTCAAAGACTGGATTTATCCCAGCTATGTGTTCCAGGTGTACGGGGTCTACTCTGCTAGGATCACACTCATGGAGCTGGTCACTCCTGTGAGGGGAAACCTGCTTGGTGCTGAGGCGGTCCAAGTGAATTTTGGCAGTACTAAGTCAGTGATGGCAGCAGAAAGCTTAATTACTCAGATGGCTGAGGCACTAGAATACTGGAAATCAAATTGTTGCTAGTTTTGTGCTTGACATTTTGATGACTTACTAAATAAGGCCAGGGTGCACATTAATTTTGGTATTCATGGGGTAGCACCAGAGATCATTGCAAGCACTGATGGATCTGCCAGGACCCTCCTGTGCATTTACACCACAAGCAGGAGAAGCTGACAGCTGGACCACAGCTGAGCTTCAAGTTTGAAGCCATTTGCTTTCTCCAGGAGAGCAGATGGAGCGTGTTGTGGGATCAGCTGAGGCCCCTTCTTCACTCAGAGGCAGCCAAACTACATAATAGCATTGTGAAGAAATTATATGGAGCCTTATACTGAATTCAAAACAAGGATAACAATTCAAAGTGCATATTTTTGACGAACCGTCCGACATGAGGTGATTTGGCCACAACTGGAAGTGATAAACAGTTAATGGACTGTCTAAAGCCAGACTGTGCTACCAGAGACTGAAAATAATAATGTTATTTGTGGAGAAACTGGAGGAATTAGGAAATGGTGAAAAACAGAAAAGTGACTTCTTTTTACCCAGCACTCGAGTTTTATGAAACAATGGAACACAACTACCAGTCTAATAAGGAGGAAGGTACTAAGAAGTGATGGAAGAGGGAAGAGCTCAATTATGTTAATTATTAACATGAAAGGTAATACATTAAAGGTTAAACAACAACTGGCATTTTGCTGGTAGGTATCTTGTCCAAAGAAAAAGAGGTAATGGATAACTAAAAGACTAATGCATGAAGTAAAAATACAAGGCTTTGTAATTTAAGGAAAAAAATTGGATAGACTTGTTTAACCCTTATAAGGTGGGTTCTGAAGTTGGACTTTTGGTCATTTGCAGATCAATTAAACTCAAAGTTAATGAACTAGTTCATTGGTCAGGAAGACAGCATGTCTAAAAAGGAAAGCAGAACACAGATGAACCAGTCCAGATGACTTATAAGTCTGGATAATGACCTTGATTTCAATTGAAAATACATTTAAAAATTATTTTATTCCACTTTTATATTTTTATTACCGGACAATAAAAAAAAAAAAGCTAGATATAAAACACAGAGACATTATATATTAAAAGTGATGATGGTTTGAAAAGTTCTGGAAAACAAAAACATTTGACTACCTATCTACCTAACTAGCCAGTAAAAGTAATACAGGTAATTCCACATTATTATGACCCGAGATCAGCTCAAACTATGCATTTTAACCACACAAATAATAGTCTTCTCAAAAAAGGAATGAGTAGGTCTTCAGAAGGATAGAAAAAATGTTAAGAGGTGAAACCAAGCAATGCACTGCTCTTTGTTGCAAATTCTGGAAAGAACTTATATCAATAGCATGAATTAACACTAATATTCTGTTACTTTAACTCTCAGAAGGACCAGAAGACTTCCAGCAGAGCCTTTTAATCAGTATTAAGATATTCCTACCTCTCCTCACACAGGGTTATATATTTAAATTGGATTTATATTTCTTGTATATCCAGTGTCATATAAAAGTGCAGAAAAACTGCAATGTGTTAAACCGAATTGACAGTTGAGCTTAGCGTAAAGACATTTTCATCACTAAAGACACATTCTCGCCCTTCCCACTTCAAAAACACACCATTAAGACCTTGGGTTTTATGCGAGTACTCATTTCTACATGGAAATAAGAGCAGACCATAATGACTGTGCACCAGTTAAACTGCAAGTGTGTTTCTGTGCCAGAAAACAGAAAGCTTACAGAAATCCCTAATGACATGTGTAGGCTGATATCCTGAATAAGTACCAACCTGAAGTCAGAGTAAGTTGCATCTTGTACCTGCTATGTTTTCTCAGCAGACACATACTCATATCCCAGTAAATATTCTACCAAATTCCGGGACACTTTAACCTATGTTTACAGGCTAGATAGGGACAGTGATCAGTTATTGCAAGATATGACAGATTTTAGCATTCTGAGGTTTGGGGAGCGTAATTTTGTTTCATTTCTTTTAGGAAGGGGAGTGCAAAGTGAAACAAAACCAAAAGCATGTGGAAATAAACATTCTGACAGAAATGACTGGATTCTAGATGGCACAGCATTAGGATAAGTCTCATGTTTATTATGTACATGAATTATCTACTACGCTAAATAATTCACGTTTTGTAATGACAGATTTTTTTTTCTTGTTTTTGTTATTTTTCTGTACTGTTATTTCTACATTACAAAAATAACACAAACTACACTTGCAGTGCACCTTTATCTAGGTCATATAACTTCTGTACTGCACATACTGTCTTCCCAACTCTGAGTTTCAAAATGGAAGGCATTGTTTAGTGTGAGAAAATGGCTGAGGTCCTTATCATAGAAAACCAGTCTGAGATACTGGTTTACATGTATTTTGTCAGTTTCCTTCAGTTCTCAGAAATATCTGCCTTGCCTAGATATTGCAGCTTAGAATGTTGACTAAAAACAAAGCATTTCAGAGGGAATAGATGTTGATTTTAATGAGAGAATAACAGAACATATAGTCATAAACCTAGTAAAATCACCTCTGTTGTAGATATACTTGTTTCAAGATACATAGTCTCGTTCACAAAGCAAATTCTGACAAAAACATTCTCCTATGCCACTTTCAAGGATATGTTTGAGAACAAAAACTTTACTTGATTAAGTGACTGAACCCTTAGTGGAATTCAGAAAATTTTACAAGAGACAAGCTGCAGCAAAAGAACACCTGCGTGATTATGTCTTTTATGCAAATATGCAAAAGTAATGAGGCCAGAGTCCCACTGCACACATGATTCTCCTAAAATCTCATTTTAACTAGTACTCACACACCATCAATTTGAATTGGACCACTGATATCTTGGCCAAAAAACTCACTTTTGCCATATAATTTTATAATTTCAAAGAAAATTAGGCATACTAAGAGGCAATCTTCACACCAGAGATTTTATAATATAACTAAGCAGGGCAGACACACTGTGAAATGAGCAGAAATTAATTACCTCTAAAGAGAGACAGAGATGACACTGAAACCCAAGCTTTCTGGCCTTTCTCACCTTTGGACTTACTCACTGGAGTGTCTAAAAACCATTTTAAGTGGTAGGCCTTCCAACATTAATGTGATACATTACAAGAGAAAACCTTTTAAACTCCAATGATAAGGCATTGTAAGACTCCATGTATCCCTGTTATTTTAGATATATCAAATCTTCCTTACAAAGCTTTGTTTGGGTTGAATCATCAAATAAAAATTACAGCACTGACCAACACAAATTGTCACAAGGGGCTTTTATTGAGTGGCAATTTTATTTTGGGGGGGATTTTTAGAAATTTTTTCCTTGAGCTTGTATCACTATTACAACTAGATATAACTTTCATGAGATTGATAGAATTTTCACTTTTAAAATGAGAGCTACAGTACAACTAAATCTAACTCCAGGGAATTAGAAAGGATTCTTGTGATATAAACTGTGAGTGTCAAGTTCTCTTTTAAAAATTTATCAAATCTGTGCACCTATTGATGCATTTATCATTCAAAGGAGCCCTCTTCTCTTCACTAGTGAGACCTTAAATGGAGTATTGTATTTGTCTCTGGTGTCCTCAGCACAGGAAAGACACAGACCTTTAGCAGCAGGCACAGAGGAGGGCCACAAAAATAATCAGAGGGGTGAAACACCTCTCCTGTGAGGAAAGGGTGAGAAAGTCAGGATTCATTGGACTTCTCTTCAGGAGGAGAGAAGGTTCCAGCGAGACTTTATTGTGGCCTTTCGTACTTATAGAGAGCTCTTAGGAAGGATGGGAACAAAGTTTTTAGTAGGACCTGTTGCGATAGGACAAGGGGTAATAGTTTTAAACTAAAGGAGGTTAGATGCAGACCAGATAAAAGGAAGTAGGTTTTTTTTACAATGAGTATGGTGAAATACAGGCACAGGTTTCTCAGAAAGGTGGTGGACACCTCATCCCTGGAAATATTCAAGGCCAGGTTGGACAGGGCTCTGAGCAACCAGGTCAGGTTGAAGATGTCCCTGCTCATTGCAGGGAAGTTGGACTAGATGACATCTAAAGGTACCTTCCAACTCAAACTATTCTATGATTCAAAGATTTGGAGCTGCCATGAGCCAACAGGAAGAAAATGTGAAGAAAATAGATGAAGATAAATATTCTGTATGTGCATTTCAGTCTCCGGCCTACTGAAACTTTGTATATCATCATGTCTCCTTAATTCTTTTTATTTAGGAAAAAACATTTCAGAATTACAATCACTCTAAGGCTGCATGTATATGTACTGTAATTTACATATACATTTACATGTAAGTCATGTCAGTTTGATTTATGTTTTCAGGTCTCACTGATGTCAACTTGATTTATGCTTTTATACTCAGCTGATGCTTTGAGTATTTATTTAATATAATGGCTCTGAAAGCCAGAAGAGAATCTGACTTAAAAGTTGCATTTTATTTCTTAAGCAGTTGTAAATAGGTGAGATAGCAGCTTGCAGACTGTGTCATAGTTGTACATTGGACCCAACACAATTAAAGGATGATTCAACACTCTACTGTAGCCTACTGATAAGCCTCAAAATATTTATACAAATTTATTTTGAGAGATTCATAACTATAGTATGCAGGAATTGAGGTGGCATCCCTATATTTCGTAATTCACTACACTGGTCAGCAAAATAAGAAAGAAAATAATTTTTAGTAGTCCATATGGTCTACAGTTACTGCAATCTTAGGAGATATTAATGACATTCTCCTACCACACTGCCCATTGTATTGGTAAACAAAATCAGTATTTTCGTCATTGTCTTAAAACATTATATGAAGCCAGAAAAATTTCATACAGCTCATGTCTTGCCAGGATGAGAATCCTCACTCAGTATGTTCACATTATAATCTTATAAAAATATTTTCTAATATGTCCTGTAGACATTGTCTGTGTTGCATTTGGGCACAAGTTATGATTAAAATGTCTTTTACACCTCTTATGCAGTTTAGTGCTCCAAAGAAAGAGAAATATTTTTAATCCTTCATTTTAGGCTAGGGGAGAAGGTAAGATCCTACCAATGCCAATATTAACTGGCCAATATTAACCAATGCCAATATTAAATTGTCTTCCTCATTCAACATCTATGCTCCTTGTCCTTTTATTATAATCATTCTCACCACTTTCATTTCACCGCTTTCCAGAATGTTTAGAGTATCTATTTATGTGGATTACTATGTGGCATTAAAAAAATGGTTCCTTCAAGTATTTACTTGCCTTTTTTTTTTGCTATATCTTTGACATCACAAATATCATGTAATATTTTCATGAGGTTCTTTTATTTGTTTTAGAGTTCACCAAATAAAGAAAAGAAGGAGACAAAATGTGCAAGTTCATTCCTGGTTTCCTGGACCAATAAATCTACTTCATCAGTAATATCTCCCTTACCCACAATCACTTGTTTTACTTCAAATTCAGGTGAAAGTTCTGCAAATGTTTTCTTGAATAAAAGGGGGTTTTGATGGGCTGGGCCTGTTGACACCCATCTTGCAACTCTCTTCCCCAACAGAGATAAATTGGAGTTTAATTCTTTTGATAGCCTTTATATTTTTTTTCATCTGATAGGCTTCTTTCATCTCCTATCCTTGTGCACATTGGAGACTAATTCCATTATTTTCTTTTCCTGGATTGCATAATACTGAAATCTGCTTATGAAACAGAGAGTCAAAAAAGGAGGCCTCTTTATGATTTAATGTTGTTCCCATAAACAGGCATAAATCCATACTGTATGTTCTATAATCTGATTACCTGCTCCTTATAATGTTTTCCTATTTATTTAAAAAGGGGAAGATGGTCTTTCACATTCATCATGAGCATGTGCCAAGAATACAACAGGGGAAAAACATGCTTCACTGACTCAACATTGGCTGATGAACTAGAAAAACCCCAAGAGCATCTCCAAAGTAGAATTAAGGTTTTTATAGTTAGCATGGCATACACTGGGTTTGTTTTTTTTTCAGTTTGGTACTGCTAAGAAACTTTGAGCATACAGAATTAAACCAAAGAGAGAACACTTTATCGTAATACACACCAAGAAAAAAAGCTATATCATCATTGTTATCAATTTTACAAAACCAAGATGTTTCTGGCATCATAGCCGGTCACTTGATACTGAAGAAATGTAAATGATATTGGATTCTCAGACTGCTGTCAAACAAACAAGAAAAGACTTTACAGGTATCTGATTTATGTTTATTGCACATCCATACTGCTCACAATTTAAGAGCAGTAGATTTTAAAATTGAGGAAAGATTTATTGAAGACTTTAAGTTTGTTTGTTTTTGTAAATGTGCATTATAAAGCCTTCAATCACTCCTTACTGTATTTTTCATATAACACCTTAAAGGAAAGCTGAAGAACTTAGAATTTAAATCCCACTTACTGGGCATTGCCTTTGACATGTAGGCTATACAGCTTTAACAGCATTGAAGAAAGTTTATAAAGAAAGCAGTTGAGAAGTAGCACAGCACAGAGGGAGCACAAACTAAAGGAAATAAATGAGAGAATAACAGAACTATCAGTCTGTTGTCTCCAAAAGTCTCATTTTTAAAAGTACTAAGCATTTTCTACAGCAATTAAAAGTAATGGAAATTGTAATATTCAACACTTAGAGAGATAAATGGCTCAGCTGTCTCATAAATCATTGGATGCTTTTGTTTCCCAATTTAACATGTCTTTAAAGTGTGTTCAACAAGTACGAATATTCTAAAAAGAGCAAGAAAGCAAAAACAGGTTTTCAAACCTGTGCACTCGGTTGCAGTTCTCTCTCTTGCCAGCAGCTCCTCGGAGTAGCCTCAGAGTCCAGTGTTTCAACACTGGATACGGAGCAGCACATGAATTGCACAATGAAAAGCACAAGACCTGTGTCTAAGGACAGTGTTGTAGTTTCCATGACAGTCCAGAACAAACTAGAGTAACACAAAATGTATAAATTAAAATGTGAAAACAGCCTGAAGGCAACTCCATCGTTCTTGGCTGATGCTGAAGGGCAATAACAGGAAGCAGTTATTCTACTTTCAGAGCCTCTGAGCCTCTGTGTTACTGTCTTATCTCTTGCATCTAAGAAGTAGTTACACTATAAACCAAAGTTTAGATTTAGAATTGTCATTTTGAGGGTTACACAGCCAAAATTTAATCTAAAACACTGAATGTTCTTCTGAGGTATACTAGCTTCTTATGAAAAGCACTTAATGGAGCACTAAAAGCTTAATTTAGATTAGCTACTCCATGTTGTCCATCCATGTTTTTATTTCACCATCCTAAACTTGAACGTTCAAAGAAACTTAATCCTTACAAAAACTGCATCTCTTAATTGTGATTTTTTTCTTAATGGCTCTAGGATACATTGGGTTCTTAGTAGGCTCCAGAATACATTGGTTTCATATCTTTGTTTTGTATACTGTATTTCATAATGCAAGCAGAGAAAGTATGTTAATCAGATGCTTGGCATTTTCTAAAGCAGTACATTTTTCAGTCTTACATTAAGAAAAACAAAAAAAAACCCATGCTGATTTTATTATGTTGTGTTTCTCTTTTATCCTTTTCCTCATTGAGACTTCTTCAACTTTTCCATGCCCTTCAACATTTCTCTTCTGATTCTGTATTCCCCAGCTCGCCACTTGTCCCCATAGTCACAGATATTGTTAAAGATTCACTCTTTTTACTCCTTTTCTCACTTCTCATCAGCTATGGGTATTATTCTTCACAGAGAGCAAAACATTCTTCATCTCCTGCTGCATGCACAGATCTTAGTGGCTTGTCTTCCATAGGTAGCAACCTCTCCGCATGCAAATACGTGCAAATTTGTTTGCTCTCTTGCTTGTGGATCAGTCCCAAGCAGCTCCCTTCCCTGACACTGGTTTGTGCAGCTGTCAGTGACCAAGAGTTCTAGTCATCCTTTCTTTCTATTTTTCAAAACAACCAAAATAGAACTTTTGTTCTTTAGCCATAGTACTTCCTGAATGTGATGATAATAGTTTTTAATCGATGCTTAGCATTGAGTTTGTGGGTTTTGATGCAAGAGTGAAGTAACTGACAACTTTTACAATATTTATTGTTGTTGTTTTCTATTTTTAGGTAATTGAATAATTATAAAAATTTATATACATGAAAAGAGCAAGCGGAAGGAGCAAGTTGGTTTAGCTGAAAGTTTCAAAAATGTTGCTGGATTTCAAAAATGTTGCTAGTCACTGGATTTCTGAGGGCACTGGAGCCTAATTACCACAATGAAAATGTTGTTCCCATATGTAGATACTCCAGTCTTTCTGAATGACCAGAATGTTCCACAGCCAAGACACATTTTTCAGAACACCTACTTCCAATCGGCATTCAGAAGAAAACCCTGCTGCTGTAAATTTAATTTGACGACATTAGAGGCTATGAACATCTCATAAAAGCAGAACACATGAAAAAAAAAAAAAAAGAAAAAAACCAAAACAATTTGACTTAAACCTGTTAATTAAATTACTGAAATATTTAAAATTCAATTTAATTTCTGCATTTTTCTAATTCTAGTTATTTCTATTGTTATAGCATACATGTTAATAAATAATAAATAAGCTAATAGATTAGATAGATTGAAAGAACTAAATAGAATTAGAAAAAATTCTAAAAGGAAATTCTGACAGAAACATACTATGCATAAAGGTAGCAATGACTATAAAGGTTGTTGGACTTCCATATTTATTGTTTGGTTTCTTTCAGGAAAGCAATGATCTATGACTTTCATCCTTTTTATTACCGAGGTATCTTTGTGGACATAATTCATATAGTACATTTACAGGCTGTAGATTTTTTAAAAAAATCATTTTGAGGAGATATACTATAAGGTTTTGTAGACACTAAAGAGCAGACAAAAATCAGTTAGGAATACATTATAGCTACTAAGTACAGAGAAAGTAGGAAACACACAAATAAGAAGTTAGTAGTTTCTGCAATAATAAAGTGCAAAAATACCTTAGAGTGTGTCTTGTTCCTGGCCGATCAACCTTAAACCATTAGAAGAAAATCTGCTCCCTACACAGAAAGAAGTATGTCTGTAGTCTTCAGCTGGAAAAAAAAAATTGCGACTAATAAATGATGGGGCATTTTCTTTTTCTACAGGCACACAGAGAAACTGCAATTCCACCAACACAAAGCAAAGGAGTTCTTCATAACGTACAGCTCTGAGGAAAGAGCAGGCTTTTTCACAATTCTATATATTTATCCTGACAAAGGGAGAAATGTACAGCCTTAAGTAACTGGGAGAAAGGAGAAAAAGAAAACACATCAACTTTAGCTTTAGAATCCTTTCCTTAGGATCCACTGGTTAATCTGAGCTTCTGAAGTTCAGTTGAAAGAACAGCAATCCCTTGGAGAAGCACCTAATCTGTTCATGATAGATCACATAGAATGAATGCTTTTAACAACTTATTCCTTAAAACTTACTACTAACATTTCAAAGTCAAGCAAGTACACATAATTTTAGAAACTCAAGGACATTTCAAAGTAGATTTTCTAATTTTTCAGAGGGATAACCGAATATATTCCATCACAGGTTGAAGGGAAATTTACAGTAAATTAGGAATAATGAAAATGAGAGATGAATTGTTGATGCCTGACCTTTACATCTTGCATTCACTTCGCAAAACTGTGCCTTGCAAAAATGAATGAGCTCTGGAAAAAAGGCAGAGTGGTTCCACCTTGCATGGGAAGGCCCAGGAAAGGACCAGTGGGACCAGCTGTGGGAGGGTCCTTGCACACCTTTTCCCCCCCAGCCAAAGTGGTACAGGAATCAAAGCAGGTATGATTTCAAGTGGCTTAGCAATTTTCCTGAAAAGAAGTTCTGCAAATAGGTGTACAAGAACTTTTTGGCTTAATGGGTACATAAATGGAAAGACAGACAAAGTGAGAAATCAGGAGAAGAAATATTTGACATTTTATTTTTAAACCAGTCTTAATTTATTTTTTGTTGTCATTTAGCCTAATTCATCCTTTCTGTTTCTAGTGGTTTCCTCAGACAGAGACATGAGTGCTACATGAAAGAGAGAGAGTCTCCTCAATGCATTAGCTGAAGGGGAAGCTTTGATCAAGGAGTGAAAGTTAACTTCACAGGTCAGAACACCCAAATCTACAGCAGCTCAAGAACCACATTTTTCAAGAAGCTACTTCTGCTTTTCAGGTTAAATCATAACATATGTTCAATAGTAAAAATCAAGTTATTATAGGTACATATGGAAAAGATAAAGACATAAATGTTTTTTTCCCAAGCTAGCACTGATCCAGCAGAGGATAAGGCAAATACATTCTTAAAAAAACTCTGTCATTCACAAAAGCACATATACTAAACACTGTCTCTATGATTTCTGTATGGCCTACTCCACTATGACTGCCAAATAGAAATAATCTTTCCTGAAACAAGTATTATGAGACAGCAAAACATACATGTAATATCTTCTATTTTAGCCATTCTATTAACCTAGCACTTGCATTTACATGTTTTCTAGAGCAGGGCACAAAAAGGGATAAGTAGCTACATAGAAAATTTGAAAGTAGGATACCTTCAACGAAGACATCTGAATTCACTAAAATGTCTGATTGTACAAGCAGAGTCAACATGACTGAGCAGATAGCAAAGATCTGGGGAATTAATCATGTATCTGAGCTACAAAACTGAAACACCAGATTAAAAGTAGTTTTGCTTAATGCATTTGAATTTGAAGCATTGTAATCAAATGCAAAATCTAACAACCCCAAGTATTGACAATAGTAGCTTCTATAGTCTTATTAAAGATACTTTTTAGAGAAATCTTTTAAAATGAGCTAGCAGTCCTGTTTGAAATAACCTACCATCACCTTTTGTTCTTTGCTAATGTTTCTGTTAATTTTTGATTTGCAATGAGCATGAGCAGTAAATTAATCAATTGTCATGTCTTTATTTTTGCAAGTCCCCCTGTAAAAGTAGAAGCAATAACTGCAAATCCTGATCATAGCAATAGTGTTATGTTATGGGATGGATAGGTATTCAGCAAATTCCAATAAAAGAAAAATGAGAAAGGAATAAAAGCCATTAAGTGTATTGCAAGAGAAAACTCCGTTCCAGATAATGTTCATTCTTTCTGCAGAAGTCTGTAAACATTTTTCTTCATTTCCATCTTGAGCAGGAAAGAAGCCCTTCAGCTAGCAGAGGAGTTAACTATTGTCAACTTAGGCATGTTGCTCACTATAGGTTTATACATTTATAGCTCCTTTCTTACAATAAAATCAATACTCACTAAGTAATTGACTCAGAATTACAGTTAATAGCAATCAACAGGAAAGACGTGTCATGCAATACTGCAACAACAGCTCACCCCAGAGGCAAGGCAGTGGTACAAAACCCATTATGATTCTTCTTTTAAAGTACAACTTCAGACAAGGCATCTCTTTCAAACTACACGTTGTTAAAGCCTCTCATCAAAGGAGACAGAAAGGTAAGAGTTCAATGGGATCATAACAATTAAAGCTTCTAATATTTCCCCAAGACACTTTACATCATGTAATCTTGTCATCACATATGCTTCCACACCTGTTTCCTGGTATGGTATTGTTGGGTTTTTTAGCACTCATGTAAGAAAATTTGGAGCTTAGTTTTCTAGCTGGTTTTGTTACAGACTAAGAACTGCAGCTGACCTATTGAAGCAAAAGGATTTGGCTTATTCCTTCTAAGGTCAATGGACAATGCTTAAATGTCAAGAATCCATTTTCAAGACATTTCACTGATGGACAAATAACTGACATAACATGTGGATTGAAGGATTCATATAATCTGCGCAGTTACATTTTGAAATACTGACAATTTTTACTTCTAGAAGTATTTATTCTGTTTCTGTTCAAATGAGGAACCATTCCACTGAAATGAATGAAATTAATTACAAGTGTTACTGGAATAGAATAGAACGGAACAGAATAGAATAGAATAGAATAGAAAATAGAATAGAAAATAGAAAATAGAAAATAGAATAGAATAGAATAGAATAGAATAGAATAGAATAGAATAGAATAGAATAGAATAGAATAGAATAGAATAGAATATTTCATTTGGAAGGGATCTACAACAATCATCTAGTTCAACTACCTGACCATTTCTGGGTTGACCAAAATTTAAAACATATTATTAAGGCCATTGTCCCAAAGCACGTTAAACACTGCCAGGCTTCGGTGATCAACCCAAGGAATCCATCTCTCCAGGAAGTGTATTATAATTTTTGATCACCTTCTTGGTAAAGAAATGCTTTCCTGGTGTCCAGTCTAAATCTCCCCCGGTGCAGCTTTGAGAGATTTCCACATATTCTATCACTGGATACCAGGGAGGAGACACCAGTAAAGCATCAGCAAGTGACTTCACAAAGATGAAAAGCAGCCCCCATTTAAAATAATACAAGAGTTTTACTTACATTTTAAAGTGTAAGTAACAATGTTGCTTTACAATGCAAGAAAAGTAATAAAAATATACAAATATATATAATTATAACAATTTTAAATGGATTTTCCTACTCAAAAAAGCCCCTATTTGCTTGCTTGATTATACTAGCTGTGCAACCAGTACCATTTTTTAAATTGGAAAGTTGTATCTGATGAGTTGTGCCAGGTCAATAGCAATTCTTTATTGTGCAATTAATCTAAGCTGACTTATCCACTGCCTTAGTAAGAAGCTTGATTTCTACAGTACAGCTTCATTTCTGTGAATTTAGGTCCTTCTATGACTGAAAGACTGCAGAGGCATAGCAAAAGTCTCACATCTCTGCCCCAAAAGAACATTGAAAGCTGAAGTTATAATAGAATTTTGAAATCTATTAATATTAATTATTTTTAAAGTATTAATGTGTTCCAGAAAAAAAGATAACTGTACAGTTCACTCTCTGACCCAGGTGTCTATGCTCTGGTATATCACCAGAAGGAGAAGTACTTCCCTATGCACGAAAAACATTCTCTGGCTTGTAAGTTTGTCATACCTGGAAGTTTTACAGAAACTCCTCCTATATTTCACTATATCCAATTAAGAAGAGTGTATTCAGATTTGCATTTTGCTTTTTAAGACCATTTTCAATAGGCTTAAGTACCGAATATAGAATTGTTATCAAGTTTAATGAGGGCTTTTATTTCTCAGTTTACAAGATTGTTGGGGGGGGGGTGAGGTTTGACTACTACTGCTATTTGATTAAATAAAATGACAATCCATCAACACACTTTTAGAAACAGGTAACTGGATATATGGTTGATGCTTAAATCTGAAAGGAAATGGTATGCTTAAAGCACTAAATTATTTGGAGATGAACCAAAGCTTTTTGACACTAAGGTTTTATGTTCATTTACAGAATCACAGAAAACAGTACCAAACGGAGATATTGTCCAAAACAGTCAAATCGCTGAACTACGTTAATGGGAAACAGCATTCTAAGTAGAGAGAAAAACATAGGGAGAGTTTGCTCTGAGATTCACTTTCTCTAGATCTGCTTGTCTTTAATTTCTCTTTGTATCATACTCTAAGAAAAAACCAGTGAACAGGTGAAAGTGGAAATTGTTTTAAAAAGCTTTAAAGTCTTAAACTGCCAAATATTCTCAAATTAGTTCAATGCTATGCATTGGATTCAGGCCTAAAAACTACATATATTAATAAAAATTTTACTAGATGGGACTAACATTTTTGATACATTTATTTTTATGTTAGACTATACACACAGTCAGAGGAACAGAGATATTACCTACAGCATAGATAAGGAAAACTAGTTACTTACATTAATTTACACTTGTTTTGAACTTTCAGGTTTGAATACATGAATCTTTTTCCATGTTTAGAAAATTTTCATATTTAGCATGTTTAGAGGTGTTAAATATAAAGCATTTTAAAAAATGGATGTCCATATATTTAGAATTCCTTGATAGACTGATGCTTCCATTGATTTTTAAAAAACGATATTGTGAAGACATCCAGTATCTAATATGGTGTCTTTATCTGCAGGAATTAATAAATTTCAGACACAGTCTATGTTCAGAACAAACTCTGACAGAAGACAAGAACAGAAAAGTGAGTGTCTGGGACTATCGTACACTGCTGTAGGATTATTACAATCCACCCATGGATTATTACAAGCCCTGGGGCATGACCAGTTTTGTCACTATCATGTGCTGATATGTCCTATATGGTATATCAGGAAAAAGAATTTTAGAAAAATTGACTATCATGTCTTCACCTCTGAAGGGTCTTTTCACCAGCTACAAAATGGTGTTTCTCTGGGGCACCCTGGACCATTAATCATCTTTAAGTAGAAAGGAAAGTGTTACAGGATATAAAATAAACTTTTTTTAATATTTATTGTAGCTATTGGAATTCACCAAACAGCTACTTAAATGGATGGGACAGTAACATTTCATGAGAGACAGCAGCAACAGAATATTCAGAAGACACTGGTGCAAATTTGTAGGTAAGAACTTTTTTTCACAGTCAGTAGAAAGGATTCTTTCTTATTCCTGCAGTTTAGAACGATTTTCCTTGAAGAATGAATGCCAGTTGTTTGTGTTAGTACACCATCTTGTGGATAACTTGTCTAATTGGGTGTGTTCCTGCGACAGCCGGCAGTGTCCAAGTGCTGGAAGCAACAGGATTGTTTCTTATTTATCCAGTGCTTACAGTCACAGCGACTCTCTCTTTTACACACGTCATGACTCCTTTCCAAATCTGATTGTGAAGAGCATTGAATGAGAAAAAGATGTACCCATATGAAGAAAGATCAGTTATTGTTAAATACTTTTCTTAAGACACACTTCAAACTATGTTTGGAAGAAATCACAGGTATTAAGTTCTTTGATGTACTACACAATATATACAATAACCCCCGAAATTGCAAGCTAATCATCTAATCCACTATAAATATACTCTGATGGTCCTTTAAGGTTACCACTGGCTCCTTGGACCACTCTTGTGTTCATTGGAAAGTAAATGTTAGCTTTAAAAGCACTTGTTTTACTTCAGTACTATAGATATGACTGTCTTTCTTGATAACTCAGACATTAAATCCAAATGTCTTCCATAATCTACGGTGCTTCCGAGGCATTATTTGTAAAAACTTCTATCTTACTCCAGACCACTGGGGAGAAAAAATATAGGCTAAGCTGAAGGTGTGGGAAAGTTTCAAGATTTTCATATTCTTTTTTTTATATATCTATGATCAATTATCCCATTCACTGCCATTGTAAGTTAAAGGCATTCGAAAGTTATTTGACTTGATTTGATTTGAATTCCTTCAGATTGGTTTCCCTGGCAGGGACCATCCAGAAATATGGAAGAGAATATGAGCTATCCTAACTCACATGTGCCAAAATGGAGGTCTCTAGCTATTTAAATCCTTCTATTGGGTTAGTGGATCAAGATACATAAATTTTTATTCTACATGACAAATTTTCACAATGAAGACAGTGAAGCAGTGGAACAGACTGCCTTGAGAGACTGTAGAGTCAACATAAAGTTAGAATAGTGCAAAATCAATTTGAAATTATGTAAAGGTTACTATCAGCAATATATCTGGACTGCAAGGTCCAGAAGAGTGCAGAGTACAGTTTATTGAACTTAATTTCTGTTTATGCTGCCTTTTCTGCCTTCTCTTCACTCTGTAGGGAAAGACAAAGAACTTGAAAAAGTATTTTAAGGTCCTGGAGCTGTAATTATGTGCCATGAGCAATATACATACTCTGGTCTCATGGACCTGTATCGCCCCTCTGTTATCATTCTGAAAGCAACTCACATGAACTATTAGAAATGACGAAGGAAATAAGATCAGTTTTTCCGTTTACCATCCATTAAAATTTGTGTAGAGAAAAAACCTTCTAAACAAATATTCCTTCAAAATGCTCCTTCAACAGGCCCACAGTATATGTATTTTAGAGAGTAGTTGTCTTGGAACTCTTCCCTTCCATTCTCTGCTGTTACTTCTGGCTAAAATGAAAATCGATCAAAACTGTAAACCAGAAGGGACAAAAAAAATCTTAAACAAAGAAGAATCAATACTTAAAACTTCCACATCCATAGCTTTGTTGCTGCTTGCTGCATTTCATCTTCTACAAATGCAGACAAATCAACCAATATTTATTATGTAATAAAATTACTGGATGTTTGGTGATACAAGTGAATTGAGTTCAGTGTGTTTTGCTGCACTCTGTAATACTACAAAAAAGGTTTAGCAGGATGGGTTTTTCATTCTTTCCCGTCCAGGTTTATTATTTAGGCCTGGATTATTTTTTCTAAATATTGTTTGATATTGTATTTTTATAAGGCTAGATCTGATCTTTAATCAATATGTTTGAAAAACCAGGAGAGATATAGCAGACACTGGGATATTTTTTCTGTTGATGATGTCAAACTGGGAAAGGAATCAATCAGTAAAATAACTTGGGTTGTTTTGGAAACAAGCACAAACAAGTAAATAGATGTAGTATTATGTGTCTGAATGCATAATAATTACAGGTGTTTCAAACAGGGATTAGAACCTGAGTGCACTGAAGTAAAAACTATTCTGAAGTAAATAGCAGTTCTATAATGTTATTTAGCACAGTTTAAATTGCCAGAAATAGAGGGAAAAAAAGCAGACAGCAAGAAACAGCAACAAGAGCAAATTAAATTGAATGTTTTTCCTTTCAGCGTATGTATTCAGCATATGCTATGACAATTTTTCATTCTGTGGTCTGTTGCATTTTTATTCCACAGGCCTTAAAGTAAAAAGAGGATTGCTTCACAAAGTTGCCTCAGAACTTGCTGGCATTTTAATTTGCCTCGTTCCACAGTTAGAAGAAATTAAGCCTGGGATGAAATGTAAAAAAAATCATGCCTTTGGAAACACAGCAAAACACTTACAGCCACTTCAGCTGGTTAGTCAAATAGAAATACAGACAAAACATTCAGATCATGTGATGATAACTTTCTTTCCTGAGAAAATAAATAGGCAAAATTTTATTTGATAAAGCTAGTTCTAATTTTGTTTCAGAATAAAATATTTTGTTTCACTTTTCCTCTGTAATGATAGAAAGAAGTGCAACCTCTGTTTTACTTGTTATTGTGCCACTGTTATCAGTCTTCTAAAACTAGATCTCAAAATAAGAGTTAAAGTGGTTCACTTAAAAAATTTTCAAAGGACATTCCAAAAATGACAATCATTCTGCTGTTTTGACTTTTCTGTAAGCAGTTTAATTCTCTTACTCTATGCACACTCATAGGTGGGCTTGTAGCATGTTCTGGTTTTGATATACCCAAGTGTTTCATTGTAAAATCATAATCCCATTGTTGACAATTTCACGGTTTCTGGATATTTTTTGTTTGTGCTGGCTCTTTCTGGGGCTTTCAAACACTGTCCCAAATAGACCTCTTTGGAGAAGAAGGGATCAGTTTGCACATTCTCAGGGAAGACCTGGCAGAGTTTAAGTGCTTATCTATTTCCTGATTCTGTCTCCTAATGATGAATGGACTGTGCATGACTTCATGTGTCAAGCAGCTGGGCATGACCAATCCTTTTCATGAGTGCATCTGCAACAGGGGAAGAGGACAGGGTCAGATGGGAAGAGTTCACAAGCTTTATTCCCATTTTAGACACAAGCATGGCAGCTGACATAAGGAAGTGTACTGACCCATGCCATTGTCCAGAGTCTGAAGGGAAACAGCGCTCTTACTCTGCACTGTTCCTCTGATACCAGGATTCATTTGTGGAAGCACTGGCAAATATGCTGGAGCTGTCTTTACAGCTGCTCCATGCTCGAATGGTGAATTATGGTGGAGATCATGTAATTTTGTTAACTCAAGGGGTGAAGTCTCTTCTCATTCTTCTACCAAATAACACGGACATCAGTGTGACAGTGTGCCATAAAATTTCTGGCTCCTTCCTTAATAATAAATGAGCAGTTGCAAATCAAAAGTTCCAGAACAGTGTTTATCTGCAAAAGTTGTTTGACCTTATTATGACTTCACACTGACAATTGATATTTGCATTGGTAGTGCTTTTAGAATTGATCATGTTATGGAGTGAAGATGATATGAAAACTAGGTTTTATTGGTTTCATTTTCACAGAAACTTTAAAGAGTTTTAATGAACCAGCTAAGTACGAAATTATTAAGACAGTCAATACTGTCCTGAAGGACTGGATTTGTCTCATTCAACTTCCTATGTATTCTTGTACAAATCACCTCAAAAAAGGTTAACAGATATGATCTTTCTTTCTTTCTTTTCTGATTTTAAGAATGGATGAATAGGTCACAACGGCAAAAAAATTGTAGGAACTTCTTTTAAAAAATCTAAATCCTACCTAGTCATTTAAAATGGGGCACTGGGGAGGACTATACAATTTCTGACCTTCATGTGTGATGATGAGAAAACTAAATCATGTGCTCCTGAAATGGAAATAAACAGATTCCAGAGGTTTTGGATCATTTAATTAATGTTTGAGAACCAGGTATTATAGTTATAATCAATACAGAAAAGCCTCAGGAAATGAATTGTTCTTCTTTCTGATACCTGCTGAAAAACAAAGATAAAATGCAATATTAAACATCTACATTTTATGCGAGCATCATCTGTTGGATGTTCTGAGTAAACCAGAAATTCGTAAAGAGAATAGTATGGTAACGACAGAATCAAGTCTCTCTCAAGACAAATGAACAGCAGGAGAGGGTTTCTACACTGCTTTAACTTTGTCATTTCCTAGCTTCTGATGCTGCGACTGCAAATCGAATGCTATAATATGCTGAAGAAGGGGAAAAGTTATTAGACAAAGCAGTTATTAGACAAAGCAGTTATTAGACAAAGCAGTTATAACACAAAGCAGTTATAAGACAATGCAGTGACATCTCAAGAATAATTCATCCCAACAAGCAAGAAATGAGGCAAAGCAGGCAAGAGTGCCCCTGCGTGGGTGAACAATGAACTTCTGTCAATACTCAAGCACAAGCAGGAGACTCACAGAAGGTGGAAAGAAGGCAGAGGTAGTGAATGGCTTCTTTGCGCAGGTTGTCACTGACAAGGACAGCCCTCAGGAATCTCCCAGGACACTGAGGAGCATTGGCTGATCCCCCAGAATGCTGTGAAACCATTCAGAATGATCTCAAGAGGTTGGAGAGGTAGACATTTTTTAGTGGGCATATATCCCAGACACAGCCAGATAGTGTGGAAATTGCATTTGCTGCAGTATCAATGTGATAGAAAAATCTTATACAAAAAGTTAGGATACATATCAATAGAGCCAAGAACAGAGAGAAATTTCTTACCTGCTTTCTTATGTGACTATATGCAGAGTAACTACAATCTAGAAAACGCAGTAGGAAATCCTTTTAAATACCCATTGAATGGATCTCATCAACATACTGATTGCAGTTACAATACTTGTTCCCAGAACGCTTTTAAAACTACAGTTAATAGTTACTAATAAATAATTTCCAGTTCAGGAAAACAATAAATAATGCATAACGTTGCCCTTTAAAGATGAGAATTTCTGTGCCTTTACAGAAAATCTAAGTAATTCCAAACACTTTACAGAAGATCTTATATAATCTGGGGTCTTTAAACTCTTTCAGAACAATGTAGCTCCAAAAATTTCTTTTTTCCCCCTGCTTCCCATAATATAGCAGATTGAGTTGTACATACTTGCTTTTAGCCTCTCTCTGACTCTAATTATAGTACTCAATAGCTACAGCTATGTTTTCCATGAGGAAGGGATGAGAGTTAAGAATTTGTCACATACTTCTCTTTACTGGAAATTTTCTTGCAAAATGAAAGAGTAAGATTTCAACAGCCTACTTCAGCAAGGACTCCGTCAGTCCTCAATTGTCTTCAACAACAGTCTGAGAGCCCCAGCCTTTGTCCTATTTCACACACAGAACTGAACCTGGCACTGCCAATTCATTCACTTAGCTAAAACTGTGCCTCTCTACCTCCTTTTATCTTATTCATTGTCTGATGAAAGGGGGAACCTGACAATGAATAGAATCTGCACTTAATGTGCCACAGCACTGTAGTGTGCTTTTCTAGTGCCCTCCTCTTAAACCTCTTCTAAACCCATATCACTGGGCCGAGTGGCATGGAGAGACATGAATGAGGTCTTTCCAAGCAGACTGATCAATAGAGAAAACTCAAAGTTTGCAGAGTATCATTGACATGACGGAATTAATTTTTAATTGCTCTGGGAATAAGAATAATGTTCTGGGATTCAGCTTCTTATCCCTGAACAGCCGTCATACCATTTTGTCCTCAACTTCTGACAAAAAGTTAATGGTGAGAGAAGCTCTATGGCACCCGACACAGCTTTGACTCATGGGAAGGACAGGTGTTTGTCATTTAAGAGAAAGAATAGCAAGGCAGGAGGGAAGTTAAGAGTCCGAAGTAAATTCAACAGGCTTTAGTTAAATTGCCTATACATGATACAGGTTTTTCACAAATATTTGGTTCTTTTTAAATTCTGAACGACTACACTAAAGTTCAGTGTTGGAAAATGCATAATCTGCCCACCTGGAACACATTGAGCAAAAGCCCTTAGAATGAAGGATTGGGACATGGTATCGAAAGATTTAACCTAACAGTATCCTGAACATCAAAACCATTATTTATCACTTAGATGACCACTTGCTTTGCTAAAGCTTAAAAACCAGGGGAAGTATTGACCAAAACATTCAAATCTCGTCAGTGCGACATTTTGACCCAGATGAAAATCTGTTACAGTCAAGGAACCATGTTTACTAGCTGGAGAGTGGACAGAACTGGCAGAGTATGCTTTGTCACACATTCAATTTATCCATTATGGAAAAAAATAGTCTATTACTACACCTATTTATTAGTATTCTAGGCAGATCTTGCTCCTTATTTTTTTCTTTTTTGCCACAAGGTTTACCATCATCACTAGCATTATTCCATTTTACCTTGTGCAACTAAGTATAGGCATTAAAACATTATCACTAGGATTTTTAAAATACAAATAGGTCTGTTCATCACTAGGAACTTGCACCTTGGATGGATTAATATATCAAAACTAATAGGCTGAACACCTCACTATGGGAGCACTTCAGCAGAAAAAAGCAGAAAGTAATTGAGAAATATAGAAGGTCCTTGTACAAAGGTCTCTTGAGTTTGAAGTAGACATGAGTGTCGTGGGAGAAAAGGTAGTGACGTCTTTTGCACGTGGATATGGAGAAGTAGGTGTAAATAGAGACAATACAGTGTGGACCTTTGATATATTCTTAGCCATCTGCCAATGCGTATAAACATCCTAAGTTATTCACTATAAATTGATTCACTATATCCTAATAGATTCCATTTACAGATATACATAATACAAAGAGTATGAAAAATTTTTCTGGAATCCTCATGATTTTTAAATATCAAATAAGAGTACTTCGAAATAATAGCACCAAAACCCAAACCACTATTATTTTACGTTCTTAAAAATTGTGTCTTGAAAACATTTTTGTAGTACTTTATTGTTAAGTCTGTTCCTGGTTTACTGCAGTGATTAATATTTCAGCAAATGATTCATGTTTAATATCTTTTGTATTCCAAATGTCTTCCATATAATCAGAAGGTTTCAAATAAAATTATTTTATATTATACCAAAATGAAATTATCTCAGAAACAAAAAGAGAGGCTTTGCATATGTAGAAGCAAACTTGCTCTTCTGTAATCTATTGATTTAGAGAACTTGATCTGCATAATCGCTTTTTTATTTTTTATTCATTTACAGGGTACTCATCAATGTTCTGAGCAAAAGAAAAAATCAGAATGCAGTGATTTTCATAATCCATACAAGCATATGCCAGTCTTCCCATTGTGATTGGTTTTAGGTATGTGTTTCAAATCAGCACACTAAGACTGCTCTCCAGAAGGCAGAAAACACATTCATATACCACTTTTCTGTGTTGAGCCAAAGAGTTTTCTTGGTTCTTATTTTTCATGTATTTCATTGGGTTTTAACACAAAAATTTTGTAAATTCCGTGTAACAAAAGACCAAAACTGATATATAAAACCTTTGTAAGCTAGTAGTAATATGAAACACAAAACACGATTGCTTCAGAAAAATACTCAGTAAACCGAAGCAATATGGGCCATTCTAGCTGGTCAAATACTACTCTTCCTCAATTGGAGATCTTCAAAACACTGATCAGCCATAGAAGTGGTAGAAAAAGTTTTGTGTAAGCTTTTGTGTAGGGAAGAGGTTTCCTAAAACTTTACAGATCTGCCAACCAAATAGTTGTATTTCTTAGTAGGTATATGCACGTTTAAAAGATGTGGAGAAGAAACAAATGTTGCCTGCCACAATCAAAAACCTCATTTTTTAAAGAATATATTTTATGGGCAACCTTGCTTTTATTGATACAAGCACATATCCAAAATGGAATGAAGGAACAAAATGAGGTGACCAGGAAAATTGTTACAATTACGTAAAAAAAATAAATTAATGAACATTACTCTGCAGTTTAACAAAGATGACCAATGATGAAAGGGAAAAAAAACCCCACATGAATATTTTGTATCTATAGTAGACATCATAGGAAATGTAGCTATGCTGGTAGATGTCCTTTGTATAGACAAAATGCAAAAGCCTCTAAGGAGTACTAATGTAACATTGTACAAAAACAAACGAGAATTTCAATTTACAGTGTGAACTCTGAGTTAAAATACCTTTGTAAAGAATTTATTCAGAAAAACAATAATAATAAATGGGAAACATAATGTATCACATTTGTATGATGTATTGACGAGAGGCAACAAAGGTTTTGATGCCATGACACATACGTCAGGACTGTCTAAAACAGGTAGCATGTAGCCTAAAAGAGACAGACTGTAGTTTGATAGTCTAGAACAGTCTTGTCTGGGCACAGCCATCCACCTGGGTTTCACTGCAGGCTGCCTGCCTGGCCAGATGTCAGCCCTGCCTCAGGGTAGTGACTCACCTTCTGACCTGTGCCTGCAGGCATCCCTCTCTGCGACTGGAGCTTGGTCTGGGCTTGTGACTCCTCTGCCCTATCTCCTTTGCTGGCTCTTGACATATTCAGTATGAGATTGACAATGTTTATCAGTTAAAATAGACATAGAGTGTGCTTGATGCCATATATAAAGAAGACATGCTTGTGCATAGAAATACTCATATCTTCCTTTATCAAGTATGGACGTTGTTTACATTTCCCATAATTATTGTAATATTTCATCTTTCTAATACTCTACTTGCAGAACAAAACAGAAAAAAGGAAAAGGAAAGCAAAAGCTAGTAGAAATTATGGATTTTTATTTCATTCGCTATGTGAAATGAATGGCCACAGAGGAACAGAATCAATAACAAAAGATTAGAGAGGTAGGAGGGAGAGAATCTGAAGACAGTCAGCAACTCAAATTTGAAAATAGAGTTCATATGAAATGGCAGACATTTTCCCTCTGTTCCCTTATCAGAAAGGCATGGATCAAAAAATGAATCATATAAGTAATGCAAAATAGATTTTATTGCTGAAAAGAGAGAAAGGTGGAGCTAGTAAAACAGAATACACTGATTGTTCAGGCATCTGAAGAAATAAAGATATTTAATGAATAACATCAGTTCATCTTTTTTGATGGCAGAATCTACAAAGGTGATGACGATCACTGTAACTAGGAATTTATGAAGAAGTGCCTGAAAAACAACTGATCTAAAAGATTACAGAGTCTCCTTAAGAAATTGCTGACAAACCACAAAGAGCATCAATATATGCTCCTCTTCTGCAGTACAGGAAACATAATAGAATTTCTGAATCCAGATCTAAAAAGGATCTAGATGCCCAGAATTGCACCTAAGTACCAGACTTGGGTACTGGAAATTAGATACTAAAACTCCAAACTTTGGCTGTCTAATCTGTTAATTAAAACACACAGACAGGTAAGTGTTGGTTAGAGAGGCAAGATCTCCAGCCAGAAAAGACAGGAAGGTTGTGGATTTAAATGGAAATATGAACATTGAATTTCTGTCCTGTGCAGTCCAGGCTGACAGGTTTTTTTCCCAAGCAAATGTAGAGGCACCTTATAACACGGCATTGATACAGGTGGCGATAATTACATGCTTTAAATGCACATGGCTAGTATAGAAGGTGATTGCTTCAGGCTGAACCTTGCTCAGCTGTTAGAAAAGAGAGCTTCAGGGGAAAGCTCATGGCTGGTGATGCTGCTTTGCAAAAGCCATGCAATGGAGAAATTTAAGGCTAATATGGTCTCTGTTACCTCAATGGCTGACTCTTATGGTGCGTTTGCTCAGCAGGTTGTGAGGCTCCAGAGCTCCCTCGATTTGCAGCCCCAGACATACCGGCAGAGTAGGCACACAATGCTGAGCCACTCCACTTGAAAGGCCACACACCAAAAAGTTCAGAGTTGAAATGCATGTTCTACCTATTTAAGTATTTTTACCCTTATTCCACTTCTTGCTATGCTTCCACTTTAATAAAAAATTATGCTTTTAGTGGGGGGTTATTTTTCTTTTTTTATGGGAGTTGTTACTCATCTTTGTATCCTTTCACTGCCATGGTTTGACCTAATAAAAGTCCTGTTTATATACAATCTAGTTTACTACCTTAAAGAGATTTAAGTCAGTTTTAATTCCATATTACCCATAAGTAAGAGACAGAACACTTAACATCAGCATTATCAGATTGCAAACGGCTGTGCCAGACAAACACATGAAACCCAAACTGCTGGCATACACAAGGACAAATCATTCGGGTTCGCATTTCTTTTTTTCACTATGCTGAATCCTAAAAGACAGTGACGTCCCCACTACCATGGTCACTTTTCAATAAGAAGTAGAAAAGCCTCTTCCCAATATGTTTAAAATATCTGTGCAGAAACAATGCTAGATAAAGTGAAATGAGGCTGCAAGCTATAATTTTCCATTAATGGAAAAGACTTTGAAAAGTTCAAATTTTGTCACCAGGAAACATTTCTAAAAATGTTTAAGTAACTGGAAGTGCTGCCAACACTGGATTAGCACTGTACCACACACAATTCCTCATGCCATACACCAGAGAATATATGGAGTGATGGAAATAAATTAAAATTTAATCTTTCATTTTTGTCTGTCATTTTTCAGAACCCCTTAAGAGGCTGTTTATACAGTACTCAAACAGAAGCCTTTTAACTATGCAGAAGGGAAGCCAGATGCTATTTTTTGTACACTGAAAAGACAGAAAGTTTCGACCTTCTCAGCGGTCATTAGTCTGCAGTTGATTTGATGTTCAAATGAATATTGGTTTAGAACATTTCAATTGAAATTAATGAGATAAATAGTTACATTTTCTGGAAAATGTAGGGAAATCCTCTTATCAGTGTCCAGTTGAAAAAAACTAGAATGACACATAACCTTATTCTCTCACATCAGACTAGAAGTATTTTAATACTAGTAAATGCTTATTTGTGGTATGACTTTCTGATGTACATCATATTAATGCAATTAAAATCTTCAGCCTCACCAAGATAAGAATAGGCATCAGAGGTTTTTCATGCACCAGCCAAACCATATGACTGCTTACACAGACATGACTTCGAATTCCATCAGCTTATACGGGTACATTACTGAAAAAAAGCATCCCTAACTTACCATAAATAGTATGTTTTTTGTGGTTTCTCTTACCAGAAACTAAGATACTGGAAAGTTTTCCTTTGGGACAGACATAGATTCAGTAGTGTTAACAGAAGATTTTTTACTCTGTCTAGATCTTATTATTCAGTGTTTCTCATCCATACCAAATAATAAGATGACTATGTTCCTGTTATTAACCAATAGGAGTTGGCATTGGCACAGTACTCCTTGAACAACAGAATAAAAGAACACCATGCTACCAATTTACATGCCTCATATTAATACTTTTCCAGCACCTCAAATGTTTAAAACTAGGAGTAGAAAATATGAAAAATAAAAGAAAGATATGCTACAGAGACACGGGGACTCATGTTATTCTCATTTATACATGTATGAAGAACAAGTGCCAATTCAGCAGAATTATACCTGTATAAAAGTAGCACAGGAGAGGAGTTCAGCACATGGTAGAACACACAGATTTAAGATAACTTGCTGCATGATTCTCAGGTGTATTAATGCACCACAGCAGAGGAGCACAAAGCTGTCTTTAACTGATCTAGTACCTGAGCTGGAGGAGGATGGAACATCTCAATGAACTCTGTGGATGCTGGGCCATCACGGAGCATGTACACAGATGGGAAAAGTGGTGGTGGCACCCACATAACAAAAGCCTTTATTAGGGCTTCTCATTTGATTTTAGGAAGATTATATTTATCTTATTGAGAAAGCTTTTTTGTACATACTGAGGCAGTCTGGTCATTTATGTGAATGGAACTGAGCCAATTCAGAGCTGAGGGCATGACCAAATTCCAACTTCTATCATTGCATGTGTCAGAGGGAATTGTTACAGTGTAAACTGTCGGTCCAGATGTCCCCTTGGTGTTGTCCCTACAAATGTGAGTAGAATACTTCATGATCTACTCTGTGCAGCTACAGCACACCTGCTAAAGATCAAGGGCATTCAAAGACAGCAGTGACATTTATGGAAAGTTTTACATTTGATGAAAGAAGACAAAAATTGGACTTGATAGGCACGACTAGAAGCACTAGATGCTAAATTATTCCTTATAATTCTGTGGTTCAGAAATATGAATTCGCTGATGCTCAAGGCAATGAATTGTTGAAGTTTAAATGTGAAAAGTTCTGCCTATTCCTATTAATAAGAATTGAAGTATTTGTCAATATCTCTCTCGCACATTCTGCATGCATCCATGCAATGACACCCAGCAGGACATGGGTACTAAGTATTTTACTGCAACTTCTTCTGAAATATTCCAAAATACATGCCAAAACTTTTCAGCATTCTGACATTTACTTTGAGATAACTAAAAATACATGGTGATGAATAGGGCATTGAACTTCAGATTTGAGATTAACCTCTGTTTTTAATGTACTTTGTGGAGTTATGATTAGGGAAAGATCTATCAAAATGTTGAAAATATAATAGTGACAGAGCAGTAGGGCATAACATAATCATACATCCCTTCTGTCAGTATTAGTGTTACTAGAGTACTTTTTGCCACATAATAATTATCTGGGGTGAAGGAAGCAAATAAGTATAAAATAATTATTTTTAAAATCTGCATGTAAGTATGAATTTAAATTTCTAATGAATGATGACATTTATATTCCTCCTCAAAATATTGTCAGTGCTAAGAAAAGATCAGGTTTACCTATTTTAGACAAAAGAGTACCACGAAGGCATTGTGCATTTGAGCCCACATTTTGTCCATTTATTCTGTCTAAACTTATAAACTGAAGCTTTACAAATAATGTTTGGCTTATCTTTTGAGGTTTTAGTTCTTTAAACCACTTCTATATTGTAATAAGAATTTCAACTTAATTTCATTCCACTTGATTGATTTTAGTCCTTAGAAGGTCCATTTTTCTTTGAATTTTTGGTCTAATTTCAAGTAAATCAATATCCAATTCAAAATGAAACAGCAGTCACAGAAACTACACAGAACCTCGTTATATCTACATGTTATACTATTGGATTTGTGCTGTAGTTATTGTGATCCTTCACAAGATGGACTATCTATTTGTTCTTGAAGAAACTCTTACTGGTTAATCTGGAAGGTATACTTATAATCATTGAGGCCATAGTTTTGAAAAAGGTCAGAGAGTGTTAGTATAGTACATTTTAAAGCAGAGAAATAATCTATTACCATTTTACAAGATCAATTTTCCTAAAGCATAAGGTCATGAAAACGTAATCCATTAGCACTTTTCTTGCTCCTGTTAAAATAATTCATCTCTTTGCTTTAAGAGTTCATAATACCAAGATATTCATCTTGAAAGACTGTCTTCATGGTCTAATATTGATAAAAATATAACTTTTAATCTCTTGAGTGCAAATCTATAAAGAAATTACCAATCCCATTTTCTTTTCAAAATTCAGATATGAGTGTAATTAAATCTATTTGCAGTTTTAAGATTAAATGTTTAGAAACTTCAATTCTCAAGGCTTTACATGTCAATTTCTTCTGCATTGAACTCAAAAGCAAAATTCCAGTAGACCTCAGGGAAGTTCTGGAATACCTCCTGGGAAAATTTCAAAAACCACTCAAACCCTACAAATCACAATACAGAAATATTTGCATGCTTTTATGAAATACACTGAAATATATTCACTTGCATGTCTTTCAAATAATACAAAATCTTTATTTTAGTAAGCCATTCTGGAATCTATTTATTAAAAATCTCCTCATAACTGAAGTTAATACGGGAAAAATTGGGAAAATTATTTTAAGCTGAAGCATCGTAGTAATAAAGGCATCTTGATTATTAAAAGACTACCTTCTGCAGAGGGTAGAAAATTATAAATTGTGATTATATTTTCTGCTTTTGTTAGATATTAATTGGGTCACCTTTTATTTTGCTGTTAGATATGTCACTGCTAGTGTTCCTTGCTTATTCGTTACTTGAAGGTTTGATCTTTAGTTTCATTCCTGCATTTTAAAAATTCATTGAACATGAATAATAACAAGGAGGAGGTTATTGATCACAGAAGAAGAAGAAAATAATTGTCCTAGACCAGATTATATACAGTTCTGTGTCTGGAAGCAAGAAGATTTATTTTGGAGGGATTCTGGTTAGAGTGGAATTAATAGCAAAGAACACAGTTCCTTCAGAGGGATCGAGTCTTGGAATAAAGTGGCATCAAACCTTGCCAGTGCTTTTCAGGTTGCACAAGAAAAATTATTTTAAATTAATTCATACTTAATGAAAGACTGCCGACAATTCTTTAAGTTATAATTTTTTTAAAGAAATTACAGATGTTACCTGAAGTAATGTTACAGAATAATAATGCCTCTACTAGCCATTTTCTGGCTAAGAAATCATTATGACGTATTTACCATCAGCAAATGATTATTCATTTATTCTCCCACATGCATGAGATTGAAATTTCGCTATTACTCCATTCCTCACTTGTATCTCTCTTCTCTGCCATTGTGTATATGTACTATAACATTGTTCTTGAAGTTCTGACATTAGAAAGCAATACATTCAAGGTCTTCTCACATTGATTTTAATGCTGCATATTGTTTGGAAATATGCTGCTGTTATCTTCATCCCAGATAATCTGTAATACCTTGATTTTCTCAAGCATATTTATAATGATCTCAAAATAAGTTTGTACAGCAATCTACTGGAAACATTCTTGTAAACTGACCATTACTTAGAGTAACACATGCAATGAATGACAACTTTAATAGCAGACATACAGGAGTTTAATATCCAGGTGTCATTTGATGTATGGGAATTGTTACTAGTTCACTACAGCCAAGAAAAATTACAAGGATTTAATACCTTTTTACCTAAGAATAAAAAATTAAGTATGGGACAGAATGCCCAATAAAATATACTCCCAACTGCTAGAATGTGGTTAAAAGTGAGAATTCTTGACAGGTACTCAATCCCACAGTAAAACTCAGATCATCAAACAGCTTTTATATTCTGTACTGAGTATTCATGTTCATTAATTTATTAATTTGCAAACTGGTCCTTGATTCTGTCACCTTTGCTGACAACATTTGAGTTGTTTGAGATTGTATTTGGCCTAATTGATTCCTGCTTCTCTGAAATTGTTTGTATACAACTTGACAGTTTGATTAGAGATCCAGTGATTTGTTGGGTAGAAATGCCATGCCGTTGGGCTGCATAAGCCCCAGTGGGCATGTCAGACACAGCTTGGCTGTCTCAAAGGATTGGATGGACGTGTAAAAAAATGTTTATGAGAGTCAGCCTCCAGTACATTCCTCCTTCTGGTTAGTCACTCTAGTCAAACACTTCTCTCACTGCTTCTGCAACACAAAGCAATGTGTTGAAAGCTGTACTCCACTTTCAATGACACAAAAAGCTAGAATAAACATCATGAGACCGGTACTGGGCAGGGTAAATGTTGGGGAGTAAGGATAGTAAAGTTTAATGTAAAGAAGATTCCAAGATTTCAAGTTGTAAAAAGAGATGGCAATTACACTGAAAAAAACCAAAAAAATCCTGCAGTTACAGTAGATCAGCGAATACTTCATTTCTTAATAATAGAAAAGCTCTCCAGCCAGCCAATCACCGAAGTAACTTGTTAGGCACACATTAAACTGTCTGCAGCATGTTATTTAAAACCTCATCCGCTATTCTTATTCCAGAAAACCATCTTAGTTTCTCACTTTTATACTATTAATATGCTGTTCTTCTAAAGAAGTTGGTACTTGAGATGACAAAGCAGAGATTCAAGGCCAGGTATTGCACGGGAGATGCAGCTCAGCTGTAGGCACTGAGAGAGTCCGGATCCAGCAGACCCACTGAAGAACATGAGACCAGCTCCAAATTGTGAGTCTGAACTTGAACTTCTAATTCAAGATATCATTTTACATCCACTTTCATTGCAAAACCTACTCAATCATTATACATTATTTTTCTGGGTCTACTTCTACTCCTTACGATCGTCTCATCTTTGGTCCTGAACCTGATCTTATTTTGACTTGTTTTTGAACAGCACAACTTCACTAGCTTCAGGGAAACTGAACTTGATTTACAAATGATGGAGTTACATTAGAGTTAAACCAATAATTTTGACATTATCATTGTCAGCATAAGCTTAATTTTTCATAAACCAGATTTTCCCCCCTATTTGCTGTCTCTATGGCAACAACATCCAGTGACTTCTTGTGACAGCATGGGCAGGAGTAGGAACTGTGATGAAGCCATAAAAATACTCCTTTTGCAGCAAATAAAATCTGAAGCAGAATCATATTACTATTTTTTCTCTGTAAATCTATCTTTTCCAAACTATCTTTCCATCAGTTTTTTAAAAATCCCTGCTGGATAATTCTACCCTTGTGATGCATGAACAGTTTTTGCTTCAGCACTTTTAAAATTGGAGAGTGCTGATGCAGAGTTCTCAGGCTAATAAATTCAGGATTTGGCATTTATGTTGGCTCTTTAAGGCAATATTTTATTACTTCTTGTAATTACAGGAAAGTCCCGAGGGGACCTTGGGTGATATATACAATATAAATATGAATATTGATTCACTCAGTCAATCAGCCATTTCTTTATATAGTATATCTACCTTTCAGTGTTTATCTTTGGTCACTGTAGATAAATAACACAAAAGGAATTAGAACCATAAATAAAGCCTCTGCATACAAAGAATAGTTCTGACAGAAGATAAAGAACGTGATAAATATGCACATGAGCGCAACATTAATAAGATAACTAGTATTCTAGCTTCTGTAGCAGCACCCTCAATCATGCTATGAACCAGATGCAAACCACATTCCCCAGAGGCCAGCTATTAATTCCTTGGCTAAGCAGCAATATAAGCAACATTACTTTAAGCACAGGCTGTTTCTCCTCTACTCTTTAACTATCCCACAGTGCTGAAATTGTAATGAGAAGAGATCTGGAGCTCAGCCAGACAGCCATTTGCAATCCAGACAAATTGATGTAACTGCACAGAGGTTTGTTTTTTTCTTTTTATGCTTTTTATCAACTTAAGGTTAAATAAACCCAGTTTCTTAAAAATCCTTCTTTCACTCCTGTAAGTATGTGGACTTCAAAGTGGCCTCCTTATTTGTAGATCTACAAATTGGATAGAACACATGCTGCATGGTGCTAGCCCAGTAAAATATTAAAATGCATTCTTAACTTCATGTGTAATCTGACTATCATTGAATCAAACATTAAGTCTCATCTTATTTTTAACAGTGTTAGCTAAGTTTGGAGTGAAATATGTGCACAAATGCTTTGCTAGATGAGTTAATAAAGCTTTTACATTTCCAGTATTTCCCTGACAAATAATTGACACTAAAAAGCCCCAAAAATTAAAAGAGTCAGTGGTATGTTTGCAATCTGGTTAAGTCCTGAATGTTACAGGAAATGATGTTTAGTAAGAACAGAAGTTTACTGGTTTTTCAACTCTCAAAACAGCATTCATATTTACCAACAAACTGGGCTGGGCTGGCCCTTGCTGGTAGGTAAGTCCTCACCTCATTGCTCACTCACTTACACCTAGAGCAAGACGGGAAAGAAAACTGGAGGAGCAGAAATGTGTTAAGACAATTTAAAAGCAAAGGAAAGAAGTCAGAAAAAGCCCAAAACCAAACCACAAATGGATTCAAAGACACTTATCACCTCCCACAAACATACTGATGAACAACCAGTTCCCAAGCAATGGCTACCTACCCAAAACCCATCTCTCCTACAGCTTTAATTATGCTCGTGGTGTAATATGGTATGGAATATCCCTTTGGCCAGTGGAGGTCACTTGTCTGCACTGTGTTTCTTCCCAATCACTTGTCCACCACACCCTACTGCTGACCAGAGTGAGAGAAGGCCTTGGCACTGTACAAGTCTTACTCAGCAATAGTCGAAACATCAGTGCAGTAAACAGTGTTTGAGTAACAAATCCAAAACAGAGTACCATAAGGGCTTCTGTGAAAAAAGTTAACTCCACCAGAAATTTCCTGGAATGCCTTAATGATAACTTCTCCAAGAGACAGACCAGCTAAAAAGGAGAGGTGCCATTCTGGCCCATGTTCTCACCAACAAGGAGGGGTTGGTGAGGACCGCGAAGCTCAAGGGCAGCCTTGGCTGCAGTGACCATGAAATGGAGTCCAGGGTCTTAGGGCAGTGAGAAGTGTGCACAGAAAGCTTGCTACCCTGGACTGGAGCAGATTTGGGATATGTTCGGTAAAGTGCCTTATGATAAAGACTTGGAGGGAAGATGGGCCTAAGAGAGCTGGTTATTAGTCAAGCATTTCTTCCTCCAAGCTCAAGAAGATGAAGAGGCAATCTCATCAGTGCATACAAATAAGGACAGGTGTCAAAAAGATAGGCCCAGGCTCTTCTTTGTGATATCCAGTGACAGGACAAAGGGCAATGGGCAGAAACTAGAACACAGAAAGTTCTATGTGAAAATGACGAAAAAAATTTCTTTACTGTAGGGGTGACAGATTGTCCAGAGACTTCCCATAGACTTATGGACATTCAGGTTCCACAGGGTGGTCTTGAATTTGATCTCCATTTACAGTGTAAGGGAGTTTGCTCTGCAGTTCCCATCCTGCTGTCCATCCACTTGAGAAGTGTGGGAAGAGAGGTTGCCATTGAAGACTGAGGCACAAAAGTTATTAAGCACTTCAGCCTTCTCCTTCTCCGTTCTTTACCTGTTCACCACGGCGTACACCTTCTTTGGTCTTTCCTTTCTTGTTAACATTCCAATAAAAGCCTTGTCTGTTATTCTTTACATCCCTTGCCATTAACTTCCAGTTTTGCCTTCTTCATCCCCATCCCCATCCCACGCAACCTATCCTGCCAACAATGCCAATTTTAATGTGACAAAGCAGTAGAGAAAAGCTTCTCCATTAGGCACGACAAGTATGACACTGATTATGTGAATTATGATTTGATTTATTGCTAATAAAATATTTAAATATTGTCAATGCAGTATATAATAAAAAGAGATAAAATATAAACAGATTGCCCTAGAAATGTACAAGCTTTGGACTTGCAGACTGCACAGTTACAAAGCCACAACGTACTCATGGAGCTACTTTAAGATTTTATCTCTGTAGGTGACCGGGATCTTAACGACTTTACTTATCCATTCAAAAGTGAGTCTTTCCAGTGTTATGGCTGGATGTACCTGGCAGACATCCCTGCCTCGAGGTGGGGAGGAGGGTGGGGGGAGTGAAGGGAATGGGGTGGGTGGGGGCAGACCAATCCTGCCACCTCAAGAGACCAGTCAGCTCTGCCTCCAGCAGCATTTTACACTCTTTTGTAGGCCAGTGTGCACCAAACCCCTCACAATCATCCCTCATCTCTGAAACTCATTTATTATGTGAGCATCCTGAGTGCCCCCTGCAATTCACACTTGGTATTCTTATCTCAGGACAACTCATACGGCCCATGAAAGACAATTGGAAGGGAGAGGAGGTGTGAGTCAGAGGAGAATGTAGGAGAAGATATTTTGTCACCAGCACATAATGTTAATTACTTTTAAAGAAATATGGATCAATGCCTGACCATTTAGTTGTTACTCTGTTTGGTAGATCTTTATAGGATTCTTAAATAAAAGCTGAATGAATAATGGAGTTAACCTAGGAAAGAGTAATTCACTAAATCATTTCAAAGTGGCATTTACTGGAGTGCAAAGCATATTATTATGTTACTTTCCCCAGCAAACTGAAATTAAAAAGTACTCTTTGGAGAGGTCAATAACATTTAACTTGATTGAGTTAAATCTATTTCTTATTTGATGGTTGCTCTTCAGACCTTAAAAACTAAGCCTATCCAACTGTATCATAGCAGGCAGGATTTAAACTAAAAGTTAAGGGAACAGAATGCAAATATCTTCATGTCTTCCATTCCAGCATACATACACTGAAAAGTACATAACTGCTGTGATGTAAGAATATTCCAAGAAACATGCCACAGAGTTTCAGTATTAAAATAAACTTGAATTCTTGTCAATTTATGTAACAATTTGTTTTGTTTATACTTTTTATTTCATGAAGGTGGTATGATTCCAGAAATATTTCTGTTTACTTGCCAGAGCTGACCAACAGATTACTACTCTCAAAATCCCAAGAGCATCTAAATGCAGGCTCAGGTATCCACAAAACCAGCACGAATTTCCTATGAACACAATGTGTCTTAATTGTCTTTGCTTTTGAAAAATGTCAGGTATATAACAAATGAACATCATTACTAGCATCATAACTCTGCCAGGATGATTGAATACTGAATAATTTAGAAATAGCATGCATAAGTCTCATTTAAGTCTTCATTGATAAGATCCAGTTTGCCCAAGATCTGGTTGCAAAGACTGTATAAACCACTTCCAAACTTTAAGAAAAAGTAACTCTCTTTACTCATACATTGTTAGAGGAGAATGTAAACATTTCTAATTGCCATTTAGAAGGACAAAAGGTGGTGTGGTGGGAAATGTCACCATAGAAGTCTTGCTACATACCTCCTAGATTATGGCTGCTTTGGAAAAAATAGACTTTCAGACTCTTTTATCTCTGTTATTTGACATATATAGAGACTTCGGAAGCAATGCATATTCTTCTCCAAGTAAGGGCAGTGAAAGTCTAAGATGTTTAAAGATGTAGCCTAGCATTTTATAGGATGAAGCTGAAGGGCATCACACTGTACAGGAAGAAGGTAGGCATGCCTCTTGGAAACTGGTTATGTACATTGACCCCGAATATCACAATGAGCTTAGTCAGACCTGCCCATGCTTTCTCTTCTCCCTAAAATTCTACACTCATAATCTCTGGCAACTTGCAATAACACAGTTTAAGAATTTACCCTTTCATTGTTTTTCCCTGCCCTTGCACCTTGCCAGAAACAACAAAAGGGACAGAATACGAGGGTCATTCTGATAGTGAGGCAGCACAAGATGCTGTCAGCCTCCTTGTTGCCCATACTGACACTACACAGTCTACTCACTTCTTTCACAGCTTCCTCCACTGAAACTCAAACAGGACCACTATCTGTTCCAGAGGAGAAGCGGCAACACGTAATTCCTGAACCCCATGACCTGGACAGCAAAATCCTCCTTCCAAAACACCAGCTATAGTCTTTCCCTGATGAAGAAATCGATGATCAGGAAACACCTATCAGATCCAGACTCACACAGGAGCAACTGAAAGTAGAAGTCCAAATCTAAACAAAGCAAGGGGTAGTAGTCTGCTGCATGAAGCATGTCCCAGACTCTCGCAGAAAGTTTGGGGGCCCCTGTAGAAAAGACCCCTGTCTGCAGTCACCCTCAGCCTGGCACATGCCTACAGTGCACCCAATGTTGAGCCTCCAGCGAGGAACAAAGATGCATGGGGGCTTCAGAAAGACCCTGAAGTGAACTATGGGGACAAGTAACCTTGTTTAAGCATTGTCAGCCTTTCTCACAATTAGACAGATGCAGGTTGAAGGCCACTTCCAAGGCAGTCTCATGCTGACTACAACACTGTGCTCTCCAGGCAGCCAGTTTTCCCTTATAGAGAGGGCTGCCGTCCTGCACATGGCCTGCTGCCCACCTTGCTGGGCAAGCAGTGTTGGCTTTTCTCCTCCCAGGGGGACTCTGCTCGCCCCTTCTCCCTTCTCCTTCCCCTCATGTTCCTGTATATCTCCTTCACATCATCTCTGGAGCCGAGCCGGCTATGTGGCAAATTGGTTACCTGGCAAGTAAAAAAGATTACTCTCTTACTGAATGAAAGACTGAATGGGAAGATCTGTATCAGAAGAAAGACAACAGTGGAGATGAAAGGAGCATCATCTTGGGTTGTTAAATCTGTGTTTCTCAAATCAGACCTGGCAATAAATGCTAGTTTGATATTATACCTAACATAGCTGTTGTGAGAATGTATGTACAAAGTACTGAGTGTTAAACACTTGCCCCTTTTGCTTTGATCATGTTTATAGCAAAATTTATGTGTTCTATATGGGAAAAAAGGTGATTCTTTACCACAAATCTGGAATGCCTACATATTTAGGAACACAAGTCTTAGGGCATTCTTCTTTTAGAGAATATTCATGCTTCCTTATTTCTGATACAAAAAAAGAAATTACATTGGAATTTGCCTTGTTCCAAGTTTGAGAGAGATTTATCTATGTGTGAATGAAAAAGGATGATGTACTCTTTTCTAGTGAAATCCCTACTTTAAAAAATGTGCTTAACAAATTTGTACGCAACATTCATAAATAAGTGAATAAACCACCATCCAGGCATGGTGGCTTATGATGAGAATTATCTGTTAAAACTCTTTAACGGCTATCAGAGACACTAGATTAAGGTGGCCTGACATGATAGTCTTAGTGTAAATACATAATTAAAGAGCTGTAGAGATTACTAGAATGTATAAATCAGCTTTAGCTGAAAACTGGAACAATCATGCCCCCAATGGAAGATGCTGGTTTTGTGCAATGTGAATGCTGGTTTTGGCATGCCAATTTACAATGAACAAAATATTTGAACAAAGTACAACAAAATTTCTCTCTTCAGGCTGCACAAAGTTATGTCTTGATCTTGGATATTTGTTTCTTAACAACTCCCATCTAGAGATCTCATTATTCCCAAAGCCACAGTCTTCACGCAGATCTAGAGATTTTGCCAGACTGGCACACATACAGGGCCTAACTAGATTCCAATACAAAAAAAATATTTATAAACATAAACATTGGATAGATAAATGCAGAAAAACACATTACTGTTTATAAACAGAAACTTGTATTTGAAAAGTTGCTATTGTCTGTCCAGAAGAACTGCCTTGGCATGTTCTTTGCCAGCAAACACACTAACAGGCAGTGACCATCTATTGCTCATTCTTTCAGTGTTTGAACGAAGTAGTCACCATGAAATGCCACTTGCATAACATCTGAATTGCACTGATGCAGCAGTACCATCACAGCTGGAAAAGAGAAAAATGCCAAAACATAAACACGGGTTTTTGATATTAAAGGCTTTTCGAGGGAATGTATATCCTCAGAAAACACTGGGATAAGACACTGTGCTCATACTAGGGAGTATAGCTGTAATTATTTGAGTAAAATAGAACACCCATGACTCTGATATACATACCAATTCAAAAGGTTTACATTATCTCAAGGACTAAAAGCTTTTCTATTATTTTCATATGTAAGCTAAATTTGGGGACAAATTGTACTGTTCTGCAAGATCAGAGCAGACAAGTTGGATTCATTTCTAATGCATCTAAGAAATTTGAACTGAATGCACTAGTTCCACCAGCTGCTTATAAGATGCAAAAAAATTTTGTCCCAGTTATTTCACTGTTTTCCAATTCTAAATTAATGGTATTATTGTAAAGGTAAAGTTAAAATGCAGTTCTGTTCTGAAAAGAAAATATGTAAATATTATTTAATTATGTTTCTCCAACTGCAAACTACCATTTTATTCTAATTAGTAGTACTAATATAACTTATCTGAGATGCATTTAAAGGCAAAAGAGATTTGCTGCATAGTTACCACTTTGCAACTGAAAGTGATTCAAAACCTAAGATGAAATACTAAGTGATTTGCAGATCCACATCTCTCCAGACCACTTTTCTGTAGTTTTCACTATGCATTTTTAGCAAACATTAACACTCCTTCCCTCCTTATTTCTGTAAGTAAAGAGACAAAGCTTGGAACACTTAGAGATAAGACAAAAAAACCTCACTGCTTTATGAACATTCCACTTACTTTATAAAATGTATATTTAAGGCTACTCAAAATGCAGCTGAACAATGACTTGTTCTTATGCGTGGAGTTTAATTAAATCTCTTACAAAGTTGCCACTTGTTATTTCACACAGGTTTATTCAGGGGAGGGTCCTGTATAATGCCCAACAGCAATTATGACTGCTGAAGGTAAAAAAGACCTCAGACCACTCCACCAACCCTTGTCCGTGTTGAGTGTTGAATGTGTGTCCACGTGAGAACCATAAACAGAAACTTACCAGTCCATAATTCAGTTGAAACAACTTGTACTCCATACTCCTCCTTGACATATACATCTAAATTCATACTTCAAAACAGTATGTGTGACTTCTAGAGATATGACTAATTAGGATGCAACCCAAAATCATATGCCGTAAGTACACGCAGTTAAATTGATCTCTCTATGGCAATATTAAACACAGGACTGTCATCAACAGAAAAAATTGTGCACAATATCATGCCTCACTATGTGACATACTAGAATATCACTATGTAAAAACCAAAGAGAGCCTCAGGGCTCACAGAAGGTCAGCATGTTTTCTTAACTGTGGTTATGCTTCCACTATTATAGCACTTTGATGAACTGAGTAAGAACTCAAACCCTGAAACAGGCTCAGAAATTTCTTAAGCAAACCATGGGCCTTTTTTATGTCAAACTTAAATAAACCTTTAATTCAAAAGGAATAGCTTTGTTCACTAGACTATTCTAGAACTCAAAATTTTCCAAAGTGCTAGATGATAATGGGCCAGAATTAAAGCATATACTTCATGTTCTCCCAGGTTGTTCAGATTTTCACTTGTGGACCTAGGCTGCCCAAAGTGGTTAAGTAACTATTTTCAAGTCATGGTGTCACAATTAGGCCAGATTCTAGAATATTGGATGAAGAAGAAATGAAATGTAGTAGCTTTGTAGGAAAAACTCCACGAGTGTAATAAAGGTCAAAAAATGCAAATGAGATTAATATGAATCATAACTTCAGAAAGATTTAACTGACCATTGCAGCACAAAATGTTATTACTCTGTCACCCAATAAAATTCCTGTGACTGACAGGAAAAGAAGTTCATTTTTATCTCCTGTCATGAACTATTAAAGAATTAGAAGAAGCTATGCAAATAATAGACTGTTCAGCTTTTTCAATTTTGACAGCCAATCCAGGTTTCACAACAGCTGGATGTTCTCACTATTTTGTTGTTTATAATTTTTTTTATTCTAATCAGCTCTTCTTCAGCTGTCCAAATAGCTAATAGATCTGTTCTGTAAAGATCCCTAACTTCAATCTTTTTGGTCTCTCCTCCACCATATCCAGTCTGCTGTTGTTTGCTTTTAACTTCCTTGAAGTGCAGGGGGTTTGCAATCCCTGTGATTTAAATTCTCCTTGATCTTCTCCTATAGCAATTTTACTGCCACTTGTCTAGGTTATTGTTATTTTTCATTTGTTCTTTTATAGTGTAGAAAGTCACTGTCAGAACCATCTTGCACACTTATAAACCACAGGACGTCTCCCCTTTTTATCTGTTTATTAGCTTCTGATTTCTTGTGATACAATTTCTGACTTCTCGTAAATTTGTCATCCCCCGTAACTTCTTTTACTGTTTGTTTTCCCCAATAACCTCAACATCTTGCCAGTTCTTCTGTGTTACACCTTTGCCTGATTATGACTTCATGCTTTCCAATACAGGGCTCAAACACAAGCCCTAATCTACTAAAAAATGCCATATCAGACAAATGGGTGCAGTAGTACATATAAAATCTATAATATTTGGTGCATGAGAACCGGGCATTAAAACCGTTCTGCATATCAGAAGTGTGCCAGACAAGAAATCTGTGCCTCAAACAACCTAGAACAGTCAGCCTGCTCTTCTGTTCCTTAGAAACTGACTACACATACTCATTACGTTGCTATTTCTCGTATCTTGCAGAAATCACAAAATATTTGGAACAAGCAACATACATTTTACTCATGTTGACAAAACTATCATTTATAGGGGCCCTACAGAGATGTGATAGCCATGATTATTTTCTAAGGTCTTAGGTGAGATCTTCAAGCTTATTTTATGTGCAGTAAGCTATAACGGAAAATTTAACACTTTGCTGTCTTTAATCAGCATTTAGTTCTGGACTTGGCTGTAGATATCCAATGATTAAGTTGGTTTTCTAACCCACCTTTTATATTTGAACCTTTGTAACTACTGCTAAAAACCAGCTATGCATAACGCAGTAAATTTTCAGAAGAAGTGAATTTGGCCCTAATGTTTTGCATGGTCTTTTATACAGAATGAACATAGGGCAAGTGGAAAAGTTATTCAGTCTTATGCTTTTTTCACTGATATTCCTGCCATGGTCCATTTTTTCTTACCTAAAATTAAATCATAGAATGCTAGAACCACAGAGTGGTTTGGGCTAACCCAAAGGGATCTGAAAGATATCTACTTCCAATCCCCCCACTACAGACAGGGCACATCTTCAACTAGACCTTATTGCTCAAAGCCCCATCCCACCTGGCCCTGAACACTTCCAGGGATGGGGCAGCCACAGCTGCTCTGAACAACCTGTTCCGGTGTTTCACCACCCTCATAGGAAAGAACTTCTCTCAACATCCAATTCTAAACCTACCCTTTTTCAGTTTAAAACCATTGTCCATTACTCAGCATAGCAAGCAAGCCTAAAATATTAATCTTGCATACAAACATTTTTTAAAACCCCCACCAATTTAAAAAATTATATGCATTTACTGGCACTAATGTTATTCTGTTTCACTATAAATCCTTTATCACCTATGCTTCATTACCCATGAAACCAGCATGGCTTACTTATGGCTTTCATCTTGAGAAAATAAGATTTAATACTGCAACCACTTAAATTTTTGCTATCACCTTCAGTTTAATTTCAATTTCACCTTGAATTGTTAATATCTTCTTCCCTTTACCCATTTTCACTTAAATAAAGGTAAATTGGCAATGCAATGTCATTTCTTGACTTCTATATTTGTTCATTAATTTCAATCTATTTCACTTTTTTTTTCTTTTTGGTTTGAAACGGTTTAATATTTTTCAATGTTCTCTTTATCTGGCAATTATTTCCTTGACTCAGTTTCAATATAAACACAGATAGCTGATATTCCAGAGTCTGTTTCCTCATTAGCTCCTGAAGAAACTTCTCCACTTAACAGTCCTTCATTTTATTATTTCCAATCAAAGCAAGAAAGCTTCACTTTAATGCAAAATAATGTTTGATAGTGATTTTTTTTGGTAGGTTTGCCTTTTGCAGTAGTTTTCTTAGTTTAAAAAATGGAAAAAAAGAGAGAATCCAAATAAGTTGAAGAGTATAGGGAACAACTTGTGGATTAACTTTTTGTAGAAAGCTGTTCTTTGATAGTAGAGGTATACTCTACATGAAGAGCAAAGCAAAGCGTGAAACCATCCCTCAGAAAAGAGCGGCAATAAATCTCTTAGATTAATCAGAATTGAGCAGTTTGAAATAAGAAGCAAAAGCCAGTGGCTCGTCCCCTGCTTATGTTTATTCCCCATGCAGCATGTTCAGTCTACTAACTCAGAGAAGACTGAATGAATTTATATTCAAATTCATCAGCCAGAATTGCAATATGAAATTACTAAAATAGTATAATTATTTTTACAGGAATTTAAACTTTTCTTATAAATTAAATGTAGAAAGATGGAAAAAAATAGATACAGCAGCAGGGGAGTTTAATCTTCTAGCACCCATGAGATCACAAGCTATTTTTAAGGTAAAGTCTTACTGGGATTACTGGCAGTGGTAATTAGCTAAAATTGACAAGGCACTCATTGTGACATATTATGACAGGGAAGAATTTGTATCACAGCTCTACTTTAGCACTTCAACATATTAGAATAAATTAGCCTCACGGTCTCAAAAGGATATTCAAGGATATTCATCTCTATTAATAGATATAGTCTCCTAACTCCATCAGCTTTTCTAATGTATTACTATGAGTATTTCTATACCATCTGTAACATTAGAGAAGACTTGCTAGAAAATATTGTTTATGTCTGCTAACCACACTGACTTCATGAATTTTATCTCAATGCACAGCTACACAGAGTTTTTGCTAAAGCATAAAAGTCTTGCAGCATAATATCCTGGCTACCTTGAAATACAAAAGATCTTTGAATTCAGAAGAATTCATTCTAGGTTTGGGGATTTTGACTTATTATTTGTTTGGGAATTAATGAAGTTTCAATTTTTTTGCATTTTATTATTGTTGCATTGTGATACATCTCTGAGAAAGGGAGAGCAAAAGAGTTTAGGATTGCTTTAAAGCTGACTCAATGCTGTGTTTGCTTGAAGCTATTAATGACACATCATCAGAAACACTAGGTGCCTGCCTAAACTTTACACTAGTGCCTATTAGATGAAAGGATTTTTTGGCATGCAAAACAGTACAGCCAGGCAGCCTAAGAGTAATTACAAGATCCTACTGCATTTCAGATTTTTTTAAAACTGGTTTCTAAAAAAAAATGTGGTTTTATGACTTTGATCACTATGTACTAGTGCAGGGGGAAGTGAAAAGTGGTTTTTCCTTCACCAGTAGTCACAATCCCTACTAATGTAAACACTGTGGAAGTCCTCAAAACCAGATCATATAAGCTATTATTGTTCGAGAAATAGTTCAGTGTCCACAGCTTATTTGGAAGTTCTCCAACACAGGCCACGCATAATCAAGTATTTAGGGAAATTATTGAGACAAAAAAAAAAAAATCTACTTTTAAAACTTAGAACCTAGGGAGCATGGACACATCTTTGTTCTGTGACAGATTTTTTCATAATTCAACAGTTTTGTATGAAATTGCCACTTAAAAATCTTGACACATAGAAAAAATTATAATTTCTAATTAGAAAGCTGTTATACTACATAACATTTAAGAGTTTATTTTGGGTATATGCAATAATCTAGCCTAACTAAAAGAGAATTGCTTCAATGGCACTATCTGTTTTCAATAAATTAACAGAGGGCAACCTCCTTTTGACACTCTTCCGTCTTAATAATAAACCACAAACTTGAAGTTTTCTGAATAAAAATACTAGCATCAGCAATATCTTTTTATCAAGACTCTACAGGGTTGCCAGTTCAGTTCCTTTCAACAGCTAGTAAATTAGCTCTTCAACCAGAGGAAGGCTAGTAGAAATTCCAGGTGATACTGCTAAACCTATTTCCACAGTTCTACCTCACAAAAGTCAGGTTTGAAACACAGATCTTGTTTTAAAGCCATATTCTTTGTCATATCATAAAAAATGCTTAAGTAGGAAAAGTCCTCCATTGTGTTTCAGATCCTGTGTGAGAATTGTACAGTTTCAGCGAAAAGAAGATTTTGGGGTGACATAATTGAGGCATTCCACTACATGAAGAGAGCCTACAAAAAAGATGGAAAGAGACTTTTTACAAGGGTATGAAGTGACAGGACAAGGGGGAATGACTTTAAATTGAAAGTACATTCAGGTCAGACCTTGGACCCTTAGGAAGAAATGTTTTACGGTGAGGGTGTAAGGCACTGCCAAAGGTTGCCCACACAAGTTGATGATGCCACATCCATGGGAGTGTTCAAGGCCAGGCTGGAAGGGACTTTGAGCAGCCTGGTATAGTTGAAGGTGTCCCTGTCCATGGCAGGGGGGATGGAACTGGAGGGTCTTTAAGGCCTCTTCCAACCCAAGCCATTCCACAATTGCATGTGGAAAGTTGTCATACAATAGCCTGAGCAGAACTGATGATAGGGTCTGTGAAAATACTGCTAGTCTCCATCAAGCAGTAATAAAATTCAGAATTTCCAGATGCTAAGTCTCGTAACATTACACTTACAGCACTGAGCAAGGAACTTCCCACACACATAACAGGAGGCTCAATTGCACATGCCGCTTGTTTAATATCTGTGGTGTGGTAACTCACAGACTTTAATCACACTGCTACTTTTGATTCACAAGAGCTACTGAAACCTGAACTTTTGAAGCAAGTTCTTTTTAAAAGTCTTTTTACCATTTCTTCACCAGACTTTTCCTCCAGATGTTCATTGAGTAACACACGATAAATACGTCAGGCGAAACATTACTTCAGGAGACTCAGACTTAACAGGAAAAGTTTGAAGTAATGTATGACTCCAAACCAATGCTTTTCTTCCTTCTTTCTTGTACTAACACTCAGAAATAGGAGATATGATCCTGAAAATGTCATCTAGTTAAGTCAAAGGACTGGAATTCAAGAATTTTGAGTCCTTTCCTTAGCTCTGTCTCAGATCATTAATAACCTTGGGATGTTTTTCACATATGAAAACAACGATGATAATAACTGCCTAGCAGTCTCAACAAGTAGTGGTGGTGCTTTATTCTTCAGTGCTATTAAGAGCAATTAAGTGTTTGTCGCCCTACCTGCTATCCACAGCATTTTCTCTATTTTACAGAGGTAATGTACGATTATTGACTACTTCTAAAATCCTTTATCCTTGTCTGCTATTGTTTTCAAACTATGCAGATAATTTCTAACATAATGACTTCTAACTGGCATACCTCTAAACCAGGGAGTATTGTCTTGCTTGCAAAACAGAATTTTTGTGACAACAAAGTTGCAAAGTGTGAAAGTGTAAAAATCAACCCACATTTGAGAATGAAACTATGGAGATGTCATCTATGGAACGGACTGTATGTAGGGACTGAGAGCATGGGGAAAGGAAAGTCTGTGATTCATTGTTTTTTGTGTTTATGGTTGACATGGGAAACTCCTTTCCATTCAGTGTAACTCCTCACAATGTTCATAGTATAAACATATCTATGTCAGAAATTGTATCTGGTCTTTACAAATCAGTTCCTTACAAATTTTATCTAGAAAGAACATGATTGATGCTAGATCACCAATTTCTACTGAAATGTTTCTCTTCCTGAAGGCTCTTGGATTCAAATTAAAAATTTACTTGAGCTAGCACAGTTCCACATGCTTAGTGAATAAACAGTTGTTTAACCAATATTAACACTAAAGCTCATTGTGAATTTCCCACAGAAAAACTGCTATCTTATAATGCATGAAAAGGACAATTTTTAATGTCCTTGTGACATTAAAAAAATATTAACTAGCAGTTTCCAGGCCCTATACTGCATCATGGAGATTATATGTCAAGCATCCATTTTAGCCTAGGCTCTCCAAATACTATTTCCCACAACGCAATACGAACTTCTCCCTCTTTGACCTGGCTGGTGCTACATGACTGAATGATTTGAATTCACCATAAAAGGAACAAGAAAGCAGAAAAGACCATGGATGTAAAGACATTGTGTAAAACAGTCTTTTCTTCCCTTGTCAACTACTGAAATACTGAAATGCCACCATTCATTAACTTATCAAAAAAAAAAAAAAAAAAAAGGAAAGCTGAGAGTTTACTCTCAGAGCAGTATTGCAGTATCTAGCTGAACTTCTGTGAGGAGAAAAACAGATTTTAGCGTCCACCAATCTCCCTTTACCATACTTTGTGCATAGCATTCTTACTCCCTGCAGATTTCACCACGGTACAAATGCATCAAATTTGCTGTCACCTAAGTGCACACTTAGTGGCAGCGAAGTTTGTGTCAGAGTCCCTTTTGCTGCATCCCATGAGTCATTGCCAATGTGCTCTAGACAAATTTCAGTTTCTCAGAATTCTAAGAAAAATTTTCCATCTCTCAGAAAAATATCCTATATAATTTTATCATAGCCCATTTATTAGTAAATGAATCTTCTGAAAATACTTGTCTTCATAAAAAAGAAAAAAGAAGAAAATCCAGAGACATGTCAGTTTTACTAAACCTCCTTAATGTGCTCTTATAATGCCTCCACTGGACAGTTGCTGAAGTGGGATTTGGGTTAGTACTGCTAGTTCTTGTCCAGTGAAACTTGGCCCAACTAGAGCAGAGTGTCATGTCCTGACAACTTGTGGTGCTGCATTTTCTGTCCCACTCTGTCCAAATTATGATCTGAGAAATGCTCATTAGGCCTTGGTTTTGATGAGCAGCACCTGGGCTCAGCTTTTCTTGAGTTTATCAGAAACACTGCTCCCAGGAACTAATGCTGTCTAATGAGCTCCCAGTTTTTAACAAACAATGCTGGAAAATTACTTTTCATGCCTGAAAAACAGCCCAAGGGGAATAATACTTTTTGAAGAAAGTTACCTACTTGAACTGCAGCCAGGATGAAAAATTACTCTGACCAAAGCTCACTCTGTTGTAACCCTATAAACCATGATCCAAAGTGAGACCCTTGGAGTTCTCCTGGACTACAGAAGCTGTGACTAGCACCTCTTTTTAGTGTCTCTCTCTTTCAGAGCCAGCAAACTCTCAAGCTTGCTGTACTCAGAGGATTGCTGGACAACAATGACAGTGATACACCCCCTGCTCCAGACTCAACCCTTCGCTCACTGAGAAGATGCCAAAGCATCTGATGTGAGTACTTCACTCAAAGGGGATCTTTTCAGAGGTAAATATCTTACACATATTCCTCTAGGTCTGTGTGCATGCTAGTGTGAGTATGCCAGAGCAAATGTGCTGTGAATGTTGCTCTCCTGGATTAAGTATTTTAGAACTGTAAGTAAATTAGGCCTGTGAGTAACTGTTGTGCTATAGTAAATTCTATATGAATCCTTTGTTAAATTGTTTAACTTAAGCCACAGACTAAATGCTGCTCAGTTTAAGTGCTGTTAAACCTTTAGGACAAAAATTTCCTGGGGTCTACTCTGAATCTTGTGAGTCAACAAGAGGGCTGTCTTTATTCCTTTCTCCTTTTGAACATTATCCTTTCCTACACTTTCCTTTTCTCTGCCCGCCCCCTCCCTTAGCCCCCAACCATTTTTAAAGATAATTTTTGTGTTATAGATGGGTTACGGGAAGTTGACTTTCGTATTAAGAGTTAAAGAATGATGGTTTAATTAGTTTTGAATGTTAAACAGGTTAAGTGAGTCAATTGTAAAAGGTTAAGAATTAAAGAATGATGTTTTNGAATAACATTTAAATCCTATTAAAAGTAAGGGGACAAGAGGGCCACCAGGACAGGACTTCTAGAAAGTTCTGTAAAAGAGTGTCAGTCAAGACGCCAGGACCAGCCCAGCTCCAACACAGAGCATGCCCCATAGGGAGGAGTCAGAACAGACCGCCCACAGAGGTGGATACAGAGGGTGGAGTCAGGGCCGACAACCCCCCGCAGGGCGGGTACAAGGGGCAGGGCTAAGGAAAAGTCACCCCGATGATTGGATAAAAGTATCAAAAAGTATCGAAATGTCTTGACTGGCACTCAGAGGGAATAAACAGGAGGTGCAGGCACTCTGGTGTGTGCCTCTGGCCAGACCAGCCACGCACTCTGTGCTGCTCTTTACCTTTTGGGCGTTCCCTATTGTTGTTTGTTTTCTTTCACAATAAATACTTCCAAATCGAAGAAGAGAAGCCTCGTTCTTCACATATTGGGTCAATTTTAGTTGTAGATTGAATGATTTTAGATTTTTGTTGGCTTTTCCTCTGTGTGCTTCAACCACCTAGTAAGTAGTAGGGTGAATCTTATAAATGAGCTCTGTTGTGCTTTTACTTTTACATTAAACCTGCTTTTGGCAATATCTTTGCCAATGGTTCTTTAAGCAGCCCTAAAACACACATTCATGACACAAGTCTTTGGAATATCTTGGGTCTTCTGAGGTAAGCGCTCTCAAAAGGCAGACTGCTGCCCACTGAATCCTGGTAAATTATTTTCCTGGGAAGGATGACTTAGTCCAGATCAATAGACTGGTAGACCTATTTGCAGACCACAGTGTCTAAAACATCTTCTGGAACCTGAGAATCACGTATCAGCCTTTCTTGCTTCTTTTATTCTGTCATAAAGTTGGCTAGAGCTTTTCCTGCAAGAAAAAAGTAGAGTAAGAGGGAGTGCAAGTTTGCATGTCCGGCAGTGTAAAAAGAAAATATTGCAGAATGTTGCTGCCTGACCAAGGTTTCAAGGGACCAAAAACTTCTCTTTTTTTTCTTTTCTCTTATGGCAGCTCTGTTTTACAGTGAGGCCCAGACAGGGCAGGAAAATAAAGGAGTACAGAAAGTTCAAATGAGAAACAGATGTTGGGAACAAGTGTTGAAAAATACTCAATGCCCCAACAGCCATTTGCTTCAGTACCCTGAATACCCCAGGAATAGAATAAAAATATATTACAACAATGCATATATCAGTACAGTGACGGAAACTAATAACACATCAGCTATTAAAAGTAACTTCATTAAGTAAAAAGTATCTGAAAACAGTATTTCATGTTTTAAAAACTATTTATGAACTAATTAATTTATTATTTGAATAATTGAATTCTAACCTAACAATACAGAGCTTGGCAATATGATTTTTTAAGTTATTAGACAGCAAATTATTCTGAAATTAAATTCAAAGGCAAAACCATTACTGAAATGAGAGTTAGCAATGAAATGCTAACTTTCCAGCAGCTTTAGGGGGAGCCTTTGTGATGATGATGAGGTTAGTACCTGTAAAGTAAGTGAAATGCCATAATATAAACCCATTTATGACAACGAAGACTGAACTGAAAGTCCTATTTTATTTCAAAAGTTGCAATGTAGACTGACCTAAGTAAAGATATTCATGTACCACTTCTACCTCTTTAAGCAAGCTAGCTGCTCTTTTTAGTCAGACGTACACAGAAATGTCTGCAGTGAGGATCTCAGAGCACATAGGGAAAGACAGATTTTCTATCACACCATTACATACACTTCCTGGTCCATATGATATTTGGTTTTGAGAACATGCCATATGGAATAGTCAGTCCTTCATCTCCTTTCCTTGCTAGAGGTTTATATCATAATATGTTTCACCTAGGTGGCTGTGGGTGCTTGTTATACTATCTAAGGTGTTTTCAAGGACATTCTGCCCAGCTGTATTTTCGTGAAGAAATTGCCACCTCATTACTGCTTGGTGCATTCTTTGTAAAGAAGTGAAAATGAACAACTGAAGAAACATTTCTTACCTTGGTTGAGATGTATCTGTTTATATCTGTGACTGCTTCATATACACATTCATATATTTCTCAAGTTGCTGAGCTGCATTAGAGTCTGTATCTCAGTACTTCAAGTATTGTAATCTGGAGTTTTGCCACCTTTCATGCAGTATTGAAGAGGTCTTTGAGCAACCCTTAAACACTACCGTCTAACTTCAGCTGCTGAAAATTGATGTTGCAATTTTGCTTTCAGCTACTGCCACAAACCGTTGTGGCAACAATCATCAGTAATGACAGCTCTCCTACAGTGAGCTCCTGCAATATCCACCCTGGAATCGAGCAATTCAGAATGAATCAAAACTCATTTTTAGTACAATTCTGCTCCTCACATTTCCTATTGACAATTAGCGATAAGAGACATGAGCTGGTCTTTGCATCTAAATCTGAATAACAGTAGCTGTAGATAGAAGGATTGATTTTATATATTTCAGAAAACCATAAAATTGTAAGCGCAATTTATTTTTACTTATAAGAAGGTGAATAATAAAGTAACCATTAAGCAAACCTTAGCACACTCCTTAAATGAAAGTATAATATTTAAGGATGTATGTACACAACTAATTTCTATCAACATACAAAACTCCAAGGTATTAATGTAGAAAAGCAGTTTTACTACTAAGTCCCTCACTGTTCCTAAAAACTTTGAGATACATCCTAATCTAAGCATTACAATATAAACATATATTCATTTTATACCTGTGCTATTATATAATCTATATAATATGTAAATAGTATATATTCTAAATAAACCACAGCCTAAATTTTGGGTGAACAAACGTTAAACTAGTAATATTGGAGAGTATTTCCTTCTAAGCAAAATAAAATCTCCTGGCTAGTTTCTCATAACTTCCAGTAAAATCAAGCATCTTGTCATCGAATTTAACTTTAAAAAAATTATTCATAGATTTTTAACTTACTCATCTCTTTTCTGGGTCTCAGATATAGTTAAGAGAAAAAATCCATGGCAGCAAAATCAGCTAATGTTACACAAGTGCTAAGAATTTTCCAATCATGAAAAAGGTCTCTCTCTCTGAACATCTCTGCATATTGCCCCTTCTGTCAAGAAGACTACAAAAAAATTCCATTAAATGATGTGAACTTTCAGAAAAAATAGTGTGAACTTTTAGAAAGCTGTCCCTTTTAGCAGTGAAAAGTCTTTTAACAACTCCAACAGTAGTCTTACTTTTCTTTCTCATAAATAAAAGAATTTTGGTATCAATAGAACAAAATACAGGGCACATATGCAAACCTGAAAGTTTCCTTCAATCAGTGAACACCTTCTTCCCAAAGGTGCTTCCAGGTTTTGATGGTAGAAGACAGGCTATTTATTTATTAGTGGGCAAAATTTGCAAAAATAGCTGAAATTACATGATCAGATCTGATTGTTGAGTGATGTCTGAAGGCATTGCTTGGTGATATTAAAAGCTGAACTTCTTTCATATCCATCTTAATTAGTAGTTGCATAACATAAAGTTACAAATATTAGCTTTATATTTTCACGCTTTCTTAGAGAAAGAAAACACCTTCTGTTCCAATACATGTGATGCATCCCACTGCCCATTTTATGTGGCTAACTATTTTCACAGGCTATTATGTGGAATTACACACATCAGACAAATTACTTAAAACCTGCTCACCATAATTTAGCAAGCACTTGTATAGACAATATTCACAAAATGGTAAGATTTGCTCAGTATTACATTAAAATTTCTATAAACTATTTTCTCTCTTCTGACTTAAGCAGACTGAAAATCCACTTGATTAACATATTCCTAAAATATGCTACAAAATGCATCTGAACATCCATGTAAATGAATTTTGGTGGGTTTGGGCCTCCTAGTCATAATTGCCAACAATAAACTGTAAGATTTCCTCACACAACATTATCGTAAATTGCATATAGGCCTTCTGCAAGCCAGATAAACTAAAATTTTGCAAGATTTGTGCATTTTTTTCATCTTTCAGACTATCAGGAGAAGTACTGACTTCTTCTGCCAGTACAGTCATTCCTCAATTCACGGCATATGTTCAAAATGCAAGTAATACTTCTTGCCAGTGAACTGACAAACATAACAATGACAGAAGTTTAGTCACAGAGGGTCAAAATGATATGCTGCAGGGATGAACAAATTTTAATAAAGTATTTGCTGAAAAATCCAGAACTAGGCAACTCAGAGCTATTAAAAACCCCAAAACCAGTTGGGTTAAACTTAGTCATTTCAGAGAAGTAAACCAGAGGAACAGAAGATGGAATTCCAAAACTAAGAGAGAATAGACTGTATCATTTACTCAAAATTCAATGGTTGGGTCTATTTCTACTTTATCCTTTACCATAGACACCAGAACAGCTATTTCTGTATACAACACAGAGAATACCAAAACCTGAACTCTTGACCTTGCAGTACTTACTTTACTTTCAGCACTTACTTTACTTGCAGCAAATTTGTATAACTTCAGAAGGCAAAGCCAATTTATAGAAGATACTAGAAGTTCCTACACAAGATCTATGAGAACCAAGCAAGAGAACCTGCAATTCCTAATGCATGGTCAAATTTAAAATTAAGTTGCTATAACAGAGTTGATGAAGACATTCAAAGGACTGTAATATTAATGTCATTAACATTAATTAAGCATGTGAGGAGATAACTTCTTGTGTATCAAGAACACATAGTCTTTCTCTAATGTTCAGGATGCAAAGAGAAATCTGCTGAGAATATCTAAATTTTTAGAAAATCAGAACATGAGAATTTGTCCCTTAGAAATGATAATATTACAAGCATAATCTACCATATACAACCCAAATCAGAGTTCTCAAGTGGAGCAGGCATCTTATGAGTCAATGACAAAATCATCCAAAGCATCACACATGGAAAAAAATGGGGATTTTTAGCCATTCAGACATTTGCAACAAACCCAGTACAGCTAAACAAAGACTGTAGAGCAACGTCTTTGAATAAGGAAGTCACAATTTGATAACTTTTCCACAAACACTCAAACAATAATACAAAGAAAGGTGTAGCAAGAAAATTTTTCTTTTCTATATTATTCTACACAATAGAAAAGTTGGTTTGAACAGTAAGCAAAAAATGGGCATAAATAACCACTATTTCATATTTACAACCAAGTTATTTTGAAGTCTTTTCTTTCAGGTTTCTGGTTTGACACCAGGGCAGAAAAATAAATTATTCACAGAGTGCTTTTCAGGCTGCGTGTACAAGGTAAATGTCTTCATTCCTCTTGCTGTACTTGCCCAGTTCATGGATGCCCATGTATTACTTTAATGACTATATAAACACTCAAAAAGCAGTGTGGAAATTGGCTTCTGATCTTTTCCACCAATTTTTCACTCTAATGGCATCATAAAAGAACTCATCTCTAAAAGAAGTATCTCCTCATGTTAGTAGAAAAATCCCCATCTGTCAGATCATTGTAACGAGACTAACCCTATGACCATCCCAAACCACTCAGCTCGCCTCTAGAGTAATCTTTATTTTTGAGCTTTAATGACAAACTTCAACTTAATTTGTATAAAAAAGATATGGCTAAGTGGATGAATTATTTATGTGAGCTGAAGCCAAACTTTTTACTTATGAAGCCTATGCATAAAGGTGCTTTTTGCACTGCAGATTTCCAATATGATTTCAGCCTAGTGTCCTGAGTCCCAGTTAAGCTATGCTCAGCAAGGAGTTTTTGTCAGTTTCGAACATCCAGCAGCTCTGCAATTGGCTTTCTTGACCTTCACATAAATTAAAGCATCCTCCTAGCCTGCTGCCACCAATTGCAGAGAGCAATTCAGCGGCTAAGGACTATCCTGACCTTGCTTCTTTCCCAAGGAGCTCCTATGTCAGGGTGAGGAGTACAATCAGAATCCATTAGCATTAATTAACCCCCAGAAGTTATGCAGAGAAGTCGTATGGAGGCAGAGCTACCAACTTTCTCTCTGCCTTCCAAAACTATTACACTGCACAAATGTCATGCAGAGTCAGGTCTTTCACCTATCAACAAAATGAATGAGAAATCAGGACTGACATAACCTTTCCCTTGGAAACCAGTGGCTAAAATGTTATTAATGCAGTAGATAGGCCATGAAACTAAAAGCATAACCCAAATTTATTTCCTTGCTTGATAGAAATTTGAGCAAGAAATTTGAGCGACTTTCTTTCTCTCTGAAATTTTCCCAGAGGTGAGTATTTCTCACTGGACATCAAGAGGGAGAATCATTTCACAGAATTTCTTACTCATGTATTCACTTGAAAATTGCACTTCAAATATGCTTCTTTCTGACTGGAACATCATGAATACACTTGTTCATTTTCCAGGCATGATGCTTTGAATGGAAGAATTACAGCTAGGTATTGATCAAGATACTATTAAGGGTTGTAGAGATTTTGTGCATTCAATGGCAGAGAATTTGACAAGATCTCTACGTTCATGCATTTCTTCCTAAACTAACTGCTATTCATTCAGAGTGGTAATCACCCTAACTGCCTCCCACTTTAGGATATTTACTTCTGGTGACCATTTTCTGGAGAATTCATATGCAAATTTACTTATTATATCATCCCTATAGAAAACCTATAAAACTCAAAAATAGTGTGACTGAAAGATTGCCTGACACTTGCTGTCAACACTACTGAGAGTTTTCTATTACAACAGATGCACCAGAAAAGACAGGTAATTCACTTAGGTCCTCTCCTATTCTATTTGCTTCAGAAGAAACAAAATCTGTGAAGAGCTGTGTCTGCGCTAACTATGCTGTTCAGAGGCTGCTGTAGCAATCTTATGGAGGCCTTGTGAATTAATTCCTGCGAATTTTTCTCAGTAGTGCCAAATGCTCTTCTATTTATTCTCTCATGCAGTATCAAAGCAAAGTCACAGATCCACAACACAGATGCACACACACACATACAGACAAATGTCAAGGCAGTGAAAGAGAAAAACCACTGATGTTTTATTAGCAAGCCTAACAAATTCACTAATGTTAATAAAAACAATTTAAAAAGCAAAGAAGAAATTAGAATATTCTTCCTACAGTTATAATAAATTAAAATACAGAGATTAATAAAATTGCTGGAGTGCTCATTAGAAACTTCAATAAAATGCAAGAACAATGAAAAAAATCTAAGCCAACAGATGTGATTGCTTTCATATTCTCTTCCAAAGCTTATTGCATCTAAGACCAGCTTTTGTTTCAGGAATGGAAGTTAGACCAAGTTAGAAACAAGACCAGATGAAAATAATTTAGGCAATTTGAAAAAGAGACAGGAAGAAAAATCAGGAAGTCCCTGGCAATCACCAGGTGAAATCCCTATCCCGAATAGTCTTCGGTGGACTGAAAAGCCAGGCCTAATTTGGAGGGTGTGAAGAAAAGCATGGCAGGTGCCTAATATATTTATGCAGTAACACTGTTCTTGAGTCTTACACATTCTAACATATTCTTCACTTGCTACAGAAAAGCAAGCCCAATTCCTAGAAAATTACATTACTGGGAGGGGGGGAAAAAAAAAAAGTAAAGTAGGAGTGCATTCTCTTTTGTTCAAAATATTCAAGTCTGTTGGCTAACATCTTTTCATCACTCTAGCAGAAAGCCAGCTGACCAGATTTTACCATTGATGTGTTCCCTCAAGGTATGACAAGTCACTCACAAAATCCCAAAGAATATATACACTACTCAGTTAGGAACTGCACTCCCTTCTTCCCATCTCTTAACTGTTTTAATCTAGAATAATAAACACCAAAAACTTACTTATACACAGGGTTTTGATATTACTATCAGTTTGCACCCTCAAGAGGGCACCCTTACATCCGTCACATATTCATATTCATTGGTAGGATCCCGCCGAGCTTTCTCAAGGCTGAGCAGTCCCAGCTCTCTCACCTGCTCCTTGATCTGGTCCTACAGTCATTCTCATGACCCTCCACTTGACTTGATCCAGGAGGCCCACGTCTTTCTTGTGAAGCCTAGAACTGGACTGAGATGTGTCTCACCAGGTCTGATAGAGGGGAAGGATGACCACCCTCAACCTAGAGGCAATGCCTTTCCTAATGTAACCCAGGAGATTTCTGGCCTTCTTTGCTATGAGGGTGCACTGCTGGCTCACAGTCTGCTAGTGTCCACGAGGACACCAAGGTGTTTTCCTGCAAAGTTGCTTTCCACAAGCCCCTACCTTTTAGAATTCAGGAAATTATCTTGCTTTTACTGCTCTCACAGCAAACACTCAACAACAGCTTTGACACTGGAAAGACACCAAATTTTTTCCATCATTTTGTGGCTCGAAAGTTCAGTACATTTAATCTTTGCCAAAGGATCATATGTTACATAAACTCTGGCTATATCACATAATGTACTCTTTTGCAATGACGTGGAGTGCTTTCAAGTTTATACACTTTTTACTGGTTGTGCTGGTTCAACAACCTTGAAAATTAAAAAGACTTACTAATTTTTCATCTGTATTTTTCAACTTCACTTTTAAAAACCTTGAAACATGATTCTGCTAATGCTGCTGGAATTACAGACTCATTAGTGAGAATTTTCAAAACAGATTCTTACTCTCAAAGTTGTATCATAAAATTGTGTTTCTGTATTAACATTAACTTTCTAAGACTAATTGTAAACTAGTTCTAAGCCAGAAGCACACACACACACAAAAACCAAACCAAACCAAATCACAAAACAAACAAATCCCCAAAAAAACCCAACAAAAAAATCAAAAAACCACCGTCCAACTTTAAAGTACAAAGTCTCCCAGCTTTTTTGTTCCTATAAATTGTATAAAATAAAATTCAAACTGTTTCATAAACCACATATTGAAGAGAAATTATCCAAAATTGTTCTAACCTTTCGCTTGTTTTAATGAAAGAAATGATGCAGTTACCCTTGAAAACTTGATACTATAAATGAGTGCCCATTGATTGGACTCACATGCTTACAAGTAGAACTTTCTGCTCTAAAATTGCTACAATCCATTTGTTATATTATATGTATCCTGAAATTGACCAGTAATGCACCTTCCTATTCAAAGATGTAATAGTCAGGTGAAGATAAATAAGGGCAGCTTGTGAAATATATATGAGATCATAAAATGCAATATGCATCTAGTATTGCAGCTTTTACTCATGTTCTTGGCTACCAAACGTTTTAGAACTTCCATTAGTTCTGTGATTATGCTCATAACCTAAGTGACAGCAGCTGTTTCTTTAAAGTCAGAAGACCAGTGATGGAAAATTTGAGTGTTCCAAGAGCTACTGTGTATAACTAATTACTTTAGGAAACCTTATAGGGCATTCCAAACTTCTGTTTGGAATTTCATGGGGAAAAAAATGTGATTTTTTTTCTAGAAAAAAAAATTTGTCCACTTTGAGAATAAGATACAAGGAAACAACGCCTTTTAAAAACCTCAGATTAAAAGGCAACAATCCTTTGCACATCCTGGTAAAAATAAGTGTTGACTAGTAGACTGAAAGAAATTCAGAGAACTTATATTGTTAAAATTTGTTCTTGTTTGTCTTCTATGTTTCTCATGTATCAAAGCCATTAGTATCAACACTGAAACATGATTCTCATTAATCACCACATAATGATATTGTGTTAATATGGAATTTCCAAAGTAGTACTTTTTGTAGTTTAATCATTTGAGTTACCAAACTAAAGCTTCATTTTAGAAGTGAGGAGGCTTCACAGATCACCTTCTGGTTTGTGGAGTTTGATGAGCTCCTTTGACTGGACTCCTCCGAGGGAGGAATCCTACCTGAATTCTGCTCAGCTTTAGACTTCTAGAGCAGATTCAGAGGGGAAAGGAAGTAGAGAGCAATCTTGATCAGTCAGGGTCTCGTTGGAATACACTATCAGACTACAATTCCCCAGCTGCATTTGTACGTGAATGTCATGAAAGATGACACTGACTCTGAGACTTCTAAATACTCTGGGGAACACACAAGAATCACCCTGTTGTCTCTGGAGTAAATCACATCTGTTTACCATTTCAGGCTTAGGTGGACAGTAGCTATCAATTTCTCTCTCCATATTTCTGAGCTTTTCTTCACAACTACAATGACACCCATGCCAATATTCATCCTACTTAATTAATTTTTAATTGAGGCATTTAGGTTAAGAACCTAGTCACCCTAGACTTCTGTCACCCTCAGCAACAAGACCTTAGATAAGCTTAAGTGCTCTCTGGAAGCATCCCTGTGTCTGCCTCTGAGAGAGAAGGGAATGGAACTAAGAAATAATACTGATTTACTCCTGTCATGTTAAACATTCTGTTTAAAAGCCTGACATTGGGTGTGACAAACTTTGGTCTTCAGATTCTTCTATACAGAAAATTTATGCTTTCCAAATGTAATTCTGGAATAAGACAATTTCTGAATTGTCAGAATACAACTAAACTATGATACTTTCTTTTATATTTTCACATAAGTAACTGAAATTATTCTATGGATGCCAAATTCTCTTCCATTTCAGCCAAGAAGCTTCTCACCTACTTTTCTGCTCACACCTCTCCATTTGTAGCAATGATTCCATGCTTCTACTCATCCCACTTACTTAAGATTTCATACTACAATTTATCCTTTCCTTGTCCACTCAATCTCTGTAGCTTTTTCTTTGCAATACAAATAGGAGACAGTCCCACTCATCCCATCAGTAATTTTAGCCGTCACTACAGACCCTTTCCCCATCCATTTCGAAGCTCCACCACTCACTTACAAATTCCTTTTCAAGGATGAGGACTCATCCTATGTAGCTTTAACTGTAGACATCACAGATGTGCAACTTCTGTGCATCTTTTACTGTGAATTCCAGCAAACTCTCTCTGTGAATGAGCTCATTCTTGTCCCCAGCACATCTGTTGTTTGAGCACAATGACAAAGACCCACTGTCCATCTTTTGCTCGTGGGATCTCTTCAGAATGCTTCTGAAGTTTATTTTCAAGTGTTCTTTCTACAAGGGATCAGAAAGAACTTGGTCTTTTGTTTTTTTCTACCCCTGAATCCTGCTTTTGAGTAGTCTTTTCTGCTATCATAAATTCAGCAGTCATCTCTGGACTGAAACATAGAGGTGTTTTTTCTACTCCAAACTCATTGACCAGGTTGTAATAATTTTTGGAAAGGGAATGTTTTGGGTTACCCACAACACCTTTATTGAAAATTATATATTTTTTAATTTTATAATAAAACTTAAGGAATCTAGCAGATATTAGGATCCCATTTTTTACTTAACACTCTACCTGTAATAAGAAGAAATACTGGCCTCACACAACAAGCAACTGAAATAGTCAGCTGAACCACTGGAACAGCTTCTTAAACAAGGAAAGTGTAGAATGTAAGAATTATTCAGTGACGGGTTTCTAATGGGTTGTAGAAGAAAACAATGTGCTTTACACATTTAAACTTAATATCCCAGGTTGGAGTTCACCACAAGATCTTCTTTCTAAGCCCTGTTCTCATATACACTAAAATAATAATTAAAGTCAGATTTTTTTAAAAATCTATATTCTCAAAATGTTGTTGAATGTCGAATGGATTCTAAGAAGGGAAAAATCTCAATATTAATTCCACTTTCTTAGTAACTGAGGGATATGATCCCTTATGGTGTAAATACAGTGAGCTTCCCCAAAGTGTGTGTTCTAAGGTGTACACAATAAAGACAATAGCTGCTAAGTGTGTATGAAGGCTCAAAAGTGAAAAAAGTGATAAGGAAAATATCTGCAAGAGCAAGAGCAAATATTTCTGTTCTGTCTTAAAAGTCAGAACAACTCATTTTATAGAGCATGTTTATAGACAGTGAAGGAATTTTTTACTATATATTTTTCCAATAATTTTCCTATGTAAATAAGAATTCACATCTTGGGGAAGAGGCTGATGCCGTTTTCCCTTTGAGTCCCTCCACACAGTGGGCAGCAAGGGCTGCCATCTTGGGAGGGGGCCATATCCCACCATTTTGGGTGTCTCCTTGTTCCCATGGAGTTCCTGACATTTAGCAATTTTATGTTTAGTGATTATTTACTGGGTTGGGTTTTGGGTTTTTTTTCTGTTCCTGTTTTGCATGTTAGCAAACTGCTATTTTTTCACTTATATCTTATCATTTTTGTTTCTTATTGGTCAAAAGGGATTGGTTGAAACTAAGGGGAGGTAATTAATTTCAGAGTGTGCACCTCTTCAAATTGTCAAGACAAAAGGGAGCAAGCCCAGAACAGATGTCTTGGTATCAGTAAAAAGAAATTCCTCAGGCAAAAGTCAGAGCACAAACTGCAGGAAACTACAAGTTGCAGAAAACCTTCTGGTTTTGCTGTCTGCAGTGTCTCGTTAACATTACTCGCATAGAAAGAAACTATGAAACTTCATGAAGTTTAAATTTTATTCACAAAACATGAAAGATGAATTGGAATTTCTAAAATTTACTTATTGTCATTTTCAATGCAAAACATATTTCATACATATTTCATTACATCTGCACTGAGCATATGAATGCAAGTATCTGCAATAATCCCATATTTCATTCAGTATTCAAAAAATATAACTTTTATGCATGGCCTCTGGGATCAAGGCCAGTTGTAGCTACAAGATGGTCTACACAGCTGCTACCACATCACATAAACCTAGAGAGTGCCAAGATAAAGGGAGAGGAATAGAACCTAGTCATAACCCCTCTTTCTTCAAATAGTTTTCCATTTCAACTCCCCTTTATTGTTCTGCAGCATCTTATGTCCTACAAATAGAATCACAGAATCATAGAATATGCTAAGTTGGAAGGGACCCATCAGGATCATTGAAGTCCAACTCCTGGCCCTGCACACGACGCCCGAAGAGTCACACCATGTACCTGAGAGAGCACTTCTTGAGCTCTGTCAGGCCATTGCCGTGACCACTTCCCTGGGGAGCTGTTCCAGTGCCCAACCACCCTCTGGGTGAAAAACTTTTTCCTGATGTCCAACCTAAACCTCCTCTGACAGGACTTCAGGCCCTTGGGTCCTGTCACTGTCACCACAGAGAAGAGACCAGTGCCTGCCCCTCTACTTCTCCTTGTGAGGAAGCTGCAGGGAGGTCTCCCCTCAGTCTCCTCTTCTCCAGGCTGAACAGACCAAATTACCTCAGCAGCTCCTCATATGGCTTCCCACTCTAGGCCCTTCACCATCTTCGTAGCCCATAAATACATGCTGCCCAGCAACATGCATACACAGACAGCTGTTCTCAAAGGAGAGAAAATGGTTCATAAAAATGCATTCCAACACTGAGAATACGTGCCAAAACATTGGAGTGAAATACTGACACAACAGGAACAAATGTCAGAACAAAGCATCAAAGTATGAAAGTGTTATATGGGGCAATGCCTCAAAGCATCCCAACTGTGACAAGTTGACGAAAAAATCTTGACTCAGAATTAATTTAAGTCAAAAAACAGTATGAAAAAGGGCCAACAAAGCAGCTGTGAGGCACAAAGATTCTTAACTCTGGAAGGCCACTGAGGTTTAAAAAAAGGAGAAAGAAATAAAATCACTTATTTTCAACAATGACTAACTCAGTGAGAAGAAAACAAAACTGTTGGATGAAGAAGGGCCAGAAGTATGTCATCAGGGCCTACAAGAAACTTTCAAAGCAAGTTATTTCTGTCTTCAGAGGAAATGGAAAGGAAAATTGAAGTTATGACCCAGTAGGCTATACAGACAGGGAACAACTCTGATGTGAGGCCAGGCTTGCCACTGGTTGGATTCACAGAACCACAGCTGGCTCCCTGGTCCTGCTTTTGTCTTTCTCTTTGCTAAGATGCACAATGGAATTTAAGACTGGCTATATAGAGATTAGCTTTGCATTAAGTATCAAGACAAAAGGAAGGAGCTCTTTATTTTCCTTGGAAGACCTTCTCTGCTGGAGTTTTTGCGTCCAATTTTACACTCAGTGCAAACAAATCCAATCTAGATGTGAGATTATATCCAGTAATTCATAGAAGTATATTGACAGCATTGCGTGTATCACATCCAAGAGGAATCTATTCTCAGATATAGTTAAATTCAGCTCTTTCTTATGTAGAACACTATAGCTACCTGACATTAGTACTAAAAGAAAAGATCACTCTGTGATGGTAAACTGGATACAACTGGCCGAGCCAGAATTTTTATGAAGCAGCAGCTGTGGTAAACACCCCTCATCTGCAGTGAGAGTCAAATCACTCTCAGCAACCATATGCTTTAAATGAAATTAGGCTCCTGTTGGAACAAAATTCCTTTAAAAGATGAAGGGATGAGTTGAAAGCATTTTCAGTTGGCTCCTTACGGACCCAAATGAAGCCTAGTCTGCTACTGAACATCCAGCGTCACTTTCAGAAAGATCCCAAAAGGAAATCAAAAGCGATACTTTGAAGGACCAGCCCGGCCTAACCTCACTTGCATGTAAGATTCATAAAAAGTGCAATCAAAGGTGATTTTGCCGCAGTTCACTCACAGGAGATGCCTAAGCACCAGTTAGAAATCAAACATTAAAACATAACAAGATCCAAATGCTAGATCCTGCAGATAAAAGGTATTACAGAGACAGCTGACAACAGTTGTATTTGTTTAAATATTCAGACTTCAAAGCAGAATTCTAGGCACAACAGTGCCATCCAGGGGCCAGCTAATTGCTGGTAAATGTCCAAAGACACTTTTTTGGGGGAGGGTTTGGGTTTGTGGTTTTTTGTATAAACAAAACTGGACTTGTTTAAAACAATTTCCCCAAATATTTAAAAATATGACCTCAGTTCTTTTGAATACTGAAACTGATAAACAGCAATGTGAAAAAACCCATTATTCATTCTCTAGACATACTAAGATTTGTTTACATCTAAGCATGGGTTTTGCAAAAGTTTCATTAGAAGAATATTTGTAGCAATTTCAATCAACAAATCCTTCTAGCCCAATAAACTGGCAATCATGATGAAAGTTCTGATGAAACTTGGCCAGACTTTTCAGACCGAGACATCACAAACTCCAAAACAAATGCTCAGCCACACTTCACTGCATCTATTTAAAATGAATGATGTATACAAAATTTCACACAACCAAAGCTGCAGGAGGTACAGTTTCTACACAACCCTAAATCTGCTTTCTGCACAAATGGAAAACTCAACCTGAAAACCGCAAAACACTTCGAAAACGAAGGCTGTTTTGTCATGGTGGGGATAGAGACAACTCTAGAGATACGGCACTGGTCGCAGTTTACTCCTGCAACGCGTTCCTCCCAGCAGCAACAAGGGGTGAAAAACAAGAACCCCAAAATACTTCCAGAATGATAACCAGGTAAGGGCAGCCACCACTTCAGTTTAAGGATTTACAGGCGATGCCGCGATCCACGCTGCAGCGCAGAGCCCAGCACCCCCTCCGAACCTCCACGCTCCGCCTCACGCGAGGCGAACTCTCCTCTCAGCCCGGCCCCCGGACACCTCGGCAGGCCGGGCTCGGGCCCCGCCTCCTGCCCACCCCGGCAGACGAGGAACCAAACCTCTTTCCCCGTGCTTGAAGGAGGGTTCCGGCCGGGCTGGGGCGGGAGCGGCTCCGCGGCGCCTGCGCGCAGTTTCGGTTCGTGAGGCGGCGTGGGGTGCCCTCGCAGCGGCGCGGGCACGGCGGGGCCTGCGCGGCTCTGCGGCGGGCCGGCGTCATGGCTCCCGTGCTGAACCTCAACAACGAGGTGGGTGAGAGCCCGCGGCCTCGGGGCGCCGGTGGCGGCGGGCCGGGGAGGCTCGGGCCGGGGAGGGCCGGGGCGGCGGTGAGCGGCGGCGGATCGACCCTCCCGCAGCCGGCGTGGATGCCTGGAGCCGTAGGGAAGGCCTCATGTGGCCCCAGGTGGCTGCCGCCGTCCCTCGGTGTGGGAAAACGCATCCCACCGTGCTCGTTCTCGGCGAAAGCGCTGTGTTGAAAACAAATACCCGTCTTGTGAAGATAAGCAGCTTTCTAGGGGGGTGCCACGCGGTTTCGACACGTGTGCCTCGGTGCGACGCCCTGCCCATGAGTGTGTTTCGTGACTCCTGTCTTGCTGTGTTTGCGTTCAGTTTGTGTTTGTGCACAGTTTTGCAGGTGATTCTAGCGGACCCACCAAAGCCCCAGCTGCCTGTCTCCTAGATGGCAAAGACATGGTGTTGTCTTGTTTTCTTGGTGGTGGAGGGTCTGAAAAGGAAAAATTAGTGGGTTATAGCTAACTTCTTCCTGTTCTCCAAGACATTTGGTGTTTCATATTTGTTTCAGAATTTTTTCCTCTCTATGGTGTGAATTCAGTTAGGTGTGTTTCACTTGTGATGGGTTTTGGTTACACATATGCAAATCATTGTGCACAATAAGCCTGACACAGCTAAACCAACCTCATTTTAGGTGTTGCACCAGGAGTTTAGAATAGCTGGCACTTCTGCTGAGCATGTGGTATCAGCATCTGCAGCTGGCACTGTCCACTTCCAGAACTCCTTCATAATTAACAGCTTGGTTACAATTTGTTTGAAGCAGAACAAAAATTACTTTGTTTTAGGCATGTGGTAACTTGGAGAGAGGTTGATTTGCAGGTTGATTTCCTGGTGAAGAATTTAGTGAAATATAGCCTGTTCATCAGGAAGAATGTTTGCTATTACATAAAATATAGAGATACTTATTCAGAAATTTTTGGTTCTTGCCCTTAAGAAATGTAAGGTCAGAAATTAGTAATCTGACATTGAAATATGCCAGTAAATCACTGAAGAAAGAAGAGGGTATCTCATTCACTGTTTTAGCAGGGACTTTTTTTTGATTGATCCATGTTTGGGTGATGTTTCATAGTCTTTCACCACAAAGATGCTAATATAACAGGAGATGAAAACAGAAGCATTATTTGACTGAGAAGTTCTTCTGGAAAGGCCTACAAAACATTTCTTTACAAAAGACTGGAAAGTTTCAGTAAGGACACTGGGAATGCCATTTCATCTTATACTTCAAACATAACCTTCTCCTAAGAGGAAACTGAAAGTAAGTTCTTATATTTTCTGGAGGAGATAGCTTTCAACAGAGTTTTAACAAAAAGTAGACACTGTAATAATAGGTCTGTCTGAGATGCATGATAGGACAGAGACTGAAACACTGGGTGCCACCTGTTCAAGAGGGACTGAAGGTCAGTCCATCTTAGAGTAGGATGGAGACGTAGCATGAATAGATTAAAAAGTATTTTCCATTTCTATGCCTATGCCCTTTTGTAAGTGTCAGAGCTGTGTTAATTACTGTGGTGATTAGTCATAAAATGTGAAATTATTTACCAATACCTGGATATTTCCTATCTCTGTAACAAATACCCTCTCAGTATTTGTTACAAACATGCCCTTGTAAGATTGCATTTTAAGAGTAAAAATCATAGGTTCTAACAGAGATTAAATGGCGGAATTTCACCATGTTTAAAGGAATGATTTTTGAAAATGCAATCTATTAGATAAACTTTTCTTGTGTATTCTTCCAGTTTGCTAAGGGAAGGCAAATTACAGAGCAGCTTTATACTGTGCACCTTAGGCTTTTTGCAATCAGACAATATTAGGGATCATACAAATTTTTTTCCTGTTAGGCCGTATGCAGTAGGCATGGTGGTATTGGTTGCAGAGTCAACCTTGTGACCCTTATATAGCTGATAAACTTGGATTTGCAGGAGTCCAGTGTCTTGAAGAGGGCCTACAAGAAGGCTGGAGAGGGATTCTTCTCAAAAGCATGTAGAGATAGTACTAGAGATAGTAAAGGAATGGCTTTAAATTGAAAGAGAGTAGATTTAGATTAGATATTAGGAACAAATTCTATGCTGGTGAGGCATTAACATATGTTGGCCTGTGAATATGTGGGTGCCCTATCTCTGGAGCTGTTTAGGTTGGAGGTTGGATGCACTCCAAGCAACCTGGTCCAGTGGGAGGTGTCCCTGCCCAATGCAGCAAGGTTGGAACCCCGTGATCTTTAAGGTCGCTTTCAGCCCAGACTGTTCTGTGAAATTCTGCTGTATTATACTTACGTATTTCAGGTTTTAATTCTAGCACAGAAAGGCTTCTGCTATTAATTAACATAAAACACCATGTCCTGCAAAATGGTGGAATATTAAGAAATTCTTAGATTTCAATTTTTTTTTACCAATTCATATTTTATTTACAGGAAGAGCAAACAGTCTTAAGACCAGTGTTTCTCAGTGATATAAACTGACACTTATCTTAATGTTAATTGACCTTTATTTTAATTACTTACTGGTTTATGTTTGATAGTAGTAGCAAACAAAACAAATAGTTGTGTCAAAAAAACTTCTGCTCTGCAGTGTCTGCTGCATGGAGTGTATATGTGCTTTGAAACTAGAGGACATGTATTTGAATGATTATAATGATGATTATTATTATTATCAAGAAAATCCTCCAGGAAAGTGAGACAAATAGTGGACTGTTATGTCTGTCTCCTTCCTGAGAGCTTTTGAACTCATTATCTAATTTCAGAGAAATTGAAAAGAAGTAGAGACCTCAAAAGTTGTTGGGTTTTGGGTTTTTTTAATTGTAATTTGGTTACAGAATAGTACCTCCATGGAGCAATATCCTCCCAACTCTTCTGATCTGATAAGGAGCAAAGAATGAAAATACTCTATTTTTCAGGTGTCTGTAATGAGAGATTTGAGGTGACTGTACAATGTTAAGGATCCAGAGTAAAAAGAGGAAATTGCAATTGTGATGAGGTGAAATAAGACCGAAAATAATAAGAAACTAATAATAATCAGTTATTCACAAATAGTTGGTTCAGACATTTCATTAATCTTTCTTTTCATGGAAGGTTGTTTATAGCCGTGTAAAAGCTTCAAAAAGTCACTCTATTTCCAGTTAACAAGTAGGACTTTTGCCAAAAATGTATAAATATTTTCTTCCTTTTTCTCTAATTGAATATATACCTAGATAATAACAGAAAAAAAAGCAAAGTCTTGGCAGAATCCACAGTCAGTGGGGTCCAGTAATTTTAGGAAGCAATCTTGTTGCTGGTAAATAATGTGGTATGGTTTCAGTGTGACCACATTACTGAAAAAATAAGTTTTAAAAGGGTTAAGAAACACAGTTGTTTTTGTAATGCAGGAATCTTATTACTCTATGGGATTGCTGCATTTTGATTAGTGCCCAATGAAGAGTTGGGTGGAGGTGGGGTGAGAGGGAGAGTGAGTGCGAAGGAAATAAAATACATAGAAAGTTGAAACAAAGTGAAACAATGAAGATAGAATTTTTGGAAAAGAATAAAATGCAGTATTTCTTATCATCTTCTATTCATTGCTTTCTTTGATACAAATGAAAGCATAAGTCATATAATAAAAATTTCGGCTTTGCAATTCTATATTTATTCACTGCATATGATCTTACTTTTGAAGGGTTCGTCTGTATTAAGCCAAATTATATTTTCCTATTGTGCTTACTCTCACAAGCATGCAGGCTGAAGGAATAATGTAAAAAACCTGTTGCTGTCTCTAATGTTTCCTATTTTAAATTTCAGGTGTCTTGCCACAGAATAGCTTCCAAAGTTAAATTTTTCTGGAAACATTTGCTAGATGGCAGCAGATAATCAACAATTGCCATAGACAAGGGCAAGTTTGAGGGAAGATAGCTCATGTTCAATGTGAAAAATTATCCTTTTTGATCAGCAATATATGATAGTATCAAACAGAAGCTGTTGAATGGGAACCCTACAGATTTCTAGGATTTTTTCAGAACCTGTGCTTCTTAAATTATGTTCTGTTTTTACAGTCATAATCGGCTACCAGTATTGTATTATTGCAACAAATACAGTTATCTTTCTAGCCTCCTTTTTTTTTTTTTTTTGAATGATATTCCATTTACAGCTACTTCAAGGAACTATGCTGCAGAAAGCTCACGAAACTAATGCAAATGAAGTCTGTATACATTGTTTTAAAAATAAAGGTTCTAATGTGTATCTATGTTAATGCTGTAATGGCTAAAGTTGAGTATTAGTAAGGCATCATATATAAAGGGAATTCATACAGTTGAGTGTTGTTTCTGTCTGTGGAACATGTGAATCAAATTTTCCAAATTTGATTGACTATGGAAACTTTAGTACCAGATGAATTTTTCTCATAAATTTGTAATAATTAATTGCATGCAGACAATATAATTTTTCTCTGTATTTACAAAGCAATGTGTTTTAGAGAATAAAATCTATGTCTCCATAATGCTTGTCATCCGTGATAGAATTACTTTTTTTTCCTAAAAGGTAATGTCAAGATAAAACCGTGTCTTTAGAATGATGTGTCTAGACATATATTTTTGAGTGTGCCGAGCAAAGTCCAGAATTAAAATTGTTATTTAGGGAGCTTAGTAATGAAGATCAAGGTGATGAATTTTGTTCAGTGTTTTGGGTCCCAGCAATTTGTGTTGTGATACTCTACATGGCAACACTCAGCTCTTTTACTCTTTGGATTTAGGGCTGATGTCCTGACCTCTGATCCAGCTGGGCAGCAGTTTAGAATGGCGCATTTAGAAAGCAATCTGGACACGTGAATTAAGAATTTAGGTTTGTATAGCAAAGTCAAGCATGAGTACTGTCCATGGCTGATAACAAAAAAAAACAGTCAAAAAGCCATTGGGAGTAACCTTAACTTTTGGAGAAAGACTGACATACAGTGTCTGGACATCTGAAACTGCAAGTCTGAGTTATATCTGTCTTCAGATAATTATATGCATTGAGTAATTATACAGAACTATATCTCTAATTCTTGAATCTTTTATCACAGTGCAAACAGAAGTAAACGTATGTTTGGAGATGCTAATATAAAGTCTGAGTTGTCTTGGTGTAGCATGGGTGTTGTGTTTGTCCTTAGGTGGTCAGACACAGCTAAGATAACACAATCAGAAAAGAGCTACTGAAATTGCATTTATACGTGCCTTCATTCACAAATTGCAGAAAGTTCAAGTGCATCTTTTTGTAAATAAATACTTTTTGGTGATCAGAGTTTCTGTATAGCAGTAAAAAGAACATGGTCTGAATGGAGTATCAGGAAAGATTAGGGAGGAGGAAATTTGAGAGGATCATTCATTCTTCCTAAAGCTGAAATGACTTGTATAACCAAGAACTTCCTCATGATTTTTGTAAGGTGCACTAAATGTGAAAGATCTGAGTCCTTACCTGTGCTAGTCCTTAGTGTATTATATATTTCTAGTTTTTATACAGTAGGTCTACCATGCTTATGTAACTATTTTTCAATTGATACCAAATAAAATCAACTTAAAGTTTTTTAGTCTTTGAGTGATCCTCATTTTTGCAAGAAGGTTCTATACAAAGTGAGTTTAAGTCTTCACTGTGGTATTTATTTGCAGTTAAGATCTTCCTTATTTACAGTTTTCTTCAGCATTATGACTACCTCATCAGTCAGATGTGATATACCTCTCTGCATTTTTGTTGACTTAGGATAATAAATTAGACATACAATTCAAAATTTTGTGTATATTGGTCTGGTTTTTCCCCCCACATTTTATTGTGTAGCAACTGAGACAGTTTTTAACATTGAAGGGCCTTTCATATCAGTCTTTTTGTGAAGAATTGCTTTACAGTTCAAACAGATGGGATGTGTCCCTGAAGGAGTGTGATTCCAACTGTGGTTTCACAAGCACCTGGTCTTGCTGCTTCTGAATCTGAGGCTTCTTACTCTGCTTGCTCTTCACCCATTCCAGCCATATGGTCTTGCCTCCCCTCTTCTATGATCCTAAGAAGTTTGTTGCTAGGGTAGTTTTCTACTACATATCGAAGTTATCAGAGCTGTACCTGTGGGAGCAGCAGGAATGTGGGACTAGAGATGAGGCATGGAGGAGAGGTGGAGAGATGGACTATCTCACCGCAGTGAGTTAGCTGTTCGGTTGACTGATAGAGCTGTGCTGTTTTCTGTCTCGTTTAGGTGTTTCTGTTTAAGCTGTGGCTTTATGTGAAATAAGCATAAGATTCAGGGAGGGTTTTGCACCAGCAAAACCTAAAATAGGATGATTATATAATGTGTAGTTACGTTGCCTGGCAGGTATTTGTTACAGAAGTTAACTAGTGCTCAAGGCTGTAAAGGCAGGAGAATTAAAGAGGAAACCAAAGGAGCCCTTATATTTGTCTCATCTTGATAGCTTTATATAGTGAGTTCATAAGAGACTAGTTACAAATCAACTTGAAAAAAGTATCTTACAATTTCAGTGGTGTATGGGTGCCTAGGATGCTCTGTGGTCAAAACTGAAGCTGTGGCTGGATACTAGCACTGCCAAAGTCTGTGCATCCCTGACTAACTCATGATCTTAAATACTTCCTTGAAGTTGGTCATACAATCTGTTATATGTCACTAGTTATATTTTTTGGGAAATGTGACTGAGGGTATATCATGGGCAGGGAAAAAATCATCTCTTACATGTTGCAAAATAACAAGTTGCAGTCTAGTAAAAAGGAAAATGTAATATTTGAGTTGTATTTCCAACAGTAATTAAGAAATTAACATTTGGGCCTTCTTGAGCTTTCTTTAAAAGTGCTTTTTCACTATCAAGTTCATGTGAACATTCAGGTTTTCAGTGTATTAGATCCAAGATCCAATACTCTTCTATTACCTATGTTATGATATTTTAAAGTATAATCCTAGGCCTTCCTTACAGTGATGAAAAAAATCCCAGATGGAAACTTTCAAAATAACACTGACAGAGTGCTGTAGGCATTACAGTGTGTAAAACAATTTGAAATACTGGGCGGCCAGTCCAGTGCAGTGATCCAGCATCTCATTAAAATAAAGTAGCTACTCCCAAAAATCTATTTGTGTTCTGTCTCCTAGGCTATGTGGTAAACAAGGAGTCCTTTAGGGCAATTTAATATTTGTGACTGCTGTCTTTTTATATAAAGGGGAGGTGAGACTTGAGGTGGGGCATCTGACCAGTTACCTGGTATTGAACTGAGCTGTGAGATGTCTTACTGCTCATAATTCAAAATATTGTCCTGTCTTTTAAGGTATGACACTGTCTGATGGGGGAAAATTTTTAGTTTAATGGTTTAGTTGTTACAATACTTTCCACTAATTGAGAAAGCTTATTTGTAGGTTCCTTCAGTCTGAGATGAGTTGAATCCTGTGACTCTCGATGACCAGCAGAGTGCACTAATCACAAATACTAGCAAGTACTGTTGCTGGGCTACTGTCTGGCAAAGAAGGACGATTTTATGGAGTGAGGGGAGCCTGGTCATGCATTTCTCCAGTGGCAGCATTTCCGTAGGAAAAGTCCTCGGCAGTGCTCCAAGGGCTGCTTATCCAACAATTAGCATAAAATACATGAGCTTCCTGAAAGGAAAAACTGGAACTCGGAACTCTTTACGCCCAAGAGCATTCTTGTTGATCTGTAGATGAATTCTCTTTTGCTATTTTCTTTCTGGTTTAGGAGCCTTGTTTCATCCAGCACCTATACAGTATGCTGGCCGAGCCATTTTCTTTAAGTAGAAGTTATTTGCCCTAGACTCCTGTACTAGGTTTTTCAGTTCTGTTAAGTGCCCCAGCATCTAGACTGTTCCTCAGATGGTGGACACCAGTTCTTGTACTGTTCTGAACTATCTGCCATTATGGTTAAGCTGTATCAGAGAGTCTCTGTCTCTTGGTGACCTTAAGCCCAGTTTAGGTTCATCTGTGACCACTTCAAAATTATTCTTAAGGTGGAATGGCTAGCACTTTGAATACTTTTGAAAAAGTACAGGTGACCAGGATGCTCTGTGGTCAGATTGAAGCTGTGGATGAGTATTGGCACTGCCAAGATCTGTGTAGCCCTGGCTTGCACATGGTCTTAAATACTTCCTTGAAGCTGGTCTTGCAGTCTCTTAAATGTCACTAAAGTCGGTCTGAAGTCTTTGAATGGCATATAAACAACTTATGACAACTGAGAAAAGATAAATTTCTACACAATTCAAAACTAAATAGCTAATCTTTTCCATCAGTTCATTTCTTAGTATACTGGCAAATCACTATTTTTTTTTTCTGTATATTACAAGTCTATGCAAAGTTGGAAAGCAAACACAGCTTTCTTTTTTAACTGTGGAATACTTGGCAAAAGTCATTTTAGCTCTATAGAAATGCATGTAAAAATTCTTGCATTAGTTGTGTTACTACTAAATAATTCTAGGCACAACAGTTTCTTGAAGAAGAAAGTTGTGCTACATAGGGCTTGATTTCTGCTTAAAAGAGTTCAAGTGTTAAATTTCTGACATTCTTTTACAGACCATGTAAAAGTCCTAAGGAAAAGGTCTTTTGAAAGCTTATGAAATTTCCAAACTTATACTCTGCGAGATAGAATTCTGAGGAATTGTGGCTTTTTTTTTTCCCTAGGAACTGTTCCAGCAGCTGTTTCTAAAGTTTCTAGAGTTGCCACATCATCAGTTTTACTAATATTAGCAGCAAATTCTGATCTGCTCTTCACACAGTTTTTGTTTCAGCATATAACTGAAGCAATTAAGCATGGCTAACAAGGCAATTTTTTACTTCTGGCAGTATTGTATACAGCCGTTATCAAACTACTGTACTTGAGGACAGTAATGAAAACTTTTTCTTAGCTCGAGTGGTTTATATAAAGTGTGTGTGGTAGGCCACGTAGGCTAGTAAGATGCTCTCATAAAACAAAAACATCTGTGGTTCCTTGGTGTGGTAGTGTGCAATAATGAAAAAAACATGCAAATGGTAATGGGAAGCTTTGTAACTTTTATTTTAAAGGAACTGTGAGGTACTTGCAGTGCATGGTGTAGTTTTTTATCAAATGTAATTTATGGCTATATATGCCTGAGTAAAACACAATTTTAAATTATTCTGTTACAGTAAATGTGCATAATTGCTTACTGCTGTCCTTGCAGACGTCTTTCAGCTGCCTTTACATTGCTGGGTCTGGAACTTGCTGTCAAATGAAGAAGGGAGCAAGGCTGAAATGGGTGTAGAAGGGAAGGGGTGGTGTTAGACACTTTCATAATAGAATTTGGGGGCTTGGAGGAGGGGTTATTCCTAGAAGGAGAATTGTAATTGTCAAGTCATTGGAAATTGCTCATTGGTATGCAATGGTAAAATTCTTTTCAGTTTGTCTTATGTTGTAGGGGTCAGCAGTGAAGAGCAATTAAGGGAAAAGTAAAAGTGCCCAACTACTAAATTCAGTGACTCTTTTGATTGTTCTTCAAGTCATATAAAGGAAAGGGATTTTAAATTCTTGTACTGATTTTATTTGAAAAAACTTACCGTTATGTTACTTCCTTTGCAGAGAAGCGTCACAATGATACCTGTTTATTTATATGGCATTTAATACCAAATGAAATGTGTGTATAGAGAAAGAAGCTGAGGCGGATTGCTCTCTACTACTACCTGAAAGGAGGTTGTAGTGAGGTGGGGATTATTGGTCTCTTTTCTCAAATAACAGGACAAGAGGAAATGACCTCAAGTTGTGCCAGATTGGCTGTTTGGGAAGATTTCTTGACCTAAAGGATTGTCAAGCACTGTAATAGGATGCTCACGGTAGTGTTTGAGTCACCATTCCATTAAGTATTTAACGATGTGTAGATATGGCACTTAGGGACATGGTTTAGTGGTTGGCTTGGCAGTGTTTGGGTTATGGTTAGGCTTTATGATCTTGAAGGTGTTTTTCAGTGTAAATGATTCTGTGAATCCTCCTTGCTGTTTTATGAGAACGCATATGAGAAACCATAAGGTCATGTACATGCATGTAGGTATCTTAATGTAGAAAGAGATAAGTGGATAGAAGCTGTTTGCATGAGAGGCTGGTAGGAACTGTTCTGAATATAAACTGGTTCAAAGGAATGAATGGAGAATTTCATCCACAGGCAATTATCAGTGCGTGTGTAAGTGGAGAACCAGTGATGCCTTAGCTTTGAGTCCAATATTCCATAAAACTTCATGTGGATATCCTCAATTATTCCTCTGTCTCGGAAGTTTTTAGTTTGTTATACTTGGGGTTACTGTGTTTGATTATATTCAGTAATTGTAGTTATGGCCTATGTTTCCCATGTGTTTGGACAGTCAGGAGATGGTGTTCTGTGGCTGGTTCAGAGCCAGATGTGCTGGAGAATAGTACATGCATACTCAGCCAAAATGGAAATTACTTGAATTCTGCTTGTGTATGTCTTCCGTGCTAGCCATGCTGATGTTAGTTCATATCTTCTATTTGGCTACCAGTTTTCACAAAACATGTAGGAGCTCTGGTCTGTGATGATTGTTCAACCTTGATTTCAGTTTAATAAGCCCAAAAGTTACCAGAGAGGGATAGTGACAGACAAACAATGTGCCAACAAACCTAACTTTCTCAGAAACCAGGCTTACAAATACAATTTCAGAATACACAGTTTTGATGTGCCACTCGTTCAGAATAGCTGAGGAAAGTTGCAAATATTAGCTCTCCAAGTCTTGAAGTTTGGTTGTTTTTTTGGTTTTTTTTTGGTGAGTTAGGAGGCCAATACCAATTAAATTAGCATCTCTTAATCCCAAGCCAAAGCAATCACACAACCAAACACACCTCCAAATTAATACTCAAAACACTGTGGTTGAATTTCTGTATTTGTTATGGAGGAAGGTGCTTACACAATTTTGACACAATTTTCTTTTCATTATGGCTGTTCAACTTGACAGGTTTGGATCATGTTTGTGACCTATATTATTAATGTAAAAAATTACACAGATGCTTTGTGAGTCAGTATAGTGAAGCTGTGGTGTCATGCTTCAGATTATGCAGAGATTCATAATGTTGGCTTACTCTTTTCCACCTGCTTTTCAAAGGTTGAAGAGGGGAAAAAGCCCTCAGCACTCATTTATTCATGTGTGTTCATGCTCATAATTCTTACATCCCTACAGTACCTTCTGCTGTTACTGTCTTTCTGTAAAGTCAAAGCTTAAGGAGGCATGAAATTCACATGGAACTTCTGTCTAGAGCTCTGGTCTTACTAAGAAGTCCTAGATGTTTGAGCTTGGCTGTATTGGATGCCTTGATCGCATCCCACTTCAACATTCCATGGAAATATTTTCAGCAGAGTGATAGCGGGGGGTTTTCAAACTTGCATTCAGCTGATCCATTGAATACAGAGTTAGAAATTACCTTCAGGTAGTCCTCTGTTTTGAAAGACTTGTTTAATTTTTACTTCCATGTGGTTACATATACTGTGATTTATCTAATACAACATCTTGAGGCTACTTTAAAACAGCTATTTCTTATCTGGATATTTACAGCTACTGTTGTGTATTTAGGGTTTCGAAATGTGTCTAGCCAGCTCATGATCCTCCTTTGGAGTTCAATGCTTTCTGAAGTGCTACACAGTCTGACTCCATCCAGTGAGACACTGACTTTGAAGCAGTAAATCCATTAAATTTTAGTCTTTGGCAATGAGCAAGTAATTCTAGGCTAGCCTTACTCACTCACAACTATCTTAGATATTTGGAATTGCTTTTCAAAACCTTCAGGTGAAAATTATCTTTCCTAGCGGTTCAAGTACTCACTGTGGTTTCCACTTGAAGAAATTATGCTAGAAATTACAACTGTTCTCCATGCAGGAGGAAATACAGTGCTATATTGAATAAAGAAACCCATATTTCAGTGCTTCAGTTGAGAAAGTATAAAGAAAGCGGCATGGACAGACTGTGGAGGAAGGGTTTGACAGTAATTCACAAGGGGTGTGTTCATTACTTTCCCTGTGAGGAAGGTGGAAGTTCGCCCAAGTGGGCAGTGTGCTTTTTTTCATTCACCTTTAGCAGACCCCTTTGGGACCATGACAGGGTGAGTACCCAGAGGCCTGAGAAGCTGCAGGTGTTTTGCCTTCTGGATGCTCCAGCTCATGGTGGCATTTCTGCTCACTTTGGGCAGCAGGGTGCAATAGTTCAATCCAGAAGAATTTACCTCATGTCTCAAGAATTTTTATAAATTTTGTTAGATGTATTGGGATAGAATTGAGTCCACTTGATTCAAACCCGTTTGCATGTAGCTGCAGATGGCAGGGGCAAGGTCAACACCACATTGGTATGGCATAACCAGTAACTGGAAAACTGTGTTCCTTAGGATTTTCTGTGCTGGGGTTTGTTCTTTATATTAAGTAAAGGGATCGCTCATTTATTGTAGTCTGATTTGTTGTAGTCCATCGCTCTGTCTGCTGTATGTTCTTACTTTGCTCTTTTGTGCTGGAACTAGCTACCATTCATGTGACCATAAAGGAAAACAGTTCAGGAAACTGATCTGGCAGAAAATTTACTTCGTTTTGGTTTTTTTATGTATTCTTTTTTGCTGTATATATTTGCATAAAACTGTTCCAGAACTGAACACTGATACTCCACACAGGTGTGTTTATGTTGTTCTTGCTGCCTTTGCCACCCGACTTATATATGTTTTTATAATGCAAATATATGAGGCTGTATTAAGTCTGACTGCCTATTTCCACATATTTTGACATGTATAAAATATGTACTGTAATACAGAGATTCTTTTTGTAAAAAAAGGAAAAAAGGAAACTTGGCAAGTGCTAACTTTTCCTAAGAATCTAAAAATCATTAGATCTTTCAAGCTGACATTCCAGATAATAGAGGGAAATATTTGTAATGAAGTTCCAGAAACATTTTTTCACTTAGATTATTCACTCAAAAGATTATGTACTATTGTTAGTTCTGGCTAATATGTGATCCAGCTGCAGGTGTTTTGAATTTTAAAACTCTGTGTTGCCAAATAGCACCAAAACTTAACATTGAGAATACTCTGTTGCCATGGTAATTTCTTGGTTAGAAGACTGCCAAGTGACTATAAAATGAAACCAATGCTTTTGATGTGCCCTAAAACGAGGAAAGGCAAGAAGATCAGTGAGAACTGAAACATTACTTAGTTCCATGTTTTTCTTGTAGGTATTGGAGAGACCTTGAATATTCAACTTAAACACATTTCAGTTTCTTTTTATTGTTTGGCTTGGGTTTTTTAAAGTTGGATTTCTTACTTTGACACTTGTTGATGTGTAATTTAAGCAATTTGTAAAAAATTGTAAAAAAGGCCACTGTACAAAACACAAGTGATTTTGGTGTGTTTTTAGTGGCTTCTTCCATTTCTACTTTAGCAGCACTATTTAAACTTTAGGGAGTTCAAAAGTAAATCTCTTATTGCAGTAAAACATAAAAGCTATTATCTACCTACAGGCATATATATAAATAATTTTTTTCCTTTTGCTTTAAGCCAATTTGTTCCATATAGATCAGCTTCTCATTTAAATCTCCTAGGGTTCTCTTGGCATGAAGGGAATCTGTGAGGGCTGAAGTATATTTTGTATCTGCAATTTCATTTTTTTCCTGTCATTCAGTAGGCCCAGGCATATGGTCGTTTGTCAACAGCAGTATGATCAGGTATAAATAAAATAGAGTCTTCTGCGACAGTATTAACAACCTTGGTTCTTGATGTTTTCTCCTTGTTGTCCTGCTCTCATGTGACCCTTATGTCAGACAAATCTGGTTAATCTGGAGAGTATAGGAAGAAACTGAAATGGAAAAGCTAGGTCAGAATTACCCTCTTTTCCAGGCATCAAGTGATAGAAAAGACATAAGAGACCTTGTATAGTACAGTGAATTTGGATGTGTCTATGTAATTACAAAACATTGCTTTAGAAACATCATCTTCAAATTGTAAAATAAATATTTTTGCAGTTGTGTCTGCAGAATTGTCTTGTTGAAGACAACTTTCATATCTGAGAGACTTTACCATGTTGGGGGAGAGGCTAGAGGCCTCTGTTTAATGGGTGTGTATTTGTTCAACATTATGGATATTTCACAATGTTATAAACTCTCACAAATTAGGTTTTTTTTCCACTAGATGAGATTAGATGCAGTGTCCTTCCTTGAAGAGAACAGAATGATTTGTCTTTTCTGGTTGCTTGTACCAGAACTAGGATTAGACTGTGTGCTGGCATAAAGCAGAAGTGGATGAAGAAATTCTGATCTGTTTAGTGCTGGTTGTTTAAGGATTTAATAATTTAAGTGCGTTACTGGGTCAGGCCCAAAATATTCAGTACCTCTTCTTGGGCTGAAGCCCAAGAAGAACAGTTGTATGTGCTTCAGACTGCTCTGAGGAAAAGGACATGTCCATCAGTTTATTGGCTTTCATGCATTTTGGATAGCTGGGGCTGACTGTGTAAGTTAACTTCTATTAACTTTGGGTTAAGAAGAATTTAAGACAATCTGGGTCCTTCAGGTGTTTTCGTATACAGTACTAGCTTTTGTACATGGTAGTATAAAAAAACACTTTTCCTTTACAGTTGTTCTAGTATTTCAGTGTTTTTGGATAAAATACATTCAGACAAGTCATAGGCTGAAATATATTAGTGCTACTCTTAATCCTTTGGACTTTTTTTGAAGAATGATTTGGTGGGTTTTTTTCTCGTTTGTTCTTTTTATCAAGTTCAGTTGATACTATAGTTCAGAGTAGACACGTACCTTTCTTGATACATCTACAAACCTCTAGTCACACTTTCCTTTATTTTTTTCTAATTGGCTGAACACTAGCTTAGTTTGGAGTCATGTTGCTTGTACAGACCTCAAAACAAGTTTCAGAAGTGGCCAAGTATAACATTTTATTCTAATGTAATGTGCGTTTGAGAACTTTGCTGCTGTTGTCTTAAAAATGTGAAGGCAAATATCTTCGACTAGTCATGTGAATTTGAATTTATAATTGTGCCTATACTGTCATTTTATCCACATTCCTTGGTGTTTTTCTTGCCATCCCTCATATGAGGACTGTTCTGTAGTGATACAGACTTTCAGAACCTAAACCACACTTTCTGGTGTTGTTTTATCTAAAAACTCCTTATGTTTCTCTTAAAAATTTGAAAATTCTCAAATAAGTTTTTTTGGAACAGCTTAATTATGTGGGAGGCTCTTAAAATAATTTTCTATTCTATTACATGTGTGTTTTGTCTTGTACTGTGTTCAATAACCATGTCCCATTAATTTAAAAGGGATAGTGTCTGTGATCAGAAGCCCTTTCCAGGTAGTCTAACACTGATTTAGGAACTGATTCAGCTCTTCCAAGACTTTTGTTAGTTGAAATTAATTTGTAACTATGAGTGAAATACCAGTGTTCAAATGGAACTATTTCATGGAAAAAAACCTCAAAAAAACCTAGAGAAGACTTAGAGATCAAAAGTACAATTAAGTAATCCTGTGTCAGTTTCTTTCCCTTTATTTCCTGCTTGGGCACAGAAGGGCTTGGACATGCTGAGGTTTGGGAAGGTCTGATTGGACTACCGCACAAAAAGACAAATCTCTGGGAATGGCTATTATCTCTTTGGAGCCAGGTGTAACCTGGAATAGGAAGGCAAAGTAGGTGAAGCTATTTGTTTCTCCCTTTATCAGCTGTAAATTCTGGGTTAAATACAGTTCTTGTTATGTCTTTAAACACACACTTGTTATTTATAATGTACTGGAAATCACCCTCTTAGTTTGGTATGTACCCTCTGGTGCCTTTGTACTGTCAATGGTACCCATCCATTAAAATTGATGCTGTTTTTGTTGCCAGATGAATATGGGGAGCTTTGTGCCAAGTATCACTTTAATGTAGGCTGTGCTGAAGCCAGCAATTCTGTTACAATCCTCTGCAGTAATGTGCACTCCTTGGAAGAGGTGAATTGTAGGAGAGTTTCTAGTTCTTGTCTGGTTTGCAATCTGCTGATCCCCTGAAGTGTTCTTGGTTTGCCCTTACTTGAAAGGGCAGCAGCAGCTACCATCTGCCTGTGGCTTGAAATGGTTTGCGTGCCGCTGGCTGGTACATGGCACATTTTGTGGCAGTGCTTACTGCAGGTGGCAAGCTGTTGGCTTGATGGATGCCTCTCTTTGTGGAACACCAGCAGTCATGAAATTTTTTTGCGTTTCATCTTTGTTTAGAATCAGTAGTAATATAAATACAGTATTCTGTGAAAAGACACAGTGCTGAATGGATGTGATTTTTATTCATAGCTATAGCTTTTGAAACATGCTATGTGCATTCATGCTAGTATATGTTACTATCTAGGCTTGTTTTTAAAAGTTCATTTCTATTATGATTTCTTTTAGATTTAGTTGATATGTAATCTATATTCTTATTTGATATTATCTGTTATTAATAACTTGTAAACACAGATATTTGGTAGTATTAATGAATGGGAATGGTTTAATTGCCTTGTAAATAGTGTTTTCCAACAAAATAAAGAAGTGTCTTCAACAAAGGAAAGCATCTCTTGTTCTTTGTTCAAAGAAATCCTTGAAGTGGTTATTTCCACATAAAATTGCAGACTTCCCTAATTTCCAGGAATCCTAGATCCTATTGATATAAGAAACTGTTTGGTTTGTGTTTTGCTTGTTTATAATTATTCTTTTGTGTTTACTGTGAATTCTGAGTAGGTTAAAAATCCTTATTGCCTCGTCTGAAAGCATAAAGTCTGATCTTGACTTACACTGCAGCCTTTTTAAGTTTCAGCGCAGACTTCTTTTCATGTTGTCTCGTCTTGAACTATTTGTAAAAAATACCTTATTATGAATAAATATTTGTTACTATTTTTCAAAAGTCATGGCTATTCTTGTTGGGGGCTGTTTGGTTTTGTTGTTTTGTTTTGTTTTGTTTTTTTACTGAAGGCAAAGTTGCCTCTCTCACTTTGTAACATGAGAGATCAGGGGCTACCCTGGTGGTCTAAGCCCCATTGTTTCAGGAACACTGTAAATCTGAAGCTAAACTTTTTTGATTTCTTTCCCAAAGAGCTGACTGCTTTCTTGAGAACGTTATGAGTACTTCCAAGAACACAGTTGATGCATACTGTCCCGTGTGAAAGAAGTGACTGGATTACATAAATTGATATTCCTAGTCTGCCAAAGAGCGAATACCTTCCCTCATTCCTGCTGTCATGTCTATACAGCCTTCATTGGCTGGCAGCAGAGGAGGCTGGAGTTTGGCTCTTGTAGGCCCTGGAAACATGCTGTGTGTGCATTAATATTTCTGTTAAAAAATACATGACAAAATGCTTTTGTGAGAAAGTTAAATATACTTCATGTTTGCATACAGAGTAACTAATATGTAAAGTATGAGTTACTTAAATTCCAATATGTTTCTGGCTTGTGAATGTTTTTAGTGGTTATTAAAAAAAATAAAGAATAAAAAAAACCCAAACTCAAAACTACCTCTCCTCCCCAGACTTTCTAAGAAGGCCTACCCAGTTTGCATCTGACATTGCAAACTCATTGAATGTGCATAGTATCAAACAGGTATTAATTCAACCAGATGCTGCATTATTCTCTTGCTTCCTTTTAGAAGATTATGTGCTATAGGGACCTGTGATAGTCTCATTCAGTGTCTTATAAAAAAGAAATTTCTGCATGCCTAGGTGACAAATGGTAATCTTACGGATTTTTTCCTTAGCATATTAAAGACTTGAGCAGTGCTGCTGTGTCACAGAAACTTGAAACTTGGTGCTTTTTGCATGTGGTTTCTGCTATTAACTGAAGTAGAAATGGTTTTGTAGGTAGACCTGTGTGTACAGTTACTTTTACTAGGGTAACTAGCGTAAGTACTGACAACTGCTGTAACAACTTTTCGAAGAGGAGACCAATTTTAAAAAACCTTCTTTACCTTTTCACTTCTTGTGGTGTGAGTGACTAAGGCTGCCCCCTGTACAATTCCCCTCCCTTACGGCTTAGGCGAGCACTGCTCCGCATGTTCCTTCTCTTCCGTGGCAGAGATAAGGCTAACAATCAGCATGTGTCCCTCTCTAGAAATTGTTTTGCTCTGATTCAGCCTTCAGCTAAGCCACTGCTGAATACAGTTCAGGGCTTAACAACTCGCTTGAGTCGTGTAACCTAACCTACAAACACAATCAGGTCTAAAGCATCATCTTTATGATCGCTGCACAGGATGTATATGTATATGCCAGACCCCCCATCACAGGTGAAGTACTGCTCTGTGAGTTTTGAAGACTTTTCTTTTTTTTTTGTTCAAGCTTCATGTACGTTTATAGTACTGATATGATGGACCTGACTTGATGGTGTTATCTCTGAGAAATTAGAATAGAAATCTGATGTAAAGAACTTTATTAAGAAAGAGGTGCCAACTTAATTTTGAAATTTATCCTGCTGGATAAATTTAAGTTAAATTTGGCTTTTGTCAGGAAGACTTTTTTTTGTTGTTTGTTTGTTTGTTTGTTTTAATATTTCATGTTATTCTAAGTTTAACTGTTAAATGCAAACTCTTACTAGACATAGTAAGGTATATTTGAATAAATAAGGGGGAGATTGAGTTTTAAATGAAGAGTCACTGTTGACTCCTGTATTTCTGCATTATTCATCATTGAAGAGACTTCACCTGGGCTTAAGATTTTCCGTTACGGAATTTAATTGCAAAAAATTGGAAAGATTTCTTTGTTCATCCTATCTGTCTAATAATAATTAGAATTATCTTTCTTTTTACTGGGGTGAGAAGTAAGACTAGAATATCATTGTCAAGTTTTCTTTAAAACTGCCTGCTTAAAATTTGGTAATGGAGTACTGTCTAGGATGGCAAGTAGAGAGACTCTAGTGAGTTAGAAATCACTTGGATTTTTATTTTCAACAAAAATTAATTCAGATATATATAAAGAATTTCATATCTCGATTTCTGATCCATAATAAATAATGTATATTTTGAGAGACTTTCCTTAATACTTCAAAATGTTTCATAATGAAAACACTTTTACGTATTATGTACCAATGGACATAATATACTGGTGCTGTTTCACTGGGACAAAAATAAGCAAAGTGAAGGCAAAAGGTGAGTCTTCTAAAGTCTCTAGCTCAGTCTAGCTCTAAGAATAATATTAAAGTATGGCTAGTTAGGAATGTCTTGTCTTCTGTTTAGACCTCAGACGCATTTTTAGACTGTTGGTTGTTCTTCCTCTGATGTTTATGGAAGCAATTTGATTTTAAAGGAAATCTGAATTCATTTGAAATGGGATTTGGTTAGCAGGGAAATGCACTCTATTTTCAAAAATAGTTCTCTTTGTTGAACTAATTTCTAAAATTTAAGTCAATGTAACGAATATATTGTATATGGAACATAATCAAGGAAAACACTTTATAATGTCTTCCATATTTCTCACAGGTTGTGAAGATGAGAAAGGATGTGAAGAAAGCCAGAGTCCTGACTATTCGCAGACTAACCAGACACATTGGAAAATTAAAGTTGAAAAAGTCAGTTTTAAATAATAGTGTTCTTGTTTGTGTTTTTATAAATAAGGCAGTATTTTAATTGTTTTCACAAAAATGGAAAAGGGGGGGAAGTGTACCACATTTAAAACTTAAGGCACTAGAATATATAACTTCTGTTTGTCTTATTTTTACATCATTTTAGTTAGACTAAAAGTGCTAACTAAAAGGAGTTTCATAAAGCAGAATAAGAATGACTTTTTTTTAATGGGATTTAGTGTATTGAATAATCTGAATCAGTTACAGTACCTTTTACAGCACTTATGAAAGTGTCAGTCTTTGATCTTTCAGGTTATTCTGCTGTTGAAGTTAAATTGTGCCATGTTTTCTCACTGCAGTTGTCTTCAAGGTTGTGTAGACAAAATATTTTCTGTTTGCATAGATATATAGGTCATACCTGATTTTTAGTAATTATTATTAATTCTTATATAAACAGTTTAAACAATATTTTGTAGATTATGTTTTTAAAGATTTCTGGCCCCAAGTAACTTACCATGTGTCTTATTTGAGACAGTGTGAGATCCATCTGTTACTGTGTTCATTGTGTAAATTGAGCATACTCTTCTCTCACAATTTTAGCAAGTTGTGCAAAATAAGAAGCAAGCCCAATGAACTTCCATATTTAAATATCACAGATCTTAAAATGTAATTATATTTGAGACACTGGTGTCACCTGTTGTTGATATGAAGTGTGGTTTACTATTTTCTAATACAGTAACATTAGTTTTTCACATTGTTCTGGTTAATCCTCTCTATTTCCTTCAGTCAAGAACACCAAAAGCATTAGGCTGTCATTTGGTGTCCAGCTGCTTGCTAAAATGTTCATTTCTTAATAAGGGATTGTGTTTATGCTCCATGTGGTGGTTTTTTTACTTTGATACTTGGTATTGCTAATGGGGAAATGAAGTAACTGAACTGAGATTTTCTAATGAAGACAGACTTCATTTGCAGGGGTTCAGAAGACTTGAAATTGAAGAACCAAAAACGAGTTGAGAGATTAATAGAAGAAATCCATGCCATGAAGGTAATGCCATGGTTAGATATTTCAATATTGGAAACAATTATTTTAGTAACTAAAAGCTTTGTCTGTTTTCTGCGACTGCATTAATGAAACTTAAAGTATTTTCACAGTCAGCTTGAACATTAACACAACTAGAAAATTATGAATATTTGAGTCTGTCAAGGTGCTAAACAGTTTGTCTTAAGCTTTCCAGGCTAAAAATGAATTTAGCAATGTGTGGTGGTTGAGTTTTTGCTGTAAGTTAAAGCACAGAATTTAAAGTTCTTGTGCCACACAGGAGCATGGGGAGGTATTCTGTGTGTCTAACAGTACAGTATCCTCATCGTCTGTTCTCCAAGCTCTAAATACTATGCCATTTGTATTTTACTTTCAACTTCAGAGTTCTGTAATAGTTTCTTATTTTAGCTGCAAGAGACTGGTAATGCTTGAGTCAGGCCTTTTTTAAATTTTAAGCATTGTTATCAGTTGATACAGTTTTTGTATCTTATGTGTTATGACATCAAGAAAATGCTTCAGAAATTTTGTAACTTTGTGATGACTTGTACTAACATCTCTATCTTAGTTGATGCTACATAAAATTATGTGTGCTGAAAGGAGTTAGGAATTCCAGTCATAAGGCTTGAGCACTTGTAGAGTCCTGTGTAGTCCGTGACAAATGTTTTCTCACAATGTGGCTGTTTTGATTGTTTCCTTGAGAACTGTAGTTGATAACTGTAGTGATTATATCATGCTTACTACTGTGTGCTATTTGGGTGATTTTTTGTTTGTTTTTAACATTTCTCTCTTTGTCTTCTCAGCCTTGCAGAGATCTTAGTCTTCAAAAAAAGCTAGTAACAGGAAAGGCTTCATTGACCAATTTAGATGTGTTTTGTGCCAGATTATTTAGGTAGAATCATACTGATTTTTAGCATAATACTTCCAGTAAGAGTCCTCATAAACCAGGGGAGTGGAAAAGAAAATGGGCAGCACTGCTCAAATACCATGATAGTAGTATTGAGGCACTCTGCTTTACTGATTTACCATCAGTCTTAACTTGGTCTTGTGTTTGCTCCTTTTTCTCTCTCCTTTTTTTATGTTCTTTTTTAATGGCAAGTTTATGTGTGTCTCAGTTTCTAAGAGAATATATGAAGTGTTCAGGTATGCTGCAGCACTGACCTCAGAAGACCATGTTTTATGGGGCTTTTGTGAGTTTTCCTGTGAGAGTTTCACTGCAAGATTCATTCTGCACACATTTACCAGGAGTCTTTGTTTTGTCCACATTGTGCTTTTCCTTCCAGGATTAGCTCATGCAGACATCTTAAAGCCTTGCCTGCAGTCAGGACTATATTGGCCAAGTACATTCAAGTGTTTTTTCAGTTGGCATGAATACGTACAGGGCTTGTAAATGGTAGCGTTACAAGAGTGGCTGTCAAGGGAGGATAGATTTGTAATCTAGAGAGCTGACGGCAAATTTTGGTCTGAAATAGTTTATAGAAAGGGAGGAGTCTTCAAAGTAAGCAGCTGAGAAGGAAAGACTCTCCCACTTCTTGGGCAGATAGCTGGTAAATGCACTTGGTTATCTGAAATTTTAAGTGCTGTAAGTTGACTTCATTGTTAAAGAAACAACACACCATTGTATTAATATTTTAATAGGGAAAAGGCTGGGTTACATGGAGATTTTTAATCTTTAAAAATGCACAAGTCGATACTTACTAGCTCTACAGTGTATTTGTTTCTTAGCTGAAATAAAAATCCCTGTTTCTTACGAATCACAACCTAAAGGGGACTGGTTGTTTACATACTTTTTCAACCACTGTTGATTTCTAGAGTAACACAGATTTTTAGAGTTGGCATAGAAATGTTCCTCATTCAGCATGAAAAAGTAAAAAAGCTTTCACACAAACTGGTAATGTTATTTCAGATGAGTGGAAGATCTTATATTGGTGAAACCTTACTCCTAGCAACCTTTTGTCCTAAGTTATTGATCGTAAGATTTGCATAACTCAAATGGGTATTGCAGAATTTTAAGAAAAGATTGGACAGAATAGAAATAGAAGGTGATCTATAAAGTTGCAATTTAGAACAGGCTTGAATTATGCAGATTATTCTAGCAGTTTAGCATGTGGATCTCTGCAAAGAGCAGTTCAGTGGAAAAGACAAAAAAACCAACAAAATAGTTACAGCTGCCAAAGTGGCTTGGAGCCAGAAAGTGGATGTTACACCAGAGTCTGATAGTGTGTGTATTTTCAGGATAAAAGATTTATTGAAGTGGTTACTTACAACTTCTGGAAATTCTTTATTGGTTGGAGGCATGAAGGCTTTCTGTAGGTTGAAGAAAATAGTACAGTTTTTCTTCCAAGTTTTTCCCAGTTGCCAAAGACACCTCTTTCTAAATACCAGTGCTTCTTCTTCCATCCGTCAAGAACAGACCCAGACCTCCTTTCTCCTTATCGTATATCCAGGAAGAAAAAACAAATGCCTTCTGTGGACTGTTGGCAACAAAGTGTTTGGAAGGACTTTATGTATTCCGATGACCTCAGAAGGCATTATTGGGGGATTCCATTTTAAAGGGAATTTGTTTCAGTCTCAGGGAAGAAAGACTGAATTTCTGGAATCTTGATGCAGTTGTCTGTTTTACGGAAGTTTTTTATGCAATGGCTTAAGTTACTCTTATTCAGAAAAAGAAATCTAATGGTTTGGAATCCTAATCAGGTAGAATTCTTTCCTTTCTGAAGAATTATGTTTCTCAGTTCAGCTGCTTATAAACCCACAAACTTTTTCTACGTTTATTTGGGGAATCTGTTTCTTGGATAACACAGTGTTTCAGGATGGCTACTGCCACTTTGTGGAATAAATGTTGTCTTTCATCCAGGTTGTAACCAAAATACAACCAAAAAAACCAAAGCACACCCAAAAGACCCTCTCAGTTGCCTGATGGTGCAATGCTTAGAGACTGCCTGCAGCTTAGCAGGACTTTTCTGAATGAAACAAATTTTAACTTTCAGTTGCAAGATTTTAACTTCTCCTTCTAGTGTGAATCTTTGCTAACTACAGTCTGATATAATAGGAAAGATAAAATGTTTGCTGTTATTAACTGTTGTATCATTAACTCTTAAGGATTCTATTTTTCTGTCCTCAAGTAAATTCTCAACAGACAGTGCTGACATAATATCACTGTATATACACTGTTTCCTAGGAGTGAGACAGTAGAGATGCTTTTACTTTTTAGGTTTAATACTGTGTCTGGTTTTCTTTTTTTTACGTATGCTCTACAGAGTCACACATGCACAGTTCTGCATATATTGAAAATCTAGGAAGCGTTGGTGCTGGACTGTATAGAGAAACCTTTTTTTACTTGAATTTGCAAATAGTATATATTGTATTATTGTTAGAATGACATTTAATTTTTTTATTCTCTGTATTTTCATTGCTAGAACCAAAGAATTTAAAAAACTTAACGGGCAAATACAATTAAAAGTGTTTCAAGCACAACAATCAGAAGTAAACATTGTGAGAAATGAGAGCAGTTAAAAGTTCCAGTTACGTGGATGCAGGAACTGGGTTAATTGTTTGCAGGAGTTCTCAAAGTTATTGGAATAATACACTGTTTTTTGAGTTCTTCAGCTTTCATTTTGCCAAAACTGTATAAAATATTTATTCAACAATTCATGAAAGATGGGGAAAAAGAACGGTATGATCCTTTCTAGTCCTCTACTATACTACTTCTCTGAAATACAAAGTTATGTATACTTACAGGTATTTCTTTACTTGTTTGTGAGGACTGATGATACTACCAAAATGGATTAATTGTTCATGGTAGTGTACTACATATCCTATTTAGGAAGCTATTTTTTTTAATGTTTCTTTACACAAAAATAACAGATTGTGTAGTGATTTCTCAGCAATGTGTAGCTTAGCTTGAGTTGTTTGAATTTCTTGGCTGAAGGGAGATGTTAATATAGTCATTGTTTCTTTACTGTGTATCTAGGAGTACTTTTGCCTTTATAATATAACAAAAACCTTGGCATTATGGCAGGTGTTACTATAGCAATGCAATGTTTGGAGGATGGCCATTAAGAAAATATAGACAGAAGGTAATTTGTAGTGCTTGAAGGAAAAATGTCTAACAGTTATCAGGAATGAGCAGCAGTTGTTTTCAGCCTTTTTGAAGTGTCTTGGAAAGATATGTTCTCTATCCTGAAAATTATCACTGGAGAAACAGAGAAGTTAATACAATGAGGGTTTTTTAATACACTTAAGCCACAGTATTTATCACAGTATAATGGGTTTAGTACAATAGATACAGGAAAAAATAATGCTCTACATTATTTTCTCTCAATTTCTTGTTTTACCAAGATGTTAACAGAAGTGGACTTAAATATGAAAGCCAAAGGTTTTGAAAGCCAAATTGTTTTATAAAAGTAGAACACTGAAGGATGTTTCCACACTCTTTGTCCTTGGAACAGCAATCAGTTCATTTCCTGAAAGTAATAGTGGTAAGGGTGAGAAAGGGCTTTTTTTCATGGCTGGGTAACTGATGATTTTTATAGTAGGTCAGCTTAAAGAACTTGGTAGGTCTTTCTTTCAGTATGGCCTTTTTGCATGGAATTTTTGTATCCTGAAATAACAGGCTTTTTTGTAAAGCTTTATCATTTTCTTCTAGCAGTAGTTTCTTGGTTAATGCTTTCATCTTCTGTAACCTGGGTTTCAGTTAACGTCTTGCTGTAAAATTGTCTCAAGTCAGAGTGGGAACAAATGCACTTTTCTGTAGTTTTGCTTTTTCTTTCTCCTGGCATGTGTTTCCAACAGTCTTGCATATTTTGTTTTAAAATAGATAGCAGACATTAATCTTAATGTTATAAAATCTTTAACCTTTAAAAGTTTTTGTAAGAATAATGGGAAGTGCTTAAACTTCAGTGTAGTCATCCTTGGAACAGTCCTTGATGCTTCTCAACAAAAGGCAGAAGCAGGGGTGGTTCAGTTTTTGCAATGGTGTGGGTCAGATGCCACTTGTAGACCATTTCAGGGAAGGACGAAGGCGTAGAACTTGAAGTTATTTAGCCCTCCTTCAGTGGAAAACACCAGATCATTGCTTTGACGCATGTCTGACTTTTTATCCCTGTGTGATGCATACCTCTGCATTAATGCAGGAAGCGTGGGGCTCTGAGTGGCAGATATATTCACATGTGCATTGGTCAGGCATACACGTGCAAGGAGTCAGGTGCTATTCGGAGACACCAAAGTTTGCTGCTTGTGCTCTCAACAGCACATTCTACTTTGTGGCTGTTCTGGACAATGTACACCCAAGTAGGAAAAACAATGAAAAAACAACTTAACCTACTGCAGAAGAAGATGGTGTGAATAAACAGTGTTCCTGAGCCCAAACAGAAACAGGAAGCCCACCAAAGGTTCTCACAGAACAGACAGCCTGTGAGGAATGTAATGTAGAAGACACTGTGCCTGAATGCACGCAGATGATGTTAGTAAATACAAAACTCTGATGGATTTTCAAGTAGTAAGGAATGTGAACCTCTGCAGGAATGGATTCTCTAAGTACACTGGGAGCAGAAGTAAAGCTAAAGAAAAGTAAGAGTCTACAGCTCAGTGTGGAGATATGGAAAAAGGTGAGATATTTATTGTTCTCTTAATTGATGAATAAGAATGAGGAAGGAATGCCTCATCAGGATCCTACATAAACATGTCTCCTCAGTATATCCACTTTACTTCAGTATTCCTACCTATACCCTTTTTTGTCTCAAAATAGTGAGAAGACAGGTTGGTATACCCATTGGCTGACTTCTGTTCTTAATCTGTATAGTATTTCATACTCTTTTTCACTGATACATTGCTTCCATTCATATTTATGCTAAAATGAGAAATTTATTAGCTGTCTTCCCAAGCCAGTCTCCTGGTTGCATCTCTTGTAGGGTCAAAATAAGTTAAATGAGCGATCTGAGCATGAGAAAGCTGTAGAATGTGATACCTTTTTTTCTTAGATAGCAAGTATTAAAGAATACTTACAGTTGTAAGAAAGACAGAAAGAAAAATTAGTGTGGGATCTTGTGCTGTATAGTTTTAATATGGAGGAAGAAAATAACTGACAGCCATTCCTACTGTTTTATTACATTATGACAGCAGAAGGGTTTTTTTTGTTTTTTTAATATACTGAAATACTGTCCTGGATTACATTTAAAAAAATGGGCTGCATTTCTTAAATATAAAAGTCAGTAAAAATATCATCAGCTTCATTTGAAAACTTTATTGAAAACAAGATACTTAAATAGAAGCAGTTATCATGTGCTTGGTTTTTTCTTATGCACTAGATTCCTAGTTACAAAGTCAAAACAGATCACAAGGGCAGCTTTTTGTTGGATTTGAGACAACTTAAGGAAAATATTAAAGTAGGTTCTAAGTGCAGGTTGTCAACTGACTTAAAAATATGGCTTGCAGATGAAGCTTTTTTTAATCAAGTCTTGTGTAAGCATTTTACTAATTTTTTTAAGGAAGCAGAATAAGCCATTTTCACTTTCTGAAAAAAGCAGGGCTTGCAGATTAGACTTCATCTCCTTTCTGAATTCTGTGTATTTTCAGTGTTTATTTCAATAGAGGCAACCTTTGCAGTAATATAAAAAAATTTATGCAACTCATATGCCTTTATGTGAAAATTGACCAATGACAGCAAAACAAATAACTTAATCAAAATAATGACAGAAGTGTCAGCATGTTTCTGCACTCATTTTGAAAACATTTATATATATTCTAAATAGATACTTTTTTTGTTGTTTACTTCTTTGATCATCCCAACATATATTTCACTTTACTGCGCCAACTTGGGCCTTTTTTTAACTTTGTTCATCATTCATGAGAACCTGAGGCAGAAAAGAATGTTTCTGTAAGTACTATGTGCCTTTCCTTTCCATTTTGACCATGGTATGCTGAGGTGTAGTAGTAGTCAAGATATGATCCTTGTGAGATCTCTGACGCAATTCTAATTGATTTCTTGCTGTATACTAGCTGATCTTTGTACTTAATTTATTCTGGAGAAGCTAAGAATAATATTTCCAGTAAATAGCGAATCTGCTTAGTATGGTGGATCAATATTAAATTATCTAAACATCCTTAATCAACTGACCTTTTTTGTCCTCTTTCTTCTGGAGAAATTTTCTGCAGATTAGATCTTTTGTTCTTCACAAATAGAAATTCTTCTTTAATATTGTGGTAAAGGTTTTATTTCTGTTTCTTCTAATTGAAGAGTTTGTGCTGGGAGGGGGGAAAAAATGGAGATTACTCTAAGTGTCTTTGTAGTCACTTGGAAATTAATTCAGAATGGTGACTGCAGATGCTATGACTCCTTATTCCAACTGATGTTTTTGTGTGTGCAATCTTACTTCCCCAAAGGCTGCCTCCTGCTTTAAAAAAAAAAAAAAACACCAAAAAACAAAACAAAAAACCAGGAAGTCTGTTTGGGAATGTAATGCTAATGTAAATATTACTTCAGTGCTGGACACACTTATTGGCACTTTTATTATTTAGTGAACACATGGATGAATAGGATGAGGCAGAATAATGGTACTTTTAAGAGATGAAAGTCATGCCTTGCAAATCAGTGTGTGTTCTTGGAAAGAGTAAATACCTTCTGGATGTTGTTGATTGAGTGTGTATGTTGTTTTAAATTTTTTTTTAAAAGCCATTGTCCAGCTTTCACCAAAGCCTCTAGTGCTTCCACGTGGTTTTGCTTTTGTTTCTGTTTTTTTAAAAGCTGTTCATTAATATGAATTTTCTTCTTTTAGTCATAGGGTTAAATATAGTAAGCAAAAGAGAAGAATAGATGCTTGGCTTTCGTAGCGTTGGAAAGCTAACAGTGGAGTTCTGTGCAGATCAGTGCTGGAAATGATTCAGAAAAAGAGAATGAATGACAGAGCTTGATGATTCCAAAATTTCAGGGTAATGAAGATGCTAATACTGAAACTACAGAAGTGACCAACTGGGCAATGAAATGACTGGAGAAATTCACTGGTGATAAATGCTAAGTAATACTTGTGGTGGTGATGATGAGAATTACATTTCCAGTAGTTCATTTTCACTGGATTGAAATTGGCTTTTACTGATACCGCTAGGCAGTGGATATCAGAGTTACCGTAGATATCTGTGGAAATGCTAGATTGCTCTTCTTTGTCCTCAGACAGAAGACAGTCTGTTCCTATTAAAATCAATTTTTTTACTGTGTACTGTGTAAATATCTTTGTGTAGGTAAAAAACAACCAAGTAAACTAGTAAAAGTGTAAAGAAGAGTGTCAAGAATGATCAGATATAGTACAGCACCCATACAAGGTGTAATAAAATTGGAATAGGATTCCCCAGGATACAAGGTGACCTACTGATGTTGGAGTTTTACACAATTCATGTATTTGTCGTGGATAATTATTCTGCCATTTGTGTACTAATATTTTGCTGAGGAGCTTTTAACAGCCAATTTGAAAATCTGCATATACTAAGAGCAAATTTTTGTTTCATGTTTTGTTACGATCTCTTCTTTCCACTTTTACTCCTCACCCTGGGCAAATCAGGTGACAGGTTTATCTTGCTGAGGTTTCAAAATCTCTAGGAAAGGACAAAAACTAGTTTTTTTCTCCATGGAGCTTGAGGAAAGGACTCGAGGAGGAGTAATTGTCCTGGAGACAGTGCATACTGGGAAAAGGAATGGAAACAAGAAGTTTTTTTCTTTCTGCATGGTGTCTAATCTGTGAACTCTTTCTTTTATGCCCTCCGGAAGCAGACAAAGGGATCGTGCATATGGGGTCCGTGTATCCACCACCTTCTACTTCACACCGCATCTCTTTAGGTTCTTCTGTCCTCCTTATTTGTTTCAGTTTCCGTCTCTTCTTTCAAAGCCGAGTGCGGCGGGTGGGGGTTGTTACGCGGCTCGCCCCCATTAGTCAGGCGCTATCTGGCTGTTTGGGAATGCCGCGAGCATCCAGCACGTCCTCCCGCTGGCTGCCTCGGTGGCGCCGCGCTGGCTCTCGCTCCCGCTGGGCGGGCGGGGCGCGGAGCGGCGGCGCCGCGCCAGCGCTGCCCCGCGCCCTCTCCTGGCAGGTAGCGCCGCTTTCCTGCCGCTCGCCAGCGCCGTGCTGCTGGCAGCCGCCGCCACCGCTGCTGGCAGCCGCGCCGAATACCGCGGATAGTAACTCAAAACGCGGGGCGCTCCCTGCCAGCGCGGGGCTGCTTGGAAATTGTTAACCCTGACATCGCACGGGGCTGCTGTTTTAATGTTAGGAAAGAGTTGCGGAACAAATTGTTAGTACAGTGAAATTACAGATTGCCATTGCAGTGCAAATGAACGCTGGCATTCAGAACTTAGGGGTGTTTGAAGAGAAAAGAATACTCAAATAATGAACATTTTGGCATCATGTTTGCTGTACTTCTAAGCTTGGTTTACTTCTCTTTTTTGTCATTTTTATATGCTTGTGGTTGTAGTTTACTTTCATAATGCCTTCTACTTCTGAAATTGTCACAAGATTGCAGACTTACTAATTGTTTTCTGTGTGCTATGGTGGAAACAGTGACTGCTCTCTGAATGTGACTACTGAATCAGATGTGAACCTCCAAAACGAAACAATTCATTTAATCTAATTGACGGAATAAAATGCCAAGTTCACAGTGTTCATCTCAGTAGACTGATGTAATTGCTGGCGCTTGACTTGCATACCTCTTGAAATATTAAATTAGTTTACAAACGTGGCAGAAGAGAGCAGCTTACACTTGCCAAATAAAGTTTGAGTATTTTACAAGAGCTCAAACAATTAGCCATGTTTAGTGTTCTTTTGGGGAGGGTTTTTTTTTTCATTTTGTTTTGTTATTAAAGCATGAATAAGTAGTCTTTCCCTCAGCTTCTTGTTCTGCTTTTAGAAGAGGTGATGCAGCATGATAGAATGAGGATATTTAGATAGAGGCAGGTAACCATTTGGGCAAATAGAGGAATATTGTGTAGTTTTGTTAAATGAGTATTTTAATTACTTTAATTTTCCAGAGAACAAAAAACCCAGAAAGCTATAAAATTTTGTATTGTGAAACTTACTAGATGAAAATGCACAGGTTGACACTGAATTTCACTTGGATCTAAACTGAGACAGCAATACTGTAGACATTTAGTAATGTTTAAAATTGGTGCCAGCCAAAACCTGACACCAGCATAGTTTACAAAAAGAACAATTGCTAGACAAGTTCTCCTTGAAGTACATTCTTACATTCCCAATCATTAACTATGGTTTAGGAGTATTATTTTTTTTTTTTTAATGGGTTAGTAATGGTTAATTCCCATCAAAATCAGTTGTCCTATGTTCATCTAAAGTGAGGTGGTTCTCAAGCTTCTGTTTTTTTAGGAAATTGTATTCTGGGAATTTCCTCCAGCGACCTCTTTGGTTTTGTTATTTTAAAATATGAATTAAATTTTACCCTTTTTTTTCTTAACCTGTTTTGTAGTATTCCTTTCCAAGTTGTTATTAATCCAAGAAGGTTGAAAATTAATGATTTCAAGAAGGATTTTTTTTTGAGAGGTCTTATATTAAAATCAAAGACCAGTTCAAAGAACATAAAATTCAATAAAATGTTTGAAAATATAAGGCAATTGATGAAACATGAAAAGTCATTAAAAATACATTAAATGATTTTATTGCATACTTCAGGAAAATTAGAAACTGTTGAACCATTTCTTTTTATGCTTTTTTCCCTCTCTGTAGTACAAACCTTAGATAATTCATAAATTAAAAATTCTATAATTACTGTAGAACGTCATAATAATCTTAAACTCAAGTGATACAAGGGAATGTATTTAAATTATAATTCACTTAGCTTGTCTTCAGTTAGAGAGAAAATGTCTTCATTTCTACTGGATAAAACCTTTGTTTTCAGTATGTGATGACACCGAACCAAGTCATCCAGTCAGGTTGCTGGGAGAAGCTTTGTTGGCTACACTGGTGAAACAAACAAACAAAAAAATCCATTGTTTGTTTGTTTGTTTTTGGTTTGGGGGGTTTTGGCGGGGGGGCGATTTGGTTTGGTTTTGGGGTTTTTTTGTGCTTATGCTTTCCTATAGTTGTCTGTCCCTTATGACACAGGTATTTACAGTAAAACTTGATTTGCACAGAAAGCTAAAATCTGTACATCCAGAGATTTTCAGACATTTATCAGACCTGCTGCATTTACTGTAAGCTTAGCAAAGGCTTAACTTCTTACTTATTAAAAGATGTTTCTGAGTATGTGCAAACTTCTGAAATAGTACGTATTCAAGAACTATTAGTAAATACTTCTACTTGAAATCTATTGAGATCATATACGTATATATATATATTTGATAGTAAGAAGTTTCCACAAGATGTGGAGCATTGCTAGTTGGAAAGAAATTCCTACCCCCATTGTAATGTGGCATGTAATTTTCTTAGAATAAAGAGTACATTGGTAATGTGCTCATTTGTCTTGTTTATATTAATATGGAGTGCACACAAGCCTCAATAGACAGCCCTTACTTTGTCAGTACATTACACGATATTAGATGAAAAGGTCTTTGCAAACACATTCACCCTACAGTGGTTAGTTACTACCTTTTAAAGTCCCTTTTCGCACAGTAAAGTCCTGGTTTTTTTTAAAAAAGGCTTACGTGTTAGCACCACTTAGTTTTTGTGGCCATCAGTAATTTAAAAAGCAAGGATTTATGCCAGTGGGTCACCAAAGAAATAATGAAAATAGCTCCTAAAAGTAGACTCCTTTATTTTTTTCTGTCTGAAAGGGGTAGGCTTTGGCATAAATATGCGCGAACATTGGAAATCCTAAATGTTGTCTTGCCTGGAAGAATGGCAAGTCAAACTGGGTGAAGCAGAGAGATCTTTAATCTTAGTGGGAGTAGATTAGGCATCCTTTTATTTCTTTTTCTAAGGATTTGTAGGTGTTTCTGTCTTACTCTAGTATTAAAAACAAATGGGTTTAATTTAAATCCAGCATGAACTGTGTCTGTTTTAGTAGGCATAGCAAGGCCCTTCCCTACATAGCGGATTGTAGTAACCTAGGGGAGCTGAACTTTTGCAGTATATCCTTTGCCCTGAGCCCCAGGTGTGATTCACTCAAAAACTCCAAGGATTAATCCCCATTTCAGCCTCATGGGCCAGGAAGTGAGCTGGCACTTTCAGGATGGCTGAGTGCAGGCTTTTTCCCAATGACTGTTAAAAACCCAGAAAACTAAAAGGAAAGCTTTTAGCATGGAGGTGCTTAGATACTTACTTGATTCATGAAGGGTAATAATATTCTTAACAAGTGACTTGGCAGTCTTCGTAATTTTCTGGGCATCAGTCAACTTGAGACTTATCACAGGGATGGCCCTAACAGCACCATCCTGGACTTCCTGTCAAATCAATCTACCCCTCATGAGGCTGTGACTGGCCCCCACTGGATTCTCACCTGTGGGTTGAAAACCTCAGTCCTTCACAGTAGTAATTTGAAACTCTTGGTAAATGCGTAATGCTTACATGTCTACAGATGTGTCAGCTGCAAAAGGAGGCAATGACAGGTCTTTTTAGAATTGTCTTAGAAATGCAGTGAATGCAACATCTTAATGATTATCCAGTCTATTTCTTAGCATGAAGTAAAATAAATGGAGCAATTGCATCATTTGGACATTCTCAAATTGTCATTCAGCCAGCAGAGATAAAATTTTAGTGGGAATTATTTGTTACAGTCAGCAAAGCAGAAATCATTGAAACAAAAGAGGGTCTTCCGGTGAGAAATCCTAGTTGTTTGCAACTGCACCTTCTGCAGTAAAGCAAGTATAGTGTTCTGAGTTTATCTATCATCAGGATACAGTTAGAGAAATTTGGGACAAGTCAGTAGGCCTCTCTGGAAGGATTGTATGTAATTTAAAGGTGATGGACAAAGATGAGAGTGACCTGGATTGCCTGGATTCCATTGAGGAAAAAACTAAAGCCAAATGGAAGATGAAATTTCCAGGAGTAAGGCTACAGACTCTTCGTCTAGAATTAGACTTCTCTTCTGTGTGATATTGCCAAGAGAGATACTGCCTCCCATTTTATTCCTGTTTTAAAAATTGTAGTTAAAAGGTGAGAGCAAATACAGAAAACACTTAAAGACCTTACATATCTTTAAATTTTTATTCTCTGGTAGACTAAGTTCAGGACATCTAATTACTCAAAAGGGAGCTTGAGAAGTGTCTTACTAATAATTTAAAAAGACTGGCAGGAAGGCAGGCAGCTACTTGAAAGTGTTTAGCTTTGTCTGTGGTAAAATTACACTGAGATTTTATAATAGAGCAGTTATGTCAGTATAGCACTGATTTGTTTAATAAACTTGCTTAAGCCACACTTAACTAGACAATGTCCTGTTTTATTTACCTGGTCAAATTTTGTGTTACTCTATTAGTAAATTTTATCCAAATTCCCCTCTTGACAATACTGTTCATCTTAGTAAAGTGGGGACTTGGGGAGACAGAGGTTTGGGAGTTTATTTATTTTATTATATAGGTGGAATGCCATTGACTTTGCTATGGTGGTCCACTAGTGTGACTTAAGTGCCTGGAAATTCTTGTGTGTGCACTTAGGTCACAGCTATTGACAAAGAATTTGGATTTATAAACTGCTAGGGGAAAGCAGTTCCTTTTTCTTCAAAATCAGTTTGGTATGAACAGAGTGTACCGCATTTCTTGAAAATATGTGTTCATAACTGAAATGTATTTATGCTCTTACAATGGGTTTAGTTTGTTTTTGGAAGTTGGATAAGCTTTCAGGTGAGCCATGGCTGATTTATTTCATTACTTTGAAGATACCTTGTTTTTGTGTACTTTCACCATGCTGATACTTACCCTTAAGTCTAAGACTGCTTTTGTTCTGAAAGAGTAAAATACTGAATTTCTAAAAACTTGGGGAACAAATTGGTTATGACAAGAAGACATGCAGGGATTAAATTGTAGAAAAAAGGAAGCTGAAGAAGTGTTCTGGAATTTTTTTCTCTTATACCTTTCTCCTCACTAAGCAACCTAGAAAAATGACAGAAAGTACAAAATCAGACTGAAAGCTGTGGAAAAATATAATAAACTTTGTGAGAAAGTAGTCTGAAACACATGTTTAAGAGTAAAAATTATAGTTATGTTTTAAAAGATGGAAGTGTATTAATGGGTAGAAAACTACAGCTGAGATTTCACCAGAAATATGTGACTTTTGGTAAGGGTGTTCTGTTTCTATTTGTATATATCCTGTTTCTATTACTTTTTTTGGTGGAAGTTTCACCATTTTAAGATTAAAGTAATCTTTTTTTATGGAAAGGCATAAAACTTTCATAGCTAAGAAAATGTGAAAAAATGACAAAAATTTATGGTGATGAAAAAAGTGATAAAGGTCTAGTTAAATACTAGTTAATAGTAACTAGTGTAAATTTAGCTTATACTAAATTGTATTAGTTTAGTAATAAACAGTGTTATTACTATTCATTTATAAATATATTAATATATTTAATATCTTCTATATTTATTACTAAATATATTAATATTACTATAAATTTATTAAACTAGTATTTTTATGAAAAAAACCTAGTCAAAACAAAATTGAAATTGTGTTGTTTTTACTAGTCTGAGGACTCTTAAATTGCTTCTACAGGCCACTACTGGCAGACTTTGTTTCTCTTCTGAGTCATCTAAAACTGCCTGAGACAGCATAGCTGGGAATACATTTCAGATGAAAAATCTTGCATTTCTGAGATGTGTTGAAGCCTCATTTGACAGCAAGTTTTTATGTCTTTGCTGTCTTCCAGAGGCTATTCAATAAATTACATTTCAATACTTTTTAAGTTAGAACCTCTGTCTTACTCAGTATCACTTGGATAAAGTGTCATCTGAGCAGCCACAACCAATATGAGCATGAAATACTATTTTCACATGCCATTTACACTTCACAAATTCTCTTCAATATAGTCTTGTTTTTCTGTGTAAGACAGTTACGGTTTATTAAAAAAAACATCTCCCAACATTGCTTTTCTAAGTTTCTGTAAGTACTGGGGTGAGCTTGCTGCCTCCAATGCTCTGTTCGGTGATGAGTGCTTGCCCCACAGCTACCCCTTTCTGTGTCACAGTGCTCACTTTTCCCGGTCCGGGCCAGTCTTTGCCCACCCATAGTTACTTTTTCCACAAATTTGATGTTTTAGTGTGACTTGTATGCAATGTTGGCTTCATATGCTATAACTAGTACAGTTATCTTGGTACCTTGCAAGATGTCCACCTGCAAAGTCTGCCTCGTATTCCACCTTTCCGTGGAGCTTGTCTGTTTTTCCTGTAGCTCTGCCCTGATGATCTGTACAGCCCTGATGGTCTGCAGTTTCTCGCATTATCTATCATATCCAGCAGTTTTCTTATGTCATGTCCAGTAGCTTTTCACATCCTGTTTAGTCAGCTTAATCTCATGCCAAGGCCTGGTCATCTGCCTGCAGCCCTGACAGGATCCAGCTGGATGGCAGGTCCATTCTCCTGATACTCCTCCACTGCCCACTGGAACAGCTGCCTGAGCGGTGAATGCTGGAGGAGCCTCAGGCCCCAAACTTGAAAAATTGAGTCAGACTGGTCCTGCATCTGCCACTCCTTTGCCACCTCCTTCCAGTGTCATCTTGGCATTCCAGTGACTATTGCGGGCTCAGCCAAGGCACCAGGACAGAGGGCTGCACCATTGTGCTTTGTGTTGTATACATCAGCCTGCAGAGAGTCTTTCCTTGCTCACATCCCTGTCTCTTAAACGGTTTCATGAGAGGGGTGCAGTCTGTAAGTAAAAGAAAATTATCTCTTCCCTTATTGCTTACTGCCCATTATCCATCAGCGTGCCAGCATTTGCCAGCTAGGGCACTAATGCCAGTAGTGCTGGCGGTGTGTTACCTCTTGTAATTGTCTCTCTTCCACAGAGAAGACATGGTCAGTCTGCAGGGGAGAAGGGTCTGTTGATCCCAAGTTTTTTATCATCCCTCAAGAGGCAGTCAGTATGTCAACACCTTGCTTTTAAGGCTTTGGCTTGGGGTATTTTTAGACATTTGAGGGTTGTTTAAAACTTTTATCTGAGATTATTTTCAAGGAGAAAGAGTGTGTGCACTCGTGCAAACGGGCCTTTGTGTTTCCCTAAACTGGATTATTGTGGTTTGTGTACTTCATAAAGTAGCATATTTATCTTGTTCCCTCTTAACTTTTGTATTCCTTGTTCACTTGGAACATAAAACCTCATCTGTCTTGGAAACCTACTGGCACAGGTTATGATGCCAAGCATTAATATGATTTTAGAAAGCAGCTGTAATCTGTGAGAGTATGTGGAAAGCAGTGAGAGTTTAGGGGCATTAGGGGCCTCCAGTAGTGGATCTTCTCAGTGCTAAGGGGATAGAAAGGAAAGGGGGAAGGGATGTAGGAAAAACACAGAGAGTAAAAATGCTGGTGTACAAGGGATAAACAGAGACAAGGATAAAGACAAATGCTCTCCAGTCACTAATAATGGGCCATTAAAAAACTACTGATACTGCTTTGCAGAGACCAACCTTGACTGATAAGGGGGAGCCATAGAAACATGACCATTTGGGGAAATGGGAGGACCTGTGAACTACACAAAACTTACTAAACAATACTTAGGGGATGTAACTGGGAGTGAGCATTTGAGGGGCCAGTCTCAGCCTGTTCTGATCACTAAATTTACCTGACCAAGCACTTTGACTGATAGCTGCAGTCTGTCATCTTTTTATCTTTCCTTAGCTTTGTGTAATCTCACCTTTTTGTCCCCTCTGTGCAAGTGCTGTAAGGACTAGGTGCTGGCTACTAGGGGTATGGGGCAAGGATATGAGAGTTAGGCCAGGGTGCAGGTGCCCCAAAACGGTGGCGTCAGCATCAGTGGGTCAGGGTCTTGGCTCCAGGCACAGGGGCAGTAACTGCACATGCACCATTTGGGAGGATGGGCAGTGTGTGTCCTACGAGCAGCTGCGGGTAAGACTAGGGTGAGTGATGCCAGTGAGGCTCTTGGTACACCTGGACTGGGCTGCAGGTCACAGCCTGTGTGCCTGTGCTACTGCTGACAGGGGCAGGCATGTGTTTTGACTGCCCATGCGTGTGTCTCCTTTGGCATGTGCAATTCACTAGCGAACTTCAAGTTGGAGTAGCAGTGTGTGGGAGGTCTCTTTACAAGGGCATGTAGTGATAGGACGTGGGGTAATAGCTTTAAACTGAGAGTAGGTCAGGATTGAATATTAGGAAAAAATTCTTTACTGTGAGGGTGGTGAAGCACTGGCACAGGTTGCCTGGAGCAGCTGTGGATGCCCCATCTCTGGGAGTGTTCAAGGCCAGGTTGTGTGGGGCCCTGAGCAACCTGGTCTAGCAGGTGTCCCTCCCTATGGCAGGGGGGTGGAACTAGAGGATTTTTAAGGCCTGTTCTAACCATTCTGTGTTTCTATGGTTCTGTGATCAGGTGGGTAGAGGGCCCTTGCTGGTGCCTGTAACGTAAGTGTGAGTTGTGTGCATCTGCCTGCTAGTGACTTGCTGCCAGCAGGCAAGTAGGAGGCCCATGAGAGGGATACAAGAGCTATGGACCCCGGCAGAGGGGTGTTAGGTGAACGGAAGGATATGCTTTGCTGATACTGAGGGATCCATGAATACTCATGTGTTTGTGCATTTTGAGAGGGTGGGAGGTGGCATACCTCCGAAGGTGAGCTTCAGTCCTGATCAGAAAAGTAGGAGGAAGTGTTGGCTGGCTGTACTCAAGTTCGTGTGAGGCCTGAGGGTGCTGCACGCTGCATAGGTGAGCTTCCCTACTGGCTGAACCTGTTAATAAAAAAGCAACTGCTACATCTGTGAGCCTGGGACAGACATCTCTGGGTCTCTGGACACATCGGGCTGGGTTGCAGCAGCAGGGCCAGAGGAATCCCTGGGCTGGTCTCAGAGATGCTGGAAGGGGCAGCCATTTGTAATATCCCTCAGCATCATTGGTGAAAGAGGATTCTGTAACAGATATTCCATACTAAGGGGTTTTTTTTGTCGGTTAGGAGTTTCTGAGCTATGTGCATCTGAAAGTTAAGAAAACTGTGCTGGGAAAATTCCACTATATCCTTTTTCTATTTTATTGTCTGTTTCTGACCATTAGTAGAGACAGAGTAAAGGTGTATTTGTTACAGTAACTTGACTCATATGGCTACTTTCACAAAAGCTACAGGGCGCTACTGCAGGAATAATATTTAAGTAAAAAATGCTTGGTTTGCGTTAAATCTAAGTGAAGTGAAGGAGATGATTTATAAATTTGCAGTTTTCAGCCTTAACAGCAGGTTGTGTGCCTCACTCTGCATCCTAGGCATTTCAGTGTGGCTTTCATGACTTCACATTCCAAAGTGTAATTCATTCTCTAGTATTATTCATGATTTTGCAATGTCTTGGGAGTTCTGCAGTATTCTCATATCAAAATTAAACTTTTGACATTCTCATGGAGGGATTGCTGAAGTTTGTCTGCCTCTGCCCTGAACCTGTTCCTGCATTTAAATCCTAAGGAGAGGAGACAGGAAATATGCAGTTTTATTTGGGACAAAGATCATAGGAATTATCCTTTTCTTGTTCTATTTTAATAACACAGCAGCTTGATTTAATTAATAATATTAGGTTCCAGAGCTTCATTTGTAACCCCCAACCTGCTGTGTGACAGTAAGCATGTCACTTAACCATCATGTCCTACTTTCACTATCTGTGAAACACTTCAGAAAGTCATGGAAAATTGAGTCATAGGTCTTTTCCATCTCTTATTAGGTCATCCAACTGTTCATCTGCCAGTAGAAGATTGTTTCCTACATCCACCAGTGTTTTTCCAGTGTGGATTCTGTCCTCTAAGTGATCAGACTTCCACTAATACCTTTGGGAGATGATTTTGCAGAGTTCTAGATCTCATTGTCAGGAAGCTCTTCTGACGTGCACAAAAAGATTTTTTGTGGTTGTTGGTAATTTAATTAAGTTCTGGTACTTTTTTCCCCATTATTAGATTGTTGTTTACAGTTTTAAGACATCTGTGATATATGCAACACGTTGAAGGTATAGGTAAATTACAAGTCTCTGTAAGGTATCTTATCTATAGAAGAAGAAGTTTTTGAGATGCAAGATATGACCTTCTGTAAGAGGGTAAGCTACCTGGTTCTTCCTGAAATTACATCTAAGGAGGTGTACAGACTGCTCCAGATTTAGGATAGAAAAGGAATGGAATATGGAACTTAACAGTGGAGTTAAAGTGAAGGTGTTGGGATAGGTTTCAAGGATGGTTAAGCAGGGAAAAAAGAAATTAACAAATACAATACAGTTGCTGAGCATGAAAGCTATCAGAATAGCTATGTTACTTTGTATATAGTTTTAACTTTTCAAAATGTGTGGAAATTATTTGGGTCCTGCATAAAAGTAGTTAAACTGCTTTTAAAATGGCCATCTGGGAAAAAACTGGTATGAAACATGATTTTTTGTTGCACTGCCCTAGGAAGAAAACAGTATTCATTTTATTTACTTGATGAAGTTAATAGGGCATTTTGTAATACAGCCTACATAAAACACGTGTCTTAAAATAGTGAGAAATCCGTCGTTGGGGCATGTTTCATAAAATATTCAGCTTTTAACAAAATCCACTTGTCCAGGATTTTCATTCCTCTCTTTCAGCTGCCAATGGAAATGCTTAAGTCCAGGAATGCAAACTGCATGTGCAGTCAGTCTCTTTAGAAAAGAGATTATATTTTTTTTCATCTTAGCTTCATTTTCATTGTCTTGAATTTATATATTCACGTATGTTGATAAGTTCTGATATAACATCAGAATCTAAGATAAGTCGGGAATTTAAAGCCTTCCAAAGTTTATTTGTAGTACAACAATATGGGCAATTGAAATATTTCTGCAAATAAAACCACCCTTCTGCATACTTTGCTGTTGAAAAATCCCTCTTGCCTTCAGCAGTGGTATATACAGTCAGATTATGTGTAAGGTAGTTTTTGGAAGAGTCAGTATAAATGTAGTGTTTAAGTGCACACTGCAAAAGTCTCCATATAACAAACTGGTTTTCTTCCTTTAAGAGATTAGGGAGGTGCTATGATTAGAATGTTTATGAGGAAGGTGACCCTTAGAAAGACTTCATAAAGTCTGATCATAAGAAGAATAAACTTATCTTTCATCTACAGGAAATAAAACCAGATGAAGTTACCAGACTTGCTCTTAGGACAGAAGTTAATTTTGAAAGTGTCTGCAGAAAGGTAAGACTTGCTAGTCTTTGTTTTCCCTCCCCTGCTTCTCCAAGTGTGATAAGATGCATGTGTGGATGCAAGAACATGGATTTTGCACAGTGTGTTCTGTTTGTTGTGTTGTATCTTCATTGTAGATCTTCCTTTCCTGAGGAAGTTTATCCTGTGGGACATATCTACAGAAAAATGAACAGCTCTCTAGTGACTTGTCATTAGTCTGGTAGGCTAGTCCCTAGTAATTGGAACAGAATACCAGGAAGCATAGTAGTGATTTCTTAGTCTTTATAAAGAGATTTGTTTTGTTTATATAATGTATATACATGAATTAGCTAGTGTAAATAATCTAAGCTTTCAACAACAGTTGGAAAAAAGCTTTCAATACTTTTAAATGCAGAGAGAAGTTTCCACATGTAAACAAAACATGACAAACATTAACTTGAAATGTGGAATTTTGACACTCCTGTGGCTCATTAGTTTCAGTGTAATGTTTCTCTTGAAGCCTGCTGATGGTACATTATTAAATATTAACTGTCTGACTAGTGAGGTCTGTAACAGATGAAATGAAGACATAGAAGTGGGAAGAAAATTGTTGAAATAAGCAGCTGAGCTTGAGAGAGGTATCATTTCAAAGGACATGCTACATTAGTGACGCCAGAAAGCAATTCCGAATTTAAAAATGTTAATATGTGAAATTTTATGTTGTCTTTCACTTTATCTGAAATTCTTATGTGTGGTCCACTGAGGAAGGCTGAAACCTGAAATATTTATAGTACACAGGCTAAGTTTTAATGTAGCATTGGGTGATTTAGTCCTGTAATGGCACCATTAGTTTGTAATATAACTCTGCTGTTGCATATTACAGTTATGCGTGAGGTAGTTCAGTTACTAGCATAGTATGCACCAAGTTTTTCAATGTTTCATGTCAGGAAAATATCAGAGGAATTTGGTATTTCTGGAGCAGTGTTTGGGTAGAAGCATCTTAACTGTTTTTCCTTCTCTTAATGATACGGGAGAGTAAGGAACAGGTCACAAATACATGAAGCTAAAAAGCATTCCTCTTCTAAATCTATTTGACAAAGATTTTCCAGTATGAAGGTGAGGTAGTCAGAAACTGGTTACAGTAATGTAAGAAGTCTTGCAGACGTGAAGATTTTGAATATGTGAGGACACGTGGAGAGGGATTTCATTCTTGAAAAGGGATACCAAATTCAAACAGTGGCATTTTGTCACTTAACCATAGGAGATTCTTCTGCCAAGTTTTCAAATGCATCAGGCTTATGCTGATTTCATACAGTGTAGGAGCCGCAAAATGAAATAAATGACACTATTTTTTTAAAGGAGTTTTTAGGTTACAATTGGTATTTTATCTTCTAAGAGGGCAATTTTACTGCCGAGAATGCTGAGGGAATATAATTAATCTTACTGGTTTATTTTGCCCCATTATTTTTTATGTATTCATAGTAATGACTAATGGCATGCTTTTCATATTTACTTGAAGTCTTAAAATAGGCTTTAATTTAGCTTTAATTCTTGAAAACGTATAGTACAGGTATCTCCATGTATTTATTTTGGGGTTTTGATCTTTTGTTGTTTCCGTTACTTTCTGCTGCTGGTCCTGTTTTTCAGTAGAATGGAAGTCTGTTAATCTCACACTTTGTAGTGGATGGAACGTGTGTTTCAAATCAAGTTGATGGATGTATGCTGATGCTTTTTTAAACTCACTGCAGTAGAAGAATATGTACAGTTAATGATTACAGTACTGTTGACAAGTAGTGGCTGTGCCATTGTAGCTTCATTGGTTACTTTTGGTTGACCATAGCATATGCCAACCAAAGAAGGCATCCCTTCTATGCTTTAACAGAACTTAATTTTCCAATATTTTATTTCTTATTTTCCCACAGTTAGTTACCAAACATACAATTAAAAAAATATTTTCTATCCCCAGCAATATTCTGTAGTCTCATGAAATACAGACCACACTGTTTACCTTTTCATTAACTTGAGTTTCAAAATATTTGAAGGAAAACATCCTGTGGCTGTTTTCATTTTCAGAATAGGTTTGTTTTCATTGACAAAAGGCAATCTGCTTTTAATTCACTGTGGAATGCTGAATATTAGTTTTGCATAGTGGTCATGTAGTCAAGATACTTGTTTAATTGCTTCTGCTCACTGAGATTTTATGTTCTATTACAGTTTCCCCAATTTTCAGAATAAGTTAGGCGTACTTTTCTATTTAAAAAGAGTTTGCATGTGTTTCAGTCAAGCACAATAAAATCGTGCTAGATGTTTAACAAGTGGCTGTTTACTATTAGTTCCTGTGATTTAGATGGCAGTATGGCTATATTGTTAATAAGCAGATCAGATTATCAGATTTATGTAGTTACAGGGGGAGTTGGCAAGAGTCACCAGCCCCATGACACAAGACTTTTTATAAAAGCATTACAAGAAGCAGCAGGTGAACAGTTCTTTGTGCATGTCTGCTGAAATTTTTTTAATCTGCTTGGATATTGCTGCAGCTGTCACCGTGGTTATGAACAGGTGGTAAATTCTGTTGTTAAAATCGTGATAAACGTTACCATGGAACTTTGACTAGGCTTTATATTGTTGGTTCTATTTACAGCTGTTGAAAAACAGAACCTGTATTTTCTAGGTTTTCTCCAAGTCTTTGTGCACTTTCTGTACCAAGTTATGCATTGTCTACCACAAACATATTTGACAGACATTAGTAAAATTAGAAAAACGTGTCACAGAGCTCATATTTTAAACTTGTCTTTGCAGCTGTGATGGCATTTTGGACTGTTCCACACAGTATGTATTTCTGAACTGTTATGGGAAGCTTGGTTGATCAGTGTTGTGCTCCAGGACACTGAAGTTATAAATTGGAAGCTAATCCTTGTAATGCTGTTCATTACAAGCAGAAAACTAAATTAAGAGCTGACAAAGGTCTTAACTGTTAACTTCAACGTGTTGCTAACGTAGATTTAAGGTAATTTAGCTAGGTGGAAATAAGCAGGAGAAGTAAGTGAATATGTATTAATGTTTTCCCAGTGTTACAAAACTGTGCATGTAATCTGGGCTGTTTCTTTAGAGAAGAGGATGTTGGTCCACCTGCAAACACCTTCATCATAACTGCATTTGATTTTTTGCCTTTGCTAACAGATATTGAATAACTTACTGTAGCATCTCATTCAGCCTTTCTTCCAGTAAGTCTTTGGTGTATAGCTCATGAGAAAAAAAGGTCCCTGTGTTTTAAACACTTGAGAATGACAGAATTCTGCTCCAGCATAATGTAACTCTACTACCAGCAGCAATATTTCATCTTGCCTTAAGTCAAAATACTTCCTATTTTTTCTAAAGAATTTTTTCTAAAGCCTCTGTGTTTCAAAATTCAGCAGCTTTCTGATTTGGGGGAGCAGGATTGAAACTGAAATGAGCTATTGTATTTTTCTCTGAATGAAGAACAGAGTACCAGTATACATTGTTATCAGAGGTTGAATTGAGTGCATGCTTCTGACTTGCAGGAATACCAACAGGCATTCACAGGTGATAAATACCACCTGTATTTTTTGCTTCCAGGTGCAATCTTCACATAAGCTTAGAAGCACAGTTTTCCCCTTCTTTTACACTGATATTTAATCTGTGGTCCTTGAGAAGAAGACCACCTTTTCCTATTAAGTCCTGTATTTCCACCCATTGCTCAAATCCTGTTGTGTTTGAGTCACGCAGTTGCTTGTCTGCAAAGAGGATTCTACACAGCAAATTTTGAGTGTGTTATGATCCTCAGTGTTTTTTTGGGGACATGCCACATCCCTCTGAGTCTCAAGATTACTGAAAAGCTTGCCACAGTTTCTAAGTGTGTTGAGAAATTTTTGTACACCAGAAATGTAAGTCATTAGTAGCTCTCAGAAGCATCCCCCTCCCATTTAAGGTCTGGCGAGCTTATTTTGAATTGCTTCATGTACAGGAACCAACTTTGTCTTGTTTGGAATTTAAAAGGAATTCAAAGACTTAAGAAACAGGATCTCAGGCAGCTCATGCACAGCCATAGGGAGACATGCCAGGATTTGACTGAGCAACTGGGTACACAGTATGGATTTGATCATTTAAAATCTAAGCTGTTTAATGAGGACAACTAGGCTTAACAGGATTTTTGAGGGTTGACATTAGTGCTGTGTGGCTTCTGGTCCAGATATCCTTAACAAATGCCCAAAGACTGATATACTACAGTCAGAAGTTCTGGGTTGAGTGAATTTAATATCTATGGCACTTTACCTACATGTCTTAAATGAATTTGAGATGGGAGAGCCAACAGAAATACTTACAGTAATATGGAAACGTTTTCTGTGATTTATCAAACAAGAGTTTGACTGATTCACACGTGGGGAGAGTTGAGTTTCGTCTCCCAAACTTCCTTTTGAATTCACTGGATCTCTGGTGTGGGGCTATGGAAGTCCTTGTGCAAAAATTATGTGAAAAAGAGGTTAGGAAGATGTTTCTGCCGAGGACAGACAGGAAGAAAAAGGACAAAGTTACAGTACTGATTATGTATTAACTTAATTTCTTTCAAAAATGTGTTTCAATCACATTATCAACATAGTATTTCTCAGATTCATATCCTTTTTTAATTACGCAGGTGATGGCCTGAGATTCGTCAGTCAATCCACAGCCTCTTTCTCCTCTATAACCAAAAAAGAGATAGGGTGGAGTAGTCATAGTGCTGGTTTTCTTCTTCTTTTTAGATTTATATTGAAAACATTTTTCACACCAACATTACGTGAAAGGCAGTTTATGAAAGGCTGGTAGCTTTGAGGTTTTAATTAACAGTGAGTAATTAATTGGAGCAGCAGGTTTCCTGGAGTATCTCACTAGTTGGATACAAAACATCATTCTTGCTGAAGAAATATATAAGACATTGTTCTACTGAATACACTTACTGATTAAGGACATTTTAAATTTAATACTCCTAGTACTTTTGAACTATGTGGCAGGAAAAAAAGGATGTAATTTCTGAATCAAGTAGGTTTTTTGATTAAACACATCTACATCCACAGAAGAACAGTTATATCTGTATTTCCTAATTTTGAAAAACAACAAGATTTCTCTTTTAGCTGGCAATCCTAAATGTATGCTTGTGATCTTTGCCTTCATTTGTTTTTAGAATGTACTTCCTAGTGGAAAAGATTTAAAAAAACCCCTCTGTATGCACTGTAGATTTCATCTGAGGAAATACACTAAATCATAAAAAGGCCCCTAAGAAGGGTCTTTTGTATTTTAATTGAAGACTTGCTGTTAACTTCAAAGGCTTTGGATCAGACACAAAATAGTTGCTGTCTTTCATTTGGGGTTTGGAGGATTTTTCCACAAACTCCTCTGTTCTCCTCCCCTCAGTCCTCCCGAAGAATTCTATTCATGACACAAACATACTAAGTAGGATAGATGTTATTATTGATGTAAAACTTCTGTTACTCTTATTAATGCCTTTAATAGTAGATGATTATGTACGTGGATTTTTAACATTGCTTATGGAAATATTTTGTTTGCAGTACATGAACCATAGGGACAAGACTACTGTATGAATCAATTTTGTGTGTAATACTGATGTAATAGTTGATAAGCTTTGTATAATATGCTTATCATTAATACTTCCAATTTTGTGGTTTGATTTTGGCTATGTTGGGGCAAATTGCTGGTGTTTTTGAGGAACCCATGAAAAACTTCATTCTCCTTTTTATCTAAATTCTGGTTGTTACACTCCAATGATTTAATCGCTTTCTGATCACCTACCTGGACTTCATGGACAATTTCCATGTCACTCCCTATCCCCTTCTCTGTAGGTATTAATTATTTGAAACATTTTTATTGTACTTCCTTTTGCTCTAGAAGGAATGTATTGTCTTACAGGTACATTAATGTTTCCATTCTCCAACAACATGTTTATGCTGAAAATAGTAAAACAATAATAATCAGTTTATTTTCCTACATGTTAACATGTTACCTTCCCTTCTTATTTCAGTATGAAACAATAGCTATTCCTTTGCATATGAGATGCCAGAGGCATCTGTCACCATGTTCTGTTTTTTGGAAGTGTGTTGCAGTGATTTAATAATACAATTTCCTGCATCACAGACTAAAATAATTGTGTTGATGCTGGGTATCAGTGTTACACACTTGAATTCTTTTTGTCCTGAGTATTTTGACTCAGTTTGAATGGAAGTTACACTAAATGTATGAAGCCACTGTTTCCTGAGAATTTTCGATGTCAAACACCAGATGTTAATGTTAAACAGGAATGTCTGTGGTCTTCCTAAGACTACTGATGAAGTGAAGAATTTTGCATTCATTGATGAATATCACATTTGGGTGTAAATACTTTCTCTGTGTGACTGATTGTTCTTTGTTTTCTTTTCCTGAAGGTTTGTCATCTTCCAAATTAGATCACTTGAACTGCAAGCTGTTTAGCATGGCTTTTATATTTACTGGGCTATATTTTAGAGCCTAAAATCCATTACTATGGCTGCAAACAAAGTTTGATGTTAGTATGAAACTAAGTCTGTTGGTTTTTGACAAATCTTTCTCTAGTCTTCTTCCACCTACTTTGCCATGCAATTGTCCATCTGTCTGCTTGCCCAGCCAGTATCAATCCCTCCCCAGGCTTCTAGAGGGAAAATGCAGGGTTGTACTAGGTTCTGTTCATCTCACTCCCACCTTTGGTTAGCCATTCCTTCCCTCCACTACACTCCTCCCCTTACTTGTCTCTGGAACAATCTGTAGATCTCATCTCCAGTAACCGCTTTGCATTCAAACTAGGCTGCCATACATACACCACTGTAGTGCTGCTGTTGGAGAGCAAGGAGATAGACTAGACCAAAGTTAGCAGCATCTTCGACATCAGAGTAGCAATTGCAATGAGCTCAGTTCAACTACAGCTTTGATATTGTTCATTCTGGAAAGAATCTTCTTTCAAGTTCAGTATTGAAATAAACTGCTAGTAACTTTGGCATCGTTTCACAGAGATACTGTTTATCTCTGACACGAAAGGGCTGTCTCCTTTCAAATTTTAAATTGTTAGTCCAAGAATCTTTCTGCCACTCGATTCCATTCCCGTGAGGCTGTATTTCTTAATTTTGTTGCCTGGCTGAACTATTCAAGTTTGTTAAAGTACAGTCTTGTCCCTAGACAACGCTCAGACTCAGAAGTAATGGGATTGCCTTTGATTTGAATATGCTTATTTCACTTATTTGGTGTGCCAGACCAGAGTGTGGGCAAGCATAATCTAGTTAGTAAAGCTCAGAGGAAGTTGATTCACATTTTTGTGAGTGGTATTTGGTTTGGATCACTAGGTAATTCAAACACAAGGTGCTTGTGAGGGTATAATGGATGAAAAGGTGGGTGGGAAGAGTGGTGCTTTTAGAGTCAGATATGCCTGTGGTAGTGATGTTGTGATGCATGGTGCTGCACATGCACATGGCAGTACTTCTTCAGTCCCAAAAAGTTTTATGTCACAGCACTCAGGAAAGAAAAGCAACTGACAACTTTCATTCCTATTTTAAATAAGTATTTGGGTGATGCATGATCAATATGTCACTAGATATTAGCTGTCACGGGAATAATAGAAGAAAATATTAGAAGTAGTCTTGTTTCTATGCTTTCCTTGAAAAAAATACAGGAAAAATGGCATAACAAGATGTTCTCAAGGTATTGTGGTTGGTTTGGCAACTTTTTGGTTTGGTTTGGTTTGGTTTTTGTTGTTTTGTTGGGGTTTTTTTAAATAAAGGAAGGGCAAGTTACTGGTGTCCAAAATCTCCTTCTCCAGAATATTGTCAAGACTCACATACAATGCTTATGAGGCAGAATATCAATGCCTGGATGAGTGTATGGTATAAAAATGAGATACCTAGGTATTTGTAGTACCTTTGGGGCCAGGAAAAGCTGGACATGAAGGATGACCTGCAGCCATAATCAAAATTGCACCAGGCTCTCAGTACTGAAAATTTTAAAGGACATGAAGGAATATTTAAAAGGACATGAAGGAAGCTTATATGCATGGCGGAACATCGAATTAAGAATGACATTACGTGCAGGGAGCATGTGGCTACTTTTCAGGATGTCTCTTATAGGGCCAAGGACAGAACAGCTTGATCCAATAAGTAATGAAGGTAAATCAGGCTGGCTATAGTGCCAGCTGATAGACACCTCCAATACTAAGATACAGGGAAAGAGTGCCAATTACGAATGCTTCCATATTAACCCTTGCACTGAAAACAGTCATGGAGGGAAACTAGAACTCCTTACATGTTATCATCATCACAGATAGTGTAGATATTCCCCCTTCCCATAGGTCTACAAGATAATTAATGCAATTTATCATCTTTCCAGGGGTAATGGGGTGTGATGTACACACATGAGAGCGGTACTTTTCTGTGAAGCACTGTAGTTTAACAGCTCAAATATGTTATCAGAAAAGAAAAGCTCTAAGAAGTGTTTTGAATGGAAGTTCCAACTGTCACAAAGGTTTGATACCAGTAATGTGCTACAGGCTCCAGTGAGAATGGTAATGGTGAGCAGAAAACATTCAATGAGACTAGAGAAGCTACAAATTTAAGACAGATAATGAGTCAGTGTTTTCAGTTATTCTTAATTCTGTAAGGTACTAAAGACAGAATCTTTGAATTTTATCTTTTATGTATCCATAGGAAAAGTAATTAGTTTGTAAAGTTGATCCACGTGAAGAAAGACAGGGAGATGGATGGATGTGCGCAACCAAATGACAAAGCAAAATGTTCCCTCTGTCCTATCATCAGTCTGTAAATCCTCTGAGAATTGGTACTCATTGAGCAATTTTGACCGGGGTTCCTGTAGCTGCTTTTAAGAGCATTAACTTCCAGAAGGAAGGGTGGGTTTTTTGTGTATGTGTATGTAAAAAATAAAGAGCAGTGTACCCTGGAGGGAAAAATGGCCATAGTTATTACCCCTTGATCTTGTTTTAAGAAGCACAATAGAGTTGGTGCTCTGTGTTGGTGTGCCAAGTGAATGCACTCCTATCAGAAGAAAAGTGCAGTGAGAGAGAACATAAGGTAGAATTTACATAAGTTTAAACATTATTTTGATTGCTTGCTTAGAGAGCTTTCAAGTATTGAGATGTCTTTAATGTTATATAAACAAGTGTGATTAGTTATGTTAAAGACTAACAGTTCCTTGTGCATTATTAACTGGGAAAGCTCTTTCTGTATATTTGCTTTGTGGTGTGACTCAGACATGCATTGCAAAATCAGAAAAAAAATCTGACATTCCTGATATTTCTAAAAATGAAAAACAGCTGCTGCTGTCTTATGCTCCTTTTATTTTTACAAATGAAACTGTCAGTTTTTCATTATATATCATGTAAAAATAAGGTACAATATCATTCTCATTTCTTCCCATCTCTCCTATCCCGATAAGTTTTTTAAATGCCCAACTCAGAACTAAGAAATTGATACTTATAAAAAACAAAAACAAACAAAAAAAAAGTTTTGGAGTTGAGTGGGCTCTTTCAGCTCATTATGAAACCCATCAGTCTGTTGTTAACCCTGAAAAACTAGAAGAAAGGGGCTAGAGCCACCATTGCTTGAACTTCTAAAAACCTAATGATAGAAGGAGAAAAATTAGATGTTCCTGGACTATTGGAATTGTGTTTAAAAAAAATTCTCATCTGTTGGGATACCAGTGAATGTAGCTACTAAGACCATCTATGTGAAAAGGTTATAGCTTGATAAAATGGCAGCAGAAGTTTACAGCACACTGCCCCTCTCTGGCAATATTGGTAGGTAAGACAAAGTATGGGAAACAGGAGGTCACTAGTGACTTAGTGGAAGTATAACATTAAATTTCAAGTGGTGCTGATCTAGTTTTTCTTGGGTTTGAAATTCCCAAACCCAATCAATGATTGGAGTTCTCAAACCATGCCAGATTATTGGAGTGGTTCAGTGGTTACACATTAGAGAAACTCTGCATGCCAAAGTTAAGTAATTATAATGTAATGGCCTAGAAGATGTACAAGAGCCTCTAAGCATAAAGGTTCTGTGTGCCATGTAGTGAAATACCTGCTATAAGATCTGAACACCAAGGATTTTCATCTAATTTGCATCCATTCTCTACTGATGTGCTCAAGTAGTACCAGGGCTTACATAGGTATCTGAAGTGTGTTTATCATTAGAGTAAGTCTAGAATGCATTAAGTCAATAGACTTAATGATGGAAAATCTACATTTTGGTGCCAGAGAATTGGTATGTTTATCTATGTTTTAATAGCTTTTCAGTGAACTGAATTTGTATTTCCATTGTCTTTTTCAGAAAAAGTCTGAAAGACATATATATTTTTAAAAAATTTGGTTTTAATCATGCACACAAATTGCAATGTGGTATGCCAAGAAATGCTGTCTTGTTTTGAGTAGCATATTATAACATGGCCTAACCCTGGTTAGTGTGTGCAGTGCTTGTGAAGTCTTTTAAGTCATCTGTGCCTCCAAATCCTTGGCTCTCATATTTAGTTCCTTCGACAGTGCTTTGAACAGAAATATATCTCTCCTGAGAGTTTTATATGAAGAGATTGACGTGACAATACTTTGGTTATATATAGGTCTGTTCCCTGGTGGTAATGCTTGAAAATATAAAGGTCTGAGCAAGACAGGGTTTGTCCACAGGGGTATTTTTTTTTCCTTTATATTATAAATGATCTGAAATATACCTGATTAAATTAGAGCTTGTTTTTCAAATGATAGCTAGTTTTGAAGCTTTGCATCTGTTTTAAATTTTAAGAACTCAACTATGTCTACTTTCTCTGCTATAAACTTAATTTCATATTGTGCTTATACCTACAGTGCAGTATGAGGCTGCATCTGACTAGTTATTGTTTGAGTTTGAAACTCAGCATTGTAAGGATGTCTCAAGATTACATCCCAGATCGCTGGGTACAGGGTTTTGTCAGCATACTGATGTCGTAGGGAGAGTGGTGGATATCTCAGTTCTGAATCTTCTTTGGTTCATCCAAGACAGAATATTTTGAACTTTTTGACCCATTATAATAGTTTTAATAGTACAGAGCTCATCCCTGTATCACATCAATTTAGTTGCTACCATGAGCTCCACTCAATATTTGGACAAGCCCATGGTGCACAGCTAAATCACAGGAGCTCAGATGCATTCAGGTGAAAGTGAAGTCAGAGAATGCTGTTTACTGCCTGGTTTACAATTCTGCCTGAATGTGGTTAGTCTTCTTTGTGTTTTTGCTCTCTTTTCTACAACGAATAAGTCTAAATAATTAATTTTTTTTTTTCCCAGAAAATAGTTCTTTCACATTTCATTTTGATACTACCCAGCTTAATTCCCTTTTCAGAGCTAGTAAACAACTTCCTCTTTATACTTTTCAGACCCTCTTTCTAGATGGCTGGTTACAACAAACAATCTCTCAACTTCACTTTTTTGTAAAAATCAGTTGTGGTTTCAGATCCAATATATAGCTGGGTCAAACTAATTTGTATATAACATTTCCTCCGAATTTCATTATCTTCTGTTAAGAGTGCATGAATTTTGTGGCAAAGAACTTTCTCACAGTTACTGCCGGTTATTCAAGAGGTATTTTGTTTCTATTCCCCCTGAAGTACATCTTTTGTATTAGGGTTTCTTTTTCATCTTATTTTGCTTTCCAGTTTAATTTCTCAATATGCTTGTCTCTTGCCTTTTTTGGGTTGGAATGTTTGCTTATGATTTTCTTATGTGAGGTTTGAGTGTTTTTTAGTGGCATCTATTTTACTATGCTGTCCCCAGAATTGTTTATTCAGTTTGGCAAGATGCATATGTTTTATAGTGATACTATGTCTCAGATATTCAAATGTCAAAATATTTGAAATGCATTTATTTTATAGAAGGCTATATTAAAAAACCAAAAACATGGAGGCTTTATACTGCTATATTTTGTGTGCTTGATTTTACATTTGTGTCAGTCAGAACTGGATGCATTTTATCCTGGTGATTTGTCCTGGACGTACAATTTAGATTATGTAATATTTTTGAATTACTGATATTTCTTAATATATTTTTTTTACTCTGACATAAGGAGCCACTACCATTTCAACTGTTTTCCGTTCAGAATTTGTCCACCGCATAAAGTAATGTTCAACATGCCCCTAGGTTTTCTTAAAGGCCAGTGGTGGTTTCAGTGTTGGTGTGAATTATACCAACACAAGTGGGGGAGGAGTCATTGCAGTGCTCACTTTCTGTCATCTTTCATGACCTTAAGAAGTTGTTTGTTTCTTTTTTTCAATGTGTGCTTTGTTTGTGTGACATGCCAAATTGAGGGGATTATGGACACATAACCTTACTAACCTTGGAAAAAGTGAAGATGAGTTAGAAGCATTTGAATTTTCCCACAGTCTTGCTGTTTCCACTTACACCTAGAGTTGACCCTGTTCTCCATCAGGACATAATTAAGAATCCATGCCTACTTTAATCTTTACTTTTTTCCTCTGACTTTTCTGTATTGAAACAACCATAGGAATTGAGGGTTTTTGCATAAAGAGAAGAAGGAAAGAACTGTAGACGATTAAGTACGGAGTTTGTACTTGTGCAGGTCTGGGGTTTATGCCAGGTTCTGCTGTAGATCACTCTGGTAGTCTGGGATGAAACACTCAATTTTTCTTTGACCATTTCCGAATCTGAAAAATAAGCATTTACTTCACACTTCTTTGGTTGGCTAAATTAATTGTGACAGTGAGTCCAGAAAAGCTCTCTTGACTCTGTTATACTCATATAATTAAATAGGATCATCTAACATTTGCAAAGTGCTAGGCTTTTTAAAGAGCCTTTAAATGTCTTTAAATGCTTGAATAGTTGGTATTTTTTACCATGCATGTAGTAAAGAACAGCAAGAAATCTATTTTTGTTTGAATCTATGACCTATTTTGGAACTCTTATTTTAAAAGAAGAGGAGGAATGATAGAAACATGTTTATATGTCAGACTTCCTTTTAATAAAAGACAAGCCAAAATACAAGACAAGACAAACTTAATGTGGAAATGAATGTGAATCTAAATGAACAAATATATTGGGAAAAGGATAGGTTTGGTCCAGACGTTCAAATAAAATTAGAGCAGTGTCAGTACTTTAATAGTATTTAGAAGAATCTCATGCTGTTCTCTGATGCTGAATTCAAGAGTCTGTGGTAAGCAGTGATGAGCGGAGTCAGTGCTGCTGCCAGCTAGATTTTCCAGACTTCTGCCTTCTCCTGTATGCAGTTCTACATATGAGCAAAAAGATTGTCCAGAGTACCTCATGTTGCCATGGGTCTTCAGTTTCATAATGTTCTTCATAATGTTTGTATGTTGGGTTTGCATAGCAAGGTTTCAGTAGAGGCGTTGGCTATAGGGGTGGTGTCTGTGAGAAGCTCCCAGAAACTTCTCCTGTGTCTGATGGAGCCAATGGCAACCAGCTCCAGGATGGACCCACCACTAGCCAAGGCTGAGCCCATCAGCAGTGGTGGCAGCACCTCTGGGATAACAGTTAAGAAGGATTGAGGGGGAATGCAAAGGCTGCAGTTGCAGCCAGGGAGGAGAGGATTAAGAAGATGTGGGAGAATGAGCTCAGGAGAAGGAGGGGAGGAGGTGCTTCAGGCACTGAAGCTGAGGAGGCAGTGACAGTCAATGTGTGATGAACTGAGCTACAGCCCTCATTCCCTAACTCCCTGTGCCACTGGAATGGAGGAGGCAGAGAAAATGGTGTTGTGGTTTGACACTGGCCAAATACCAGGCACCCAGAAAAGCCTCTCACTCACTCTCCCGTGCCACAGCTGGGCAGAGAAGAGAAAATTTAATGAAGGGTTCATGCATTGAGATAAGAACCAGGAGAAAACACTCTCAAGAGCAAAACAGGCTCAACTTAGAGTTACAACGTGAATTTATTACTAACGAAATCAGAGGAGGATAGTGGGAAATAAAAACAAGCCCTCCTAGAACACCTTTTTCCCTAACCCTTTCCTGCTTCGCACCGACAGTGCAAGGAGACAGGGCATGGGAGTTTTGGTCAGTTCATCACCCAAGGTTTTCTTCCTCTGTGCAGGGGGAGGAGTTGTTCCCTTCTTGAGACCAGGGGACCCTCCCATGGGAGACAGTTCTCCGGAAACCTTTCCAACGTGGGTCCACTCTCACGAGCAGCAGTCCTCCTAAAACTCCTGTGGCACGGGTCACTGTTCCATGGGGTGCAGTCCTCCAAGGATAGGCTGCTCCAGCCTGGAAGCCGGGGCCCCTCTCCATCAGGTCTCCCACTGGATCACAGCCTCCTCCAGGCTTCCACCTGCTCCAGCGTGGGCACTTCCTCCACATGCTGCAAGTGGATCTCTGCACCCCCTGTGGACACTCAAGGGCTGCAGGGGGACAGCTACTCCACCATGGTCTTCACCATGGCCTGCAGAGGAATTTCAGCTCTGGCGCTTGGAGCACCTCCTCCACCTCTTTCTTCACTGACCTTGATGTCTCCATGTTGTTCCCTCACATATTCTCGCCTTCTCCTCTTCTCTGGCTGGAATTAAAACTGTGCCCCTGCCTCAGTTTTGATTTCTTCTCAAATATGTTATCATAGATGTGTTACAGTCATCTCCAGCTGGCCCAACCTTGGCCAGCAGCATGTCCATCTTCAGAGCCACCATGGATTGGCTCTGCTGGATATGGTGGAAGCTTCTAGCAGCTTGTCATAGAAGCCACCGCTGTGGCACCCCCACTACCAAAAACCAATACACCTGGGAAGAAGGGAAGGGTGGAGGGGAAGGTGTTTTAAGATTTCGTTTTTAGTTCTCATAACACTATTCTTATTTGATTAGCAGTAAGTTTTATATTAATACTTCCCCAAGTTGAGTCTGTTTTGTCCATTGCGGTAATTGGTTAATGATCTTTCCCTACCCTTATCTTGACCCATGAATCTTTCATTGTGTTTTCTCTCCCTTGTTCTGCTGAGGAGGGCAGTGATAAAACAGCTTCACTGGGCACCTGGCATCTAGCCAAGGTCAATCCACCACGGCTTTCAAGATAAATAAAGTAAATATCCAAATATTTTCATGGTTAAATTACCATGATAACAGAAAACAATGTAAATTAATATAAACTGGGGCAAGCATTGAAAAGAATAATAAACAAGTTTACTTGTGTATCTTGATGTTTTGTAAGAAATTGTTCCGTTTTAATTCTGTAGTTCTATCACAGAACATCGTCTTGATGAGTTTTTGCAAAGGTTTTAGGTCTGTTAAGACATATTTTTAGCTTCAAATGGAAATTTTTCATCAACCTATTTTTAAAATTGTGTATCATACAATTAAAAAAAAATTCTGCTGAAACGTGGACAATTTCCTGAGATCCATAAAGAATTGATTTCTCTAAGAACTTCTCACCTGTCTTGTGGTTAAGATTTATGAATGCTACTCCATAGCACCTGTATGATCATTTTGGTGTTATGTTGAGAACTGTTAAAGCTTGAGTGAAAACAAAATAACAGATTGTTATAAATCTGACAGGGTTTGGCAGATGACTAGTAAATAAATTCATCATCCCATTATTAACCTGAAACACAGTCAACAATCAGCCTCTTGCTGTCAGGAGCTGAGAGACAGCAGTCCTGCCATGAGTGATACCATTGAGCAGTTGCCTCCCATATCAAAATCTTCACCATGTCTGCTGGCCACAGATCACATGCTGTATGGCTTACAGACATAAAGCTAGAGGGAGAATTAGCTGCATTGCACAGTCAGAAAGTAACTTTTCTCAAGCGTCTTGTTCCAAAGAAATATGAGGTCATGGTATGGACTTGGGTGGCAGCCATGATTTGGCACCTTCAACCACCTTCACATTAATCACATCTGCTGTTAAGAAGGACAGCTGTAACTAGTTAGAGTTTCGTAAAGAATGTGTGGATTAACAGGTTTCCTAGTTGTTTGTTCAGCTTTTGCTGTTTTTTAATAGAGAGCTCTTCTCCTAAGCTGCTATAAAAGGGTATTGCAATAACATCTTGTTTCATCCTGGAATTGGGTAGGTGGTTTGGTTTGGTTATTTGGTGAGGTTTTTTTGTTGTTGTTTTTTTGGGAGGTTTTTGTTGCTTACCCTGGTTAGTATTGTCTCTGCTTACTTTTTTTTTACTTTTCATTAAAATCAGAGTGTTGTTAATGTTTGACACTAAACCGCACTTCGAGATAGTTTAGAAACTAGTATGACATTCTCCAAGGTTGGTTTCTGTGTCATGATTTTTGCTATGTACTGAATACTTGTCAGTGGAGTTTCTCACTGTCTCCATTTGAATGTCATGATTTTAAATAACTGACCAGTGACAGATGTAGAGCCACCAAGCATTACCAATCTGGTGCCACACTCACCTGGCTGGAATTGTAGTTGTCCTTATGGTAGTCTTGTTTCTGATGAGACCTGTAATGAGGCAATTCCCTTTTGTGCAAAAGTCAGTTGAATAATAGAAGTATGACCTCTTTCCTATTATTGATTATAACTATAGCAGAGAGGGTGCAGACGAAAGCAGTCTTGGAACAGAAAGATTGATCAGAATAAAGCAATGGTCAAAGGTCTCCATTTCACATTCTCAAATTAATCACAGGTTTCTGCCCTTTAATTCAACCCGAAGCTCTGCTGTCTTAGGCATACTGCCGAGGCATACCATTCAGCTCCTGCAATCCCATCTGCCTTGAAGCTGTGAGACACTCAGTTTCTCATTCTCACTTTATTACCTGCATTGTGTGAAGCAGGTTCTTCCCACAGAGCTTCTGCCTGATACTTACACCACACTGCTCCTTCTTTTTACTCAGTGGTGCCTGGTCTCAGAGCCATTCCATACTTCTGACCCCTCTTTCAGCACATCTCAAAACTTGAATTGTGAATCTGCTTTCATCTTAGCAAGTTTGTAATGTCTATTCTATTCACAGTCATTGCCACTTTTTGCCAAATCTGTCTTTCTTATGTGGGGTTTACATGTGTGTTTGATAATAGATGTTTTCAATATTATTTACAGAAATAATGCATTTACCTAGATAGAATGTTTGAGGAGACTGACTTCAGGTCATTCTGTATGTAACTGTAAGGGTTTCACCTCAGCGAACACCAAGCCCCAGGCAGCTGCTCCCTCACTCCTGCACCAGCAGGATCAGGGAGAGAATGGGAAGGATAAAAGCCAGAAAACTCATGGGTTGAGATACAGACAGTTTAATAGAGAAAGCAAAAGCTGTGCACAATAGCAAAGCGAAACAAGGAATTAATTCACTGCTTCCCAAGGGCAGGCAGATGTTGAGCCATCTCCAGGAGAGAAGAGCCCCGTCAGACGTCACAGTGATTTGGGAAGACAAATGCCATGACTCCAAATGTCCTCCTCCTTCCTCCTTCTTCCCCCCACTTTATGTACTGACCATGATGTCACATGGTCTGAAATGTCCCTTTGGTCAGTTGGGGTCACCTGTCCCAGCTGTGTCTCCTCCCAGCTGCCATGAACCCCCAACTTCTTCCCCAGCATGGAAATGCAAACGCCAGAGATGTCCTTGAATCTGTGTAAGCCCTGCTCAACAATATAAAAAACATCTCTGTATTGTCAGCCTTGTGCTCAGTACAAATCCAAAACACAGCCCTATATCAGCGACTGTGAAGAAAATTAGCTCTATCCTACCCTCAGCCAGCACAGTAACTTAAAATTTCTCACTGCAAAGTGTGACTATTCACTGTTCCGTTGTTTTGTGTCTTTTGCAATGCCTCAGTTGCACACTGAAGGAGGGAGAATGTTCCTGTAGAAAGTACTAGTACATTCTTGCATAAAAAAATAAGTAGTGCAAAATAAGACAAGAAGTAGCAGGAGTATGTCAAAATAAAGGTTTACAATTCTAGTATCTAATTAAACATCCAGGGGACAGGAAGAGGAGGGGAAAAGGGTGTAAAGTCAATGGACGTTTCTTTGTTAAGTTTTATTTTCTGTATTGTCTGTATTTCTGTAAGGTTTTATATACTGGAAAATACTTGAGGAAAAATAAATTGAGCATGGGCTGTGCCAAAAAGCAAAACAAAACCAAAACCAAACCAAAAAAACCATACACAGAAAAATGAGATATTTTAGAGAATGTGAATGTTATATTCTATGTTAGCTGCTGTCTATCATTGTGAGTAGTGTTTGTGAAGTATTTTCCTGTAAGGAAAAAAATATGGTTATTCCATATGGATTGGCCTATATATGCTTAAAGTCTTTCTATAAATATTTGAATTAAAGGACACCAGATGTTGCACAGAAGCTGCTGCTGCTTTCTGAACTTCATGGTATATTCTTTCAAAACCCACAGGAAGTAGCTGAGGGAAAAAGTGTATTAATTAAGTTCAGAAATAGATTTTCCAGCTATAGAAAAATCTCCAAAGAAAATAGCATATGATCTTCAGAAATGTGAGCTTTCTGTCCCAAGAATCTGGTGGCAGCATGCAGCACTGTCACATGGGGATCAAAATTCAGATTTCAAGTTCTCAGAGCTAGCCTAGCCTGAAAATGAGCTAGTCTGAGGCCCTTGGAAATGGACCCATCTTTTGACACTGTGGCCAGTGTTCATAGTTCTGCAGACAGTCTTCAGAGAAAACATTTTTCCAGTTTTTCTGACCTAAAGAAATAACGTTGTCGTAGCAGAAAATTAAGGGGAAAGTACTAGAATTCCCAGATGCTCTACACTTCAGACATGAAATAGAGCTGGACATAGAGTATATTTCATAAGCTCTAAAACTATGGAAAAAGAATTACAAAATGGGATTTGGTTTCCACTGGCTGAGGAAGAAGATTTATGGTTTGCAAACCAATTAAATGTTTTGCATTTAGAAGTACTGACTCTGTTGTATTTGTAGTGCCTTCTTTTGCTCTGTTTCCTTCAGAGCAAAGCACTGAGAGTGACTCTCCTGCAGTAGCAGTTCGTGGGAAGTGTCCCATCTATCTTGATGCAATGAATATATAACTGTTTATAGTCATGTGGTTCTGCTGGAAGAAAATGGGCATGCAAATAAGTAACATTCTCCACTGAGCACTCTTACATGGATCACATCTGCTGCTTTACACATGACTTGCTGATGTATTAGGTAGCATTTGAGTCATGGTGGTTTGATCCCATCCAGCAGCTAAGCGCCCAGCAGCTGCTCACTCACCCCACCCCCACGGGATGGGGAGAGCATCCCAAGAGCAGAAGTCAGGAAAACTTCTGTCTTGGGTTAAAGACAGTTCAATGAGTCAATCAAAGCTGTATGTGCAAAGAAAAGGAGAACAAGGAATTTATTCACTACTTCCCATCAGCAGGCAGATGTTTAGCCACATCCCAGAGAGCAGGGCTTCAATTCACATAATGGTTACTTGGGAAGATAAATGTCATAACCACAAATATCCCCCCATACCTTTTCCTCACTTTAAGCTTCTATTGCTAAGCATGACTTGAGAAGGACTCAATGTCCTTTTGGTCCACGTGGATCAGCTGCACCAGATGTGTTTCTTGCCTGCTGTGGGGGCAGAGCAAGAAATAGAGAAGGCCTTGATGCTGTGCAAGCACTGCTCAGCAGTAACTAAAACATTGGTGTGTTACCAACTCTAACATGTTCTAGTCACAAATCCAAAACACAGCATCACCTTGTCTGCTATGGAGCATGTTCGCTCCATGCCAGGGTAGAGCCGGTACCGCTTCTACTCCTTGTTCTCTACCAGGTAACCCCTGTGGCTTGGGCTCCATCTGCTGCGGTGCTTGCTCAGGGCTGGAGAGGCAGCATGCTCTGTTGAGCTGATGGCACCGAAATCAGTCTGGGTCACAGGACACTTGTCAGGACACTTTACAAATATCATAATCTCTTGGTTCTGGTGGCTTGTGCTCTGTTACTTCCTGTGGCACAAAGCTCAAATCACAGATAGGAACAATTTGAACATGTATGCATTGCAATACCTCTAGGAGGAAGACAGAGAGGTATATCTTTTCCACTCTCTCCCAGAGAATTTCACTGCAGGCTTTAAGCAATCTTCCTGCTAAATCTGTGTTTTACAAATGTGTTACACCTATTTTTCATCCTTTCAAAAAAGAAGAAAAGAAAGAAGGAAAGAAAGAACCACACATACAAAAGCTGTAAGACAAAGCTGTCTTTGGAAAAGTCTTAGATATTTTTCATTTTGTTCTTAGAGCAGAATGATGATAACAACCTGAAAATGAGAGCTTTTACAATGTGTCATACCTGTGATTTCCAATATATAATAGTGGAAGTCAGAATGGAAGCAATTCCTTCTTTTCTCTTTTTTTCTTCAAATTAAAGCAAGAAGATCATGTTTCTTCTTTGAATCAGTTTGCAGAGTTCTAGTATTCTACCACATCAAATTCAAAGTTATTTGTCCTTATGGTCAAGTTAGACCTTGTCTTTCAACCACATTTTATGTATATTCCTTCAATACCTGCTGTGTCATTTTGTCAGCTTTTATGGGATTAATACTGTACTTCTTGCAAGCTGTTGCATTCCTTCAAGCAGAATGCCTTCTACCAATATGATGTTCTTTATTCTGTGAGTTCATGCATTTTCCTTGCTCTTGTACAAAATAGTAAATGTAAAATCAGCGAACAGTATGTCTGGTATGCTTTAAAAAAACATATATCATGTTATTTCTGTTTAGTACCTGAGAAATACCATATGTTGTACATCTGCTACATTACTGTTAATGTTTAGGCAGTCAGGTTTTTCTGCATTTAGAATGATAATAATGCCTGAAAAGTAAAATACTGTTATAGTGTCTTACGCTTTTCCTCTTGTGCAGTTCATGGTGCAGAATCACATTAGTATGCATTGTAGCATAACTGATGCAGACCTGTGTAAGTTGACTGTTCTATTAACCTCATGCCTTTGAATTTTTCTTGTGAAGCCAAATTGTACTGCAACTGAGCGAGCCATGGCAAGACTTGCAACACACCCCACCTTGAAGCCCCGATTTGTTGAACTTAAAGGTACGGAATATTTTATTGAATTCTTTATTCTGTCTGCAGCGTACTGGTGTGATACCTTGTTCATGTATGTTTCTGACATGAACAAAAGTAAAAAATCCACAAAAATGAAAAGCTTCTGTAATTAGCCTAACTAGCTGCAGTGAGCCAAGTGCCACAGACAAACCATTTATATTTGTTGAAATGGGCTTACGTGTGACAGTATGCAGTGTGACATTTATTTAATATAGGGTGTTGAACAAACAGAGCTTATAATAGGAATTCTAAAAATCAAATAGATGTAATGGAATATTTCTAAATTAAATAGGAACATAAAAGGATCATTACAACTGGGTTTTCAAAGGCAACTAAGAGGTTTTACAAATTACTTTCTTAATCTTCCCTGAAAACTGTCCTTAGAGTATCTTTCCTGGTTATTTAGGTTTTCTCTTATTCTCTTGAAACTGGAATTTTCCACCTAAAATTGATACTAAAAAGGATCAAGTCCTAGTAGTAATGTCACAAAGTTATTTCATTAATAACAGACCATGTCAAATATCCATTTAATTATATATGAGCCATTTAATATTAGTTTGCAATTTTGCATACAAAATAGTGCCCTAACTGAACATGACTATCAGCTTTATTTTCTGAAAGAGAAGTTCACAGTTCAACACAAATTTCACAGTACGTTTAACTGATAATAATTTCAAGGTTTTTTCCTCACTTCTGTTTTTACTGTACTCTAAGGTATTTCTTGCCCCATGTGTTCAGTAGATGATTGATAAGGGCATTCAAAATACGCTTACTCAATCTAACATATATAACTTTCAGAAATGATTTGTTGTAGGAAAATAACTTAGGCAAATTCATGTGTAGCTGCAACAAAGTATTTTTTGCCGATTTTACAGCTGCTGTTAAAGCTTTTAAGGATGCAAGAAAGAACCCAGACAAAACCACGCCTATGAAAAAGGACAAGTCAGAAGAACAGCCTAAATCAGCACAACATTCCAATAACAACTTGGATGACCAAGCTCCTAAGCTAGCTCAAAAACAGCAAGGATGTGAACACAAAACAAAACCGAGCATGAAAATAGAAACTGACAAGGTGGTTGAAGAACTCTGTGAGGGTGAATCTGAGCAGAAAACTTTGGAAATGGAGAGACCGTGTGCTCCAGAAGAACCTTCATTTCAGGCTGTAGGAATGCAAGCAGTCACTCAAAACAAAACAGGAAAGAAACTTGACTATCAAAAAAGGAAAGAAAATATGAGTATGAACAAATTAAATGCAGTAAAAGAAATAATGGATGATAGCGACCAAGAGCACCCCAATGAAAAGGAATACTTTGATGATAGTACTGAAGAGAGGTTTTATAACGAGTCATCAGATTCTGATAGTGACAGCAATGATGATTTCTTTATTGGCAAAGTAAAAAAAAAGAAAAAAGTAGCAGCAGTTACTAATTTTTCTTCAACAAAGGGAAAGGATAGTCTTCAGAAAAACATAGTGAAGACAGAAAAGAGCACAGTGCCTTGGGTAGCACAAGATTTGATCATGGAAGAAAGAAAGGCACTTGGAAAAGCAGGCAAACTGGAATCAGTGTTCTGCAGTTCTTTGTCTACCTTCAATCAGAAATCTCAAAACAGAAGGTAAACCTTTTCCCCATGTTATGTTCTCCATTCCCTCCCTCCTTCACAGTAATGGAAATGGTTGAGATTTTTAGTAACCCTTACTAAACAAAGAGAATTTCTGCCCACTAAACCCTAGAACATTTTCACAGAAACTATTCAGCAGTCTTCTTAAGCTTTCTTGACAATCCATAATTTTTGTGTTCACGTTAGCACTGACATATGCATAGGATTCTTAACTAGACCTACCGCCAAATTCAGTCACTTCTGAATACTTTCTGCTTCTTTTTTAGCACGGGTGGAGCAATATTTAAGAGGGTTGCATGTTATGTTTGAAAAGTTATTTGCATGAGTGTTTTGGTGGTGATGATTCTTTATTCACAGGTGTTTGTAATCTTACAAGTTTCTTGAAAAACTTCAATTTCTCTTTTTACTTTTAGAAATACTAAAGACCAGCCTCTCAAAAATGAAAAAACAGGTATGTATTACTTAACCTAGTAAAATTACAGGAGGAAAAAACATTTTGAAATTTTGTTTCCTCTGAAGTCTGCTCATGATGGTCTGTACTTTGTTTCTTTTTTATTTTGTGGCACATACTTAAACATTTACTGTTAAAATTGTCAAAGTGTTGAGCTTTCATTTTAATCTGTGGATAGTGTCTTCTATTTTCTATTTTTTCATCTTAAAAATATTACGGTTTACACAGGAAAGTGATTTTCTGTCTGTCAAACAGTTACTTGTGCACAGGTAAAGGTACCACGTTGTTATGTGTGAGTAGTAACTTATCTCGTAAGTAATTTCTTCGAAAGCTCCTGAATATGGAATATTTTATTCCATTTATAGTGTGTGGTACCATTTTGGAATTAATGGGATCAAGGATATAATTTCAGTCATATTGAGTTATATTGTGCAGCACTCATTGGTTTATTGTGAAGAAAAAGGTTTAGACTGTGCTAAATATTTGTCTACAGAAATTTTGAGTGTAGTCAGTATTAATAAATCTTAACTATCTTTAGTCTACTGAGTGGCAATTTACTGGGATGCAAGATGAAGAAATCTTGCTGTGAATATTCAGATGACTGTCTTCCCCATGGCTCATTATGCAATTTTTGAAAATATCCACAATCCTAAGGTAGTTTGCATACTTTTATAAAGGTTTGTGATGTAGTTAATGTTTTATTTTGTATTTGTTTTACACCCCTACAGGTTTTCTTAAAAACGAACCAAGGCTCAAGAAGAAACCATTTGCAAAAGCTTCAGGGGATATTAAATGCAGCAATAAGAAAGCATGTTTGGAGCAGCCTCTTCATCCTTCATGGGAAGCAAGCAGAAGACGCAGAGAGCAATTGTCTCAAATTACAGCATTCCAGGGGAAAAAGATTAAATTTGATGACTAAACTATATGTAAATGGAGGGGTTTTTTTTAAAACAACTGCTGTTTGGACACCTTTGTTGTACTATTCATATCCTTTGCAACCTTAAAATTGCAAATGCTATTATTTACCATCTTAGAAAAATCAGGATTCATTCTGTGTGCTGTCGGTTGATTCATGTAATAGCCATATGGTGTTGATTCGTAAGTCCCATTATGTAGTGCCACCATTCATGAAATACACCCTAACGTGAATGAAGGGTTCTTAGGAACATAATTTGTGCCCTGTAGGAATAGTACCGATTCTTTGGAGGGGGTTTTGGGAGCGTTTTTTTGTGGTTTTTTGTATGTGAAAAAATGTACTTTGTATGAGGCTTTGGTTGTCCAAAGGTAGGTTCTATATTGTCAACAGGCAGAGTAAAAGATTCTTAAACTTGAAGAGACTTCATAAATTCGTAATGTATCAGGTAGGTGGAAAGCTGTGATCAGTTGTAAGCATAATAGGAAAATTTCTGAAGACAATAAAATACTGTCCTTTAAAATTGTAATCTCTGTCCTCTGATTATACTGCCAATTTGAAGAACTGAAAGGGTGTCTTTAGTCCTTGGTTCTGGTAGCTGTGTCTGGATTCTTCAACTTTATGTACTGACCATGATGTCACATGGTCTGGAATGTCCCTTTGGTCAGTTGGGGTTACCTGTCCCAGCTGTGTCTCCTCCCAGCCTCCCATGAACCCCCAATTTCTACCCCAGCATGGAAGTGCAAACACCAGAAAAGTCCTTGACTCCGTATAAGCCCTGCTCAGCAAGGGCAAGACATGTGTGTCTTGCACTTTCTGAAAGAATGTAAAAACTTGAAAAAACTTTGTACACTAAGAAATATTTTATTTTTAAGTTCCAGTCTGTCGTGGGTTTGACCCTGGCTAAATGCCAGGCACCTACAACGTTTGCTTTCTATGCTCTCTCCTGCTGCAGCTATGCAGAGGAGAGGAAAAACTAACACAAAACACTGGACTTATGAGTTGAGATTAGATCACTGATAAGGG
>VZRL01005385.1:314603-330791 GCA_013397895.1 Origma solitaria
ACTCCATGGGCTGCAGGGGGACCACCTGCTCCCCCATGGTCTTCACCACGGCTGGCAGAGGGTTTTCAGCTCCGGCGCCTAGAGCACCTCCTCCCCCGCCTTTCCACTGACCTTGGTGCCTCCATGTTGTTCTCCCTCACATATTTTTACCTCCTCCTCCTCCTTCCCTAGCTAAAAAGAAGTGTGTACTCACATTGTTTTGATTTCTTCTTAAATATGTTTTCACAGAGGCGTAACTAACATCTCTAATTGGCCCAGGTTTTACCAGCAGCATGTCCATCATTTTACAGCCATCAGAGACTGGCTCTGCTGGACATGGTGGAAAATTTCCAGAATCTTTACTCAGGACATGCAGGAGCCATCTTTGTACCCCACCCTGTTCACTGGCAAAAACTGGGCCAGGCAAAACTACCACAAGTCTGACATAGGAAGTTCATTTGATTAGGATATATGACAAAAAAGCTTCACTGAATATTTCTTCAGGTGCTTTTCCCCCTACTTAATTGAAGCAAATTCTGAATTTGTAATTAATCTTTGTGCTGTTTATTTAACTATAATTACCTTCCATAATCAAATTAATTCATAAACTTGGTAAATGACTGCACTGTACTGTTTATGTAGCATTTTGAGATGCCAAAGGAAAGCCCTGTATCAGATCAAATGCCCAACTAGGGCCTAGGAGCACACCTAGGATCTTCAAAAGTAGTCAAAAACAGACGCTTTAAGGATAGAGGGAGCACACAGTGATACATTGTGCAACATCCATATCTTCAAGCTTCAGTTTTACAGCTCAGCCATGTCTTGTGATACTGTAGTTTGGTTGTTTAATAATCCTCTATGGCTTTCCATTCTTCAGATTTGTCTGCTCTTAAATCCATGCACACTTGCAGAATATGTCATCCCTTAAGGTGTAGGTAACCTTCCTACATGTTACAGTCTTACAAAACCCAATCTTTTTCTGTATCCTAGCTGAAGCCAGCAGCCTCCTGGGCTGCATTAGATGTTGCCAGCAGTATGAGGGAGGGAGGTGATCCTTGCCCTGAACTAAGGTAAGGCAACATCAGAAGTGCTGGAGCCAATTCTGGTCTCCCCAGCTCACAGGTGCGCAGAAGGATTATGGAGTCCCCATCCTTGGAGATGTTTAGAATTTGACTGGGTCATTCCTGGGTAGCTGTTTCAAGGTGGCCCTGCTTGGTCAGTAGGTTTGAACTAAATTATATTTAGAGGTCTCTTCCTACCACACATCTGCTTCCACCACATATTTCTTGCACTGCATCGACTCCTGACCACAGGGGAGTTACTGTAAATGTCTAAAATACATAGTCATTTTGTAATACCTCAGTGTATTCCACTTGGGATGGCATTAGAGTCAACTGGCAGGAAAAAACTTTTTTTTTTAAGTGGTGTTACTCTGTTGCTGGTATGGCCACTTCCATCTCCCTCTCCTGCACAGAGGGACAGGACGATACCTGCGCATTGTCCCATCCTGTGGTAAGTTCTTGAAGACTAAACCTTCCAGTTGGTCCATTCTGTATTAATATCTAGGCATGTTTTGCCCCACTTGTTTCGGCTTTCTCTTCTATGTACTGAGCAAATGTCAGTATACTTAATACTATATTGAATGGCATTGCCTCCCAGAGGAATGAGAAATTCGAACAACTTTCCATTTCCAAGTGGGTTTTGTTGCTGTTGCTTTCACTGTACTGTATGGAGCAGCATTTAAGGCCAGAAGCTTGAAAATAAAGCACAGAAACATGTTTACTGTGGTTTTGTAGGGTTATATTTCAACGAAAAAGCCATGTATTTACCTGCTTTCTACAAACTCCAAGATTTCCAGATGCAAATTAATCCTAATGCTTTAAAGTAAAATAAATAAATAAATCCTAGGTGAACGCCACACCAAGCAAAGGTTTGGTATGTGACTTCTCTGGTTCCAGTGTAAGGCAAAAGAAATTTCTTTCAGTAGATGTCATCAGCTATACAGTTTTTCATGGACAGCTTGCCTTTCTTTTAGGAGTACCCATTTTAAAGAACAAAAACTTAAAGATTGCAAATAGTTTGAAAGAACCTAAGACTGTAAGGAGCCAATGTTCTAAAGTGCTTTTTTGCATGTTCTTAAAAGATCTAGGAACATTGGTTTATCTTGGCATTTGAGCAAGTTTCTTACTGCCTTATTAGAACTGTAATTTGTGGCTACAGAATTCTCTGTGAAGGAAGCCTGACTTACCAAAACATGTTTTTTTTCTTCAAAAACACTTCTGAGCTCCTACTTTAAAGAAAAGAAAAAAGATACCATACACTGAAAATGAATGAGAGAAGAGAGATTAGGATACTGGCATTACTTCATATTTTAATGGGTTACTACTGCTTTCTGCTCGTGCTTAGTGACTCACCTGGATCACAGCCTTAATACATTATACAAATGAGTAGTGATGGTGGAGGCTAGATAGTATCTTTTACGTGTAACTGGGCAATTTATTTGTGAACTGATAAATCCAGGGAACTTGCCTGGAGGTTGTTGATAAAGTTAGAATGTTTCCTCTTCAATATAACAATATAACATGTTCAGCATATATGTGATTTTAACTCATATCTGTAGTACTGTTTAGACAGAGACCTCTGACAAAGTACTACCAACTTATTTTTATAGTGACATAGGAAGTTATTTCATTCTGTGATTATTAGATTTTAAAAGTGTTGGAGAACCATGCTTTCCAGTTCAGTACCATACCACAGAAGAATTGTCTTTAGCCAGGTACTTACTGTCAGATACTGCTAGGCTGCTTCAGGTGCACAATTTTTTCACTTCAGACTTCCCAACAAAACAATCTCAGATTTTTCTTGTCTTTTAAGACAGTCATTACTAATTTAAATATGATTCAAAAGAAAATAAAAAACCGAAACAGGGTATTATTGGTGGGACAAGTTTGAAGACTTCCAAAGAGGCATAAATATTTCTTTAATCAGTTTTTATGGAATGATTAGATCAGGAAAAATAGGGCTTGAATGAACATTCAGTTATAGCAATGCTTTCTTAAACAAAAGTGTTGAGCTGCTTTGTGAATGTAGACTGGTGATAGATCATTTTGTGATACTGGCCAGGTGATCTGATGTGAAAATGAAATAGTAGAATAGGGTTAAAAGGTACTTGGGAATTGGGAGATGCTTTATTTTCAATAGATTTGAATAGACTTTCTGCAATTATCATATGCAATCTTTACTTCATTTTTATAGTTGCACAGAGTATGACCCACGCCAAGTTCTGTGCTCTAGGAATAGCACTTGGAGAAATTCTCAGTTTGAAGCTCTTAGCTCTAATAAGTAGTAGGATAGGAAATACTTTGTTAAATAGGGAAACATTACACAAAGTGGGTTATATCTGAAATAATTCTACGTTTATTTTATGAATTTTAAAAGATATTACATTGGTTTTGTCTCCATTTATGCAAAACTAAGAGTGCCATTAGTTGATATTTAAGTGTTTGACAACTTCTTACTAGAACAAGTCTCCAAACTTTTTAACCACACTCTTCCATATTAGTCCCTCAGTGAAGGGACAAGAGATGTTTCACAACTCAGACTGTTTCATCAGTTTAGCATACAGATTGAAGAGGCAACAGAACACTGGCTTGTACTCAGAGAATGTAAATAACAGAATGAATTGTGTTTGGAGTAACTGCATGCTTAATCTGTTAGTCAATTTTCTACAGTACGTAGACTTTCTACCATGTACTGCTCAAATGTTTTTTTCTATGAAAGCATAACTTTTAAAGCAGAAATTCTGAAAGTGCTTTTTAAATTCTTGTTTTCACTGAGACAGATATGGTAAGGAAATCATGTGCCCAGATGAACCATATGCCTCATCCTATTAAGTCTTTGCATGTTAATCCCTTGTGTGGTATGAGGAGTAATTTATCATGCCTTGAAATTTTTTCTTTCTTGTTTCTACATACTTGCGACATTTTTTCTGAGACCATGTCAGCATGACAGAATCTTCCTCATTTTCATATAGATATAACAACCTTAACTGAAGCCTTCTCATTGAGAGATGGATCTGGCCTGTGCAGTAAGTGTAATACTTCAACAAGTAGAACGCTTGAAACATTTTATTCAAGTCATTTTCACATAAACTTGCAACCATAATACGGGCATGTAACACAAGAATATGAAAGTGCAATGAAGAATACAAAGCTAGTGCCTGAATATTATAAATTAGAGCTCTTCAGATAAAGATGCAAAGTTACTGAAATTAAGACTCTTTGAAGAAAAGTGAAAGAAAGGAAAAATCTTCAAGAAAGTTGCAAAAACAAGTGGCATTTCACTGTATCTGTAGCATTTAGTTGCATAATAAAAACCTCCCAATTACATACTCTTTGGTTTTAATTCAAGTTAAAATCTTTCAGCACCTTTTAGGATTTGGAGAAAATGAAAATGCCTTTTTGGCACAAATGTGAGACACAGGATAAACCACCTTTCAATGTCTCATTTATGAAAACCACCCTGCTGGTTTTGAATGAGCACACTGCAAACAAAGCATGAATGACAATAGGAAAGTACATTTGATATGTGCACTCATTCTGGAGCAGAGAAAAATGAGTAGGCTTTTACTAACACAAAAACCATCTACACAGTATTTTGGTTCCACTGGTGACCACTCCGTCATTTTTGTTACACTTTTGTCTAGAAATACGCAAATATTGAATGTATTTCAGGATTAAAAAAAATATATAACAAACCCTTCCTCTAATGTGCCTGACATACAATATGTTCCTTATGAGCAATACTTACTTCAAGATTTGAAATGTGGGAGGTAATTGTTTCACGCACATTTTTATAGTCTGGCTTTTCCAAAGAAATATGAGACTGCAAGTTGGCAAATTCATAGTAGAAATATCACAAAATTTAAATCTGATTTGCTCCCACTGAGACCAATGTCAATATGCCTTTCAAAGATAATGGGAAGAAGCCCAGTGTCTGGTAAAATGGAATCTAAATAAAATTTACTGTAAAAATAAATGCTTTTACCAAAACAGTATTTAAAAATGTTTTTTAACAAAAATGCACATAATCCCAAAAATATATTCCAGTATGCAAAAAAGTAAGGTGTCCAATCTGCAGAGCCAAGATACTGAAAATACTGGTTGGCGCTCCCCTATTTATAACTACTTCTACACATGCTATATAATTCTTCTACATCTACTGTGTTGTGATTTACTATATTTAGACAGGGTTAAAGTCACATTCCTTCATTTTTTTTAATCCTAAAATCCCTTGTTTTTCTGAATAGACTGTTCATGTTCATGTCTTAGGCAATTTTTGTGCTATTGTACATCAATGTCATGTTGCTTAACACATTTCAAAACAAATACAATATTTTGCTACGGAAAAAAAAGCTACATTTTTGTAGCTCCAATATCCCCAATATTCAAAGTTACAGCGTTCAACACCTTTCCAAACGAGGCCATTCCCACTTGTGTCCACCTACACAGATGCTCAAGGCCCTCTGGCTCCTTGCTGACTTCAGTGGAGTTCTGCAAGTAGTTTGGGCACAGCCGTGTGAGCAGGTGAGTGTGTCATGAGCGAGGGGCACCCCCTTCCTGCGGCTGCTCTGTCTCCAGTTAGTGCTCTCCCATCCCACATTCAGCATCAGGCACAAGGAGGTACGAGCACACCACCTCTTCCCAGGAAAGCAGCCCGTGCCCACAGCCCAGCTTCCATTCAGTAGCTTTTGTGTCCATCGCCCAAGCTGCTCTCAGGACTTTGACCCCAATTTTGACTTCAGTCTATAGAAAGGTGAATGCGCTTGCATCCTTCAATGCCTCTTAAACTTAGAAACTCTTTGGGCTGAGATTTCAGAAGCCTAGACTTCAAAGAGGCCCTTCATTTTTGCAGACGTGTAACAAATGGCTTTCTAGTAAATCAAGTTTCCAAATTTTGCTTCTGTTCATTGCCCATACTGGTTACTGATTGCTAAAATGGATCTTGAAGCAAACAGAAAGGGACCTGCAGGTATAAATTATATTATTCTGCACCCTCTCCCTCTGGTGGGTAGTAATCACCAGGTTGCTGATTCTCAGGTTCTCTTCAAGTTCTAGTTGTGCAAATTTGTAACCAGGTTATGATTCAGGTGGAAATAAACTTAAATGTATGTACTAAAGAACAGCTGATCCTTGAAGGATATTACGGTAATTCATCAAACTTCCAAATTAAATCCATAGGGTTCTAATCCATAAAATTTTCCAAATACTGCCTGAAGTATTCTCAATAGTGATAATAAAACCTCTCCATACTCCTCAGATTTTTCATTAACTATACTGAATAGCACGTTTTAATTTTTTTAAATATATAGAGCTTCCCATATTTCATGAGGTGTTTTGAACTGCTGATAAAAATTAATGAATGCCAATCAATATTTCTAGGTCCCATTGTTCCAAAAGTAGATTCTTCATTTTACATGTTCAGAAATCTTCCGAAAAATAAACACCAGATCCCCTTGTGATATGTCATTTCACAGTTTAAAACAAAAAAATCACAGCTACTGTAGCTTACAGCAGGGTGCACTGCAAAAGCAAAATAATTTGGGGATGGGAGGAGGAGGAGTATACCCAGCACCAGTTAAGCAGTTCAGCAAAAACATTAATTTGGGCTGGAAGTTTTTCCCCTTAACAATGTTGCATTTGATTCCTGAACAGCCTAAAATAGGATGTTAAATACACTGACTTTTGCTCTTCCTCACTATATAGTATATTTTCAACTTCGTTATTTTGAATACTGAGATACACATTTTAAAGTCAACTACAGTACTTAAGGGGGAAGCAGGTAGTAGGTTTTCTTCATGCTAAAAAGATTTTTTAAGAGATTCTGACCTACTTCTCTTTGTGGTGCCACCTGAGTTAATTGCCTGTATTATTTTGATTATTTTGATCCAACCTGTTCAAGCTGGATGTTTTTCACAGATGACCACATCAAGGACTCTTCATCAACTCCAAGAGCCCTTTTCTTGGCAGGTATTTTTTATCCACATTAAGTTTGCAGAAGTCTTTTAAAAGCCCCACCTTGAAAAATTTCTTGAACATATAAAGGTGGGTAAGTGTTTTAATTAATTTTCACAGATGAAACGTGTATTTCAAAACTCCATCTGTTTTTTCACTTAAGAAAATGGAAAAACTTCTAATGTATTAAAAATGTAAACATAACTTTCCTTGCAGGGGTATAACTGATATATATAATATATATGTATTTCTCTGCTATATGTTAATATTCCATGAAAACTGAACATACTTCTCTCTTTCATATTAATGTGTTCTAGCACGAATTTTTAATGGTACTGTATCATTACTCTTAATCTGTTTTTCATTATGGTATTTTCTGAGATAGCTGATATTAGTACTTTCTCCTGCATTTTATTTTAATTCATTTTGCATACATTTTTTTTTAACCTTTTAAAATATGTTCAACTCATTCACCAGTAATATTCCCACTGAAGTCTATTATCACATAAACTCCAAATTTGAAGGAGCTAAGAAATGGTCCCATGTTTTTATGAATGAGTTAAGATTTTCAAAATTTAAAATATTTCTGCATGAATCACCAGTTTCACACATTTCAATAGCAGTACAAGTAATGCCAATTTAAATTCTTAAAATCCAGTTAAGTTTTGGTTGAGAAGCAGCTGAAGTGCTTCAAAGTCACAAAAGGTGTGTGGGTGTATCTGTGTATGTTCTGTAGTTTTGTTTCTATAGTGTTTGCATCCTAGTGAAGTTGTATAATGATACTTCAGTTCAAAACATTTGGCACCATCTCATCCACTTCTTGCATCTTTTTCAATATCTGTTGAAAGAAGAGCAATAATTTTATGCAGATGAGCAAGCATGCACAGAAAGAGTATCTGCTGAAAACCCCCTTGTCAGCTTGAATGCACAGGTCAGTGAGCAGTTAAAGACATTTTGTTTCCTAGTTGCGTCAGGGCTGGTTCAGATGGAGCATCAGGGAAATCTTTATCACATAAAGGGTTGTAAAGCGTTGCAGCAGAATACCCATGGGAAGTGGTGGGGTCACCATCCCTGGAATTGTTCAAAAGCTGTGTGAATATGGCACTTGAGAAAACAGTTTAATGGTGAGCATGGTGGTGATCTGAGGCTGATGTCTGGATTTCACGATCTAAAAGGTCTTTCCAAACTGAACTATTCTATTATTCTCTGTACTCACTAACAATTTCAGAGGTAATATGGGGAGATTAGAAGTTAAAAGTGTGAAACGTAAGTTTGCCTCATTTAACTACTGATTTCCTAATGCAAAGTGAGGAATGAGTATTTTAAAAGCTAATTATGCAAGTCACATTAATTGAGTGTATTTTTTTCACTCATACTGTTAAAGAAGACTACACTGGTCATCTATTTTACTTTCCATTTACTGCTCTGGAATTTACTTTATATGAACCTCTATACAATGTTAAGAACTCCTTATGCAAATCAAATGAAGTCTCTTGATAAATATTTTGTATGAGCAACACAGTATTCTGAGAACTGCTTACCTCTGTGTTAACAGAAGACTGCTTTCTGTGCGTTTAACACATACTAAAGTACACTAGATCTGCCATAAGGACATTTATTAAATGAATTTGCCCTTTTGGAGGAAAAATGTAAAAGAGGCATAATTTTGGCATTGTTAAAGCTTTTAAAGAACTAAATTGTAAGTGGAGTGTGTATGAGAGGACTTTTTCAGGGAGAGTGGCTGCTGTGTAAGAAGCAGCAGCAGCAGAAAAGTAACACACAGGTGTGGGATTTTGCAGAATGTCTTAAGGGCACTGTAGCTGCTCAGTTCTGTGTGGATGCTGTAAAAGGGCACTGAATGATCCTAGAAAGGTTCTAGTGCAAATACGAAGAAGTTGTGTGAGCCAGAGGTCGTCATCTAGCAGACCACAGAGGAGCAGCACTTTTGAAAGCGTTGCGTATTCCAGTGCCACAAGTGCCAGAGCAAAATTACCACAAACATTAAAATTCCCAGAACCCATGAAACAAAATACTAATAGTGGGGGCACAGTGACAAAAAACACCCAAGGGAGGTACTTACGGTGAAATTGTACAGCCAGAGGCATAGGCATGGTGGCCCGTGTAGCGGATGTCGCAGCGAACGATGTTGTTGGAATAATCAGATTCAGGCACCAGGTAGCTGGGGTTTACACTCACCTGGAGGGCAAAAAGCACAGTGCTGCCTACTTCCAGGTTTCAGTGGTAACTTACATGCAAAAGGATGCATGCAAACTATTTGGTTCTTTAAAAAGAAAAACAAACAAAAACCAAAAAACGCCCCCCAAACCTGCCCATTCCCAATACACTTACTTTCAGAATGTAATTTCCAGGTTTTACATCAGTAATATCAATCCACTGGCAATCTATGTCAGCGTTGTAAGTGTCGTAGCAGCCAGGGCTCAGACCCTTAAGAATGAAGTTAAGATGGATGTAGAAAAAAAATTAATCTATAGGAACAGTAGTATTCTAGACATTAGGGACACTCAGACTTAACCATCACAGTTCACTTAGAAAATGGGTTTTATTTTTAGTTGGTGTTTTATTTTCGTGTGTAAATTAGAACACCTAAGTCTAACGTACCACTTTTCTAGACTGCACTTTATTACTACTGGATAAGAAACACCTATAACATTGACAGTTGTTCATCTGTGAGATATCTGTATTTTCTTATAATCACTTGTTACAGTACTCCTTTTAAGGAAAAACTGTTGATGTTATTATTTCCTGTTCTTTACATAAGATCAGAATAAAATAAAAATTGACCAAAGACTGGAGGTAAGTATCTGTAAATGTTGAATGAATAGCTTCTGAGGTCCTTGAGTACAGACAGAATTGATCACCATGTGGGAACATCTCTCTACCCTTAGGAATGATGCAACTTTTTGCTATGGATGTACCACCCTCCCCAAGTGCCATTTTTGAATAGTAGAGTCAAGGGCCATTTTCACATTGAGCTTTCCATGGAAATGGTGTCTCTTTGGGCAAACAGTGACACCATAATCTGAGGGAGCTGAAAATGTAGCCTTTAGTCCAGATGCATCTTTCTGAAAAATTCTTTGTTGTTAGGAACATTATCAAGAATCCCCACATACGAATGTATCGGTCATTCGAATCTAGTGTTTCTAACTGTGGCCAATACAGATTGCTCTAGGCAGAGCTGATCTGTTCTGGCAACACACAGAGTGCAGAAAACCCAAGTCCTGCAGGAATTCCCTCTTCACCCAGCTGGTGATCAGCTCAGACTCTCGCATGTATGTGCCAAGTCTGAGGCCAGAGGAAAGTTTTACAGTCCAATTACAAACCCCTGAAATATGGGCTTCCAGTGGAATTGCTGACACAGCCATGATTCTAGTGACACAAATACTCCAGCTGTAAAATATGTATGTTTCTTAGTTAGATGCCATAGTCTACAGAAGGAGAAAAGGTATTTATAAAACCTCCTCAAAGCCCTTATGTATTGCAGATCATTCATTATAGTTAACATTCAAATGTGGACACGTCAGCCAGTGAAACATAGCTGTCATTTCTCTGTGATAGAATAACTACCTTCTAGATTAAAAGCTGCAGAATAAGGGATACAAGGTTATGTGTAAGAATGGCCACACTGAGTTAAACCACAGATCCATCAAAGCTCAGTGTCATGTCTCTGACAATGGTCAGCAAGAGATTATTGACGAGAAAAGAACATAATGGGATATGTGATGTCAGGCAAATTCCTTCCACTGGGCATTTATCTGCATGGATACCATCAGATTTTTGTGTTTAATAACATCTGTTACTTTGTCTAAATTTTTCGTGAGACCAGGAGGTATTTTTGATCTCTGCAACATCCAATGGCAAGGAATTTAATACTTCAGTTATGTGTCCAAAGAGCACTCCTCTCTATTTTAAAGCTGTTGCCTGACAGGTCTTAAGTTCTTACACTGTCAGAAACATCAACAGTTGTCAGTAAGTATCAACAATTGTCCGTAAATATCAACAATTTCTTCTTTCAATCCACAGCCACTCAAGTTTCAGTCTTATTTCTGGTTTTCCAAATGGAATAGTCTATGAAATCTCTTAGCTATACTACACTGCTGATCATCCTTGTTCTGCTGGGGTTGGCCAGTTTGGATTTTTTAAGCTTTCCTTTAGCAGTTCTGAGAGGTGGTGATGCAATATTCTAGGTATGAGTCTTCCATGGATTTGTCTATCATAATGGTGTATTCCATTTCCCACATTCCCCTAGTAAGCCCTGGCACCCGGCTTTACGTTTGTGCGTGGCCCATCACAAAGTTCACACAGCTGCCGTTCCCTTTAACAGCCTCCTGTGACACAGGCACAGAACAATGCCAGGTTTTCTGTGTCAGACCACCGCCAGACAGCAGCTGCTGCTTTAATGGAATGCAGCACCTCGTAGCTTCAGACCCCGCAAGGGAGAAAATAGTGGCTGTGAGCTCTGGGACCAGCCAAGGACATCAGTGAGCAGTTTGGGGGGGATGAACATTGGGAACAGCTTCTTTACGGGCTGTCTTGAGTGCCCCTTAGCAGGCCTGACCAGTCCTGCAGCCTCAAGAACGTGTGGTGGTGGGTTTTAATATAGTTCAGTTGCCAGTGGTGCTATGCTAGTGAGTGTCACTGCACTTTCATAAGAAGCCCACAGTTCACAGCACGTGGGTGAATTATCAGTCTCCAGTTGTATCCTGGTCCCTATAACAGGGAATTCCAGAAGCCAGTTAGGGCATCAGCTAATTTAGGGCATCAGATGATTGAAAGGTTATCCAAATATAAACTAGAGGAGGGAAAGACACTTGGTTGTCTCCAAACCAGCTCCTACCTGCGTATGTGCTGTACATGCATACCGCCTGTAATATCCATAATCACAGGAAGTGTCTTCAAGGCAGAAACTTGCTTTGTGTCCTTCAGCAACTTTTCTGTGTGAGCTTGCATCCAACAAGTCATAGTGGCTGAATTCATCCATGCTGTGGTAATGTCTGTCAAGCCACCGGTACGTTATTAGAGATGGATCAGATCTTATCAATAACATTTTAACACATTCCTATTTGATCTACACCTTGTTAAATCTGGCCAAATTTTATTTATTACCCAAAACCTGTGCGTTAGCATACTTTCCTACTACTGACCATTCAATTATTTTCATTACTCTAATTTTCATGTACTACATGTCATCTTCTGTAAATAAATAATAGGTTTTAATTTGTTATGGGAAAGATTCCATAGCAGCACTGTTTTTCCAAAATTTCCTGTTTCAGCTCTTTTCCAATAACAATAGCAAGCATTAAGTAGTTCATATCTGAATTGAGCATCTTATAAGTCCCTTTAGCCAGAGTTTTGCTAGGAATGCTTACCTTACATACTATGAATTCCATGGAAGTTTGCTACTTTCTAGCAAAACCCCAGCAATTTGGTTTCACATTTCCATGGCCCTCTGTCAATGTAACACGTTCATATCATTGGTGAAGACAAAATTTGCATAAAGAAATCATCTGCTATATACTGGCAATGCAGATTTCATTCAATGTCAACTATTTTTGCAGTCTATACTTAATGCTGTCTCTGTTTCAAAAGTGTGCATGCTTTTGATTCAGGCAAAGTGATGCATTTTCCTTGCTTTCACAAAGTGAGTTCTAGGTCTTATTGTGGAGTTTAGTACCTCATATTCTCGTAATTTCACTTTTTCCAAATGTGTGGGAAACTAAACTTTTCTACCTGCACCTGTCTTTTCTACCTGCACTGTCTTTGCAGCCTTTGGCTGCTGTTACTTCTGAATGCTTTCAGCTCAATAAGTGTATGGAAAAGGTTTCATTAAACAGAATTCAAATGTATTGATAAAGCAAAGCGGCACAGGAGTGTCACAAACAGGCACATCAAGAACACTAGAACTGGTCCACAGATGATGATGACTAACACTGAGGTCTGATGGATAGCCAAAGTAATTGGCAGTTAGAGTTCATTTCCAAATGAGTTTGTTTCACTGTTATGGAAATGATCACGAGAGATGCATTTTTTTGTAGGCAATGTATTTTCTGTCCAAGAACTGAATCAACATCAGAGACAATTTGCATCTGGACAGTGATAGCTGAGCTGTCGTGGCAGAGTAGGAAACTGTTTTTCTGCAAATGGAAGATTTCAACTGCTCTCTAACCATTTCATCCATTTATCAACTTTGTGAGCATGAGGGTTGGGGGATTTTTGTTATTGGTGAAGATTTTTTTCAGGGATGGGGGTTAACGAAAGCATTTTTGGAGGCTTTTTTGTTAGGTTTGATTTAGTTTTAGCTTTTTTGATCCTTGCAAGTTTTGTAAACTGACAGTATGAGTCTTTTCTGAAAGAATTTGTTCTAATGATATTGATTTTTCATTCAATGCCTAAAGCCTCTGAACCTAGAGAAAAATATTCCATTGGCCAGGAGGCCTTCAGATGAAGCCCGATTTGCTTACCATTTTTTAAAAAGAATAATATTAAGTTATCATTTATGTATATGTAGCAGCAGAGTTGTATCTTAAGTAAGGTGAAAGTAAGTATTCTGAGTAACTAGTTCTAGTATTTTACAACTGCTCCTGCTGAGAAGTAGCAAAATTGTAACAAACCTGCAAATTCTTGCATATGAGTTTTCTCAAAAGGTACAAGTTTCCAGAGTTACCTGCTTCCCAAAATTTTGAAGATGTTCTACTACATTACCCTTGCTGTGTTTCCAATAATTATACTATTTCTAGAACAGTGTTGCTATGTCAAAATATCATCATATGATAAGAATTTTATTGATAATGGGATCAGTCAACTCAGTAGCTTTCCTTTTCCATACTGATCAGACCATTCCTTGTGAAGAACTGACTGATAAAATTCAGGTCAAGAGGTATGGGTCACTGTTTTAAATGATGTATTATTATTGGGAACTTGCCAGTAAATGCACATTGTAGGGTTTCTATTTATTTTAACATGGTTGGGATTTTTATTTGCTGATTACACTTAAATGTAAGTGGACTATATGTAAAATAAAAGGACAAGGTGCTACTGTCAAATCCCATCTCAGACTTGTATTTATATTTAATTTATACTTTGTAAGAGTTTCATACATATGGATAAGCTTTGTATTCATCTTGGTTTCATGTGTCTGTACAAAGAGTTATTATCACTACATAAAATTAATCAGACAGCAAAAGGCTAAAGTTTCCCCACGGCTTCTCTCTGCTTTGCTTTAGTTTTAGAAAATGTCCCTTTATCAGTGACAATTTGTTGGTGAAAAGCATAATTAGAAGATGTCATATTGAGCACTTCACTCACTGGTGACAGCTGTGCCACTCCCATGAATAACGGGGTCTGCTGGGCAGAAAATCTGATGTGCCTTGATTTTTCACTCTTTGGGGGAATCTCAGGAGCACCCGATTGTCATAGTCTCTAACATCTGCTCGATAAGCTGAACTGCAATGATGTGAAACAAAGAAAACAAAGAAAATATCCATAAGTATATGCAAGAAATACTTTGAAAAACACTTTTCATTGACTAAAAAATAACTGATAGCAGAGGTCTTTCCAGGACTCATAAGCCTCATGCATTGGAGATTCACACAGGAATTCCATATGGTGTGGAAATGCCTGGTGTCAGACCAAGACCTGAGTAAGATTCAGATCTGGTTTTAATTTCATATACGGAAGTTTGACCACTGGTTGAATCCATCTATGAAGAAGCTCACTGCTTAGTTGAAAAAATACTCTGGTAACAAAAAACGCAATTTTATTAGTTGCTGTTAACCAAAATAACTCCCTGTGTATGCAAGATCATACAACAGATGTTTGATTCTGTTGTAAAAAAAAAAAGTGCATGAATCAGGCTGGGTTTTCCTATTCTGCATAGCTATTATCTACAGTCTGTTAAATACTGGAATATTTTAGTCAACTAGTAGCCAGCAAGATCATTTCAATGAGTCTTCACTGTGAAGCTAGTATAAAAAAGTACTGCTTCTTATGTCATACTTTCTTTTTTCTGCAAATGAAGAGCAAGCACGACCCTGGAAACAGTCTGCATAAATTAATGATGCTGGTAGATAAATAAATGTATTGCATGATAAGGTATCAAACAAGTTAAAATGGTTAAAAACAGCCATGTTGATTTCTTTCCAAACAAAACAGGAAAAATCCCTCTTTGCCAACTGGACAAGACCTAACTTCATAACAAAGCTGTTATTTCAACCCCTTAAGAGACTCTGAAACACTTTTCAGAGGGATTTCAGTTTTAAGAGACATTACAAGGCATAGGCCCAGAAACAATTAGCTTATTATAATCTTAAGGGTAAATTGTACTGGTTAAGAATAGGGTTTTGTTGTTTGGGTTGTTTTGTTTTTTTAAATGAAGTAGCATTTCATCTTGTGGGAGCAGAGGAGGGAGATGAAAATCAACAGATTGAAGTGGTTTACTAGGTGCCTCCATTTCACAAAATTCAGAAATGTTCAAGTGAGCCTGACAATAGAAACATGTAACACAACTTTTCACAGCATGTAGGTTCTCCAAGAGCTCTGCAGCTTGTGTCTCTCTAATATGGCAGTATTGCTTTCTCATGTGCATACTCTACCATCTGCCAGAAACTTGGAAGAGGTTACAGTGGGCTGTGTTTCCTTGAGCCCTCCAGCCTCGCCCTTCTCCACTCCTCACCGTGTTTGCAGGTGGACACAGGAGCACAAAAGCCCACAGTGAACGGGCAAAAGCTTGGGACGATGCCTACCTTGCCAAGCAGTTCTCCTCGGCAGCACATCTCAAGTTATACATGGACATCCTCTGGACATATGTGGACGCCTGGATGTAATAGGGATCCGGGACTAAGTCAGGGAGACCTGCAGTTCATCAAACCAACCACATAACAGCAAGATCAACCCAGGACACGTTTGCAAATATTTGGCTACCATCCCAATCGTTCGGAGCCGCCGTTTTGCCACGGACCCCTGCTCTCCGTTAACCTCACATTCGCCTTTGCCCAGGCTCCTCGGCTTGTCCCAAACACCCCATGGCAAGCACGACGCTCGGACCCCCTCGGTGGGCTTATCGGCAGCTCGCCCCTCTCCCAGAGGCGGGGAGCGGGCTGCCCGCCGCCCGAGCGCGCGGGGCACGCCTGCCCGGCCGGGCTGTGCCCCGAACCGGGGACAGGCGGGGCCGGCGACCCCC
>VZRL01005385.1:332193-350245 GCA_013397895.1 Origma solitaria
CACACGTAGCCTGCCAGAGTATGCCGTGGGGCAGCGCCAAAGTATGCAAAGGAAAAATGCTATTAGCTCATCAGCGCTGGAGAGACTAGAAACGGGGTGGCGGGGAGGGGGAAGGGGCCGCTGGCGAGAGAGGAAACATGTTTCTGGAAAATGTGCTGGCCGGCACATCTCCCGGGCTGGAGCAGCTGCTGGTGACCTTCGTCTCAGCGCTGAGTAACAGTCGGATCCCCTTAATGACCTCTTAATTAGGAGAAAACCTCCATCAAATAAACTCTTGACTATTGACTTTTGGGTTTTGTGCATATGAGTCACACGAGAAATATATTGGCGATGCTCCTCCAGGAGTAAGTTTTCATTGAAAAGTGAAATTTCACATGGGAGAGGCTTAGCCCCGTCACCAGAACAAATAAACCTAGTTCGGGTAGTGTCTCCCCAAAACCATGCTGGGGAAGAGGAGCAGGCTGCGGCCTGAAAGCCTCTCCCTTCCTTCCTGCTTTTACAAGAGTTCATCAAGGCTATGTTTTGATAAGTACAATCACCCAGTAAGGCAAATGCATTAAGGTTCATGGATTTCAGCCAAAATTTCTTTGGGGTGTATTTTTCCAAGGGCTGTTTGCTTATGAATCCTTGCAAAGGAATTGAGGAGAATACACAAAAGTTCTCCTTCACCAGAAGTTTGGTGATGAAGATATTTAAGTGAATCCTTTCAGCCTGGGCTGGAGGTTTTTACCTTACTAAGGTAGATTCAAGGCACCTTCGGACTGCTGCCAGTTTCCCCAGGTCAGGTTAATAGTCCATATGTTACAGGCCAGGTGGATATTTGCCACTGGATTTTGATGTTCTCGATACAGTTCTCCTGTCATTTGTTATGTTGCAGCTTATTTTAGTTGCTTATTACTTTAAACAAGTGCACACTTAATAACTGAAAACCAGCAAAATGCAGTCCTGCAATGTGGCTGTGCTGGAGGGTGAATGCTGGTTTACACTGCCACAGAATTATTAGTGGAAGTGCCCATCTTTACAGTGCTTTCACCACGCTCAAATCAGTGGTGCCACCCTGCGTGTCAAAGGTCCCTCTGCGGACAGGGGGGTCATTGGCTCTGACCAGTGCTGGCACCGACTGCTGGCCACGCCAGGCTTGCTGGCTCTGCTCTGACCGTAAAAGTGATCAGTCTGGCGAGCACTGAGGAACACAGGGCAGGTTTGCTCCAAAGACAGCAAAGCCTTCTTACTCGAGAACATATCCAGTAGGCAAATGAGTGCTTGTTACCATCACTAGCCAGCACCAGGCTGGTGGGGAGCATCTGCTGGGCTGGGGCCCCAACCAGAACAGCAATTTGTGTCTTTCCACAAGCAGGTTGTGTGTGATGCTCCAGTCAGTGCCCGTTTGGGCAGCCTGCTGCAGAGGCGGTTGGGTTAGGGTTCTCTTATTCATCGGATTTGCAGGCTGCTCGTCCCCTGTGATCTTTCTCATTGTGGCTTTGAAAATATTACTCTCCATTTAAGGGTTTGCCTGGAACAATCAGTGACTAAGGCTGAGTAAAACGGAAAGGTTGAAGATAGGGAAAATGCAACTCTGAAGGAATGAAGTTTCTGTCTTTTTAATCTTCCTCTGAATCTTACTAATGTTACAAACAGCAGGTTGTTGCCCAATGTGTGATACTAGACAATGTTTCCACAGAGTGGGATTCCAGCCATTTTCAGTTCTGCCTGATTAAGTTACTGTTTTTCATGAAACAGGAGAAAGCATATTTTAGGCTGGTATTCTCACCCATCTATCAGCCATTCACACAGTTTGCCATTTTTGCCATAGCGTGTCATTTGTTAATTAATTTAGGGTTCAAAATGCCTGAAAACCACTATCAGCATCCCTAGAGAGTCATGTCCTTCACTTAGCATGAGGTGTCTCTGTCCATTTAATTACTCTCTTCTCCTCACAGGTTGTACGCCAGGTTTTTACATCATGGGTCTGAACAGACCACCAAAAAGCTGTGTGACCTGAGGTGTGGAGGGGAAAATTTCTGCAATACTTTAAAAAGACTTTTAAGCAAGTCAGGTACTGTGATTGCTTTAAAACTACCCAAACAACTGGTGTCACACTCTGGTGTTGAACTTTCTCATGAGGTTGATACAACTTCTTTGTAAAGTCCAGTTCTGATACTGATCACAGTTAATTTAGTTACTTAAGCTTTTGCATACCCCTTTCCTTTTTGTCTGGAATGACTGGTATGCCTGGGTACTTGTTGCACTGGAGGTTTTGATTTCTGTCACCGACAGAAACAAATACAGTCTATATCAACTGAGAAGTAAAATCTTCCTTCACTAAAAAGTGACATAATTAAAGCAGTTTTCAGTAAGTAATTGCAGTAATATCTTAAAGCCTGATGTCAGTTGATAACTTATATTTAAATTTAAATTTAATTGGTAGATTTTTGCAGTCTTCATTCAGATGTTACAAACAGAAAAATGTCTTTAATGGCATGAGTAGAATTTGGAGTTATCCTAACATGTACACCACTGCTAAACTGCTAATTCAGTTGTGAATCTTTAAAATGGAAAATTATTAACCTGTTCACCACAAAAATCAACAAAAATACCCCAAACAGAATGAAAGGTATTTGAATCTGGCATGTCTTAGTACTTTTCCTAAGACACACATTTTAATGTTCTTTAATCTTACTATTTGATATGTGTATGAAAAAAATATGGTGCAGAAAAGGGTAAGTCATTTTAAATGTCAGTTTATATCAATCACATTATTTGTTACTTTTAATATTATTTTAAAAATACCAGTTCTGTTGTTATAGGATGGATAATTTGTGTTCTTGTTTAGTCATAAACTGGTACGCTTAGCTAGAGTCACACACATGAAACGATAAATGTAAATGATTTTATAAAATCCTAACAGGAAACAGACAAACATAATATGTGTTAAGTATATTTATAAACTGATACTTTTTCATTGGGGATTGAAGGATTGTTTGTTTTGTAGAGTCACTACAAAAAAAATCTTGAAAAGAAGTGGTTGTAGTTGGTTTCACCTTTTTCTATGTGAGAAAAATCCAGTGTACTCATCTGATTTATGCTTGAATAGACAAAGAACTTACTCTGATTCTTCTGTTTGCATAAATACTGAGTTGCAACTTGATTATTCAAATTAATCTTATTTTGTAGAGATCATTACTTATAATACTTTTTATAACTTGTCTTTTTTTGCATTCAAATAATTAAAATTGTGTCGTTTTATGGCACACCAGGTCACTGTGAATTTTTTTGAAGCATATTTTACAGAACGTCCCTGTATCTTTATTTAGGAAGTCAACTTGTCAGTCCATTGGGTTAAAACATTCCTGATTATAATGAATTCTCCTTAATAACTGGAATTAAGATGTAAAGGTATTCCTTACAGTATGTGAACTTTACTAGAAACTAAGAACACTGCATATTTTCAGATTCAGGTCTGTAACAAGATTCTTTGTAACAAACCAACTTAATTAGAGACAAGGGTTATAGACTTTTTCTGACATCAGTAGTCTTTGGAGCAGACAGTAAGAATTTATTTTTACAAAGGTTAATCTTCTAGTTAAATTTAGCTACCCTTTGTATGTCTGATTTTGAAGTCTTTAATCAGGCAACTTTCCACTGTCGTAAGTAAAATGCAAAAGTAAACTTTCAGACCTTTTATTCTGGTCTGAATGTATAAAGGAACAAACAGATTTTTGTTGATTCAATGAACTTGCCAATTTGTTAAAAAAGAAAATTATTAGAATTTTATTAGCAGGTATTGTCCTCAATTCAAAATAGACAAAATGCCACCTGTCCCTTATCTAATATTTTGGGCTGAGCTATCTGCATTAAAATATTAGTTTGTGGTGACTTTGTTTTACACACCATGGGTAGAACTGCTGAATCGCACATACCTGCGATGATGAAGTAAATTAATTGCACTTGTCTATCCCCTCAAGATCTGACAACATGATCAGGAAAAGCAGCTGCAGGACCTGAGACAGCTGTTGCTCTTTTCTGGCGTGGAGAGGACCGAAGACAAAGCTTTTTAATATTAGTGGATTTTTTGTCAAATCAGAGGTTTGCAATGAGGTTTTAAGAGCAGTATTTTTTAAGCCTAGAGAATTGATGTGTTGCTAAAGCTGATCATGAGCTGCTTCACAGGATGCAGTTATATGGTTTCTTTCTTGGACCTAGATTTTAAAAGAGCATACTGAATATTAAACAAAAAGCCTTTCACTTCTTGAATTTATAGTGTGTTTCATCTCTGTATACTTTTTCTAACTTTTCTATTTGTTTTCTATTTGTCTTCCAAGATTTCTATAAAAGTGAGATTTCTAAAAGTGTGAGATAAAAATGTGCAGCTACTGCAAATGCAGGCAGAGATTTGAAAATCAACTAAAGCTTTTCATTTTCTTATATGTCAGCATCTGTAATGAAACCATTGTCTATGTAGTATTCATTACAATGTACATGCAAGACTTAGTAATATAGCCAGGTTGGTTTTGATTTCAGCAAGTCGTCTGATGACATGTACAAAGGAACAGAAATCCAAGACACACAAAGTAAAGAGCCCATTATCTGTGCATTAAAACCTGTGGTAGGTACTAGTTAGCTTCATTAGGCAAGGTTAATAAAATTCAAATTTGATTAGTGCACTGCATGTGTAAACCATGTTTTATTGCTTAGGGAGTTCAGTCCTGTGTTGTCTTCACAATCAGAGCACATCCTAAAGAGCCGCCCACCATCTCAGACACAGATACCTAATTTTATTGAACCTTTTGAATACAGGGGGGAGGGCATTGTGAAAACACAAATTGGCTGAACAGTTCTATACACAGGCACATCTTTGCTGTGGCAGTGCTCCAAAACAAGTCTTCCCTTCCGCATGTTTTGCACAAAAGCAAGAAAACCCATCTAGTAAGTCCAAGCTTACTTGAAGGCAGACTTGAGAGAACAATTAGTTTTGAATTGAGACATTCACCAGGCTGTTTTGAGATTATGAACATTATGTATGAAGGGAGAGAAATGGATAGCTTTCCAAATCTGTTATTTTCCTTCCATTATCAGCAGGGGAGAAGTCCCTGTAAATCATTCACAGAGGAGCCCTGTTCAACATAATGTAAGAGTCAAACAAGTCAGCAGAGATTTTGGAACATAATTTTACTACACATATCATCAAAAACTCTCCTAAATATCTGGATCTGATAGCTTTCTTCATAACATCTTTGTCTCCATAACCATCCTTGAATTTGCATGGCTGTCACAGAGACAGGTAATTTTCTTTGTGCAACTGTGTCTGATGGAAAAATGCCAGAGAAAACCCTTATTTCAAATCCCAAGGTGAATTTTCATAATTGACATTAGAAGAAAATTTGGTGTTATACTGACAAGGCTCAGTTAAAGCAGCAATCAATATTGCCCTTCATAATGCAAATGTGAATACATGAAAAGTGGGACACTGATGATGGTAAATAAAGAACTGGCAGAGGAACTCCTGTATCCCTATGTCTAGGATTTTAATTGCCTGCTACTTTGTTTTCACTGAGGAATATGTACACAGTAAAGAACAAGAGACCCCCACTGCACCTTTGCATTAGAGAGAGTGTTTAGAGGTATCAAGGACTTCAGAAATAGAGTTTGCAGTTTGCATTCAGAAAGAAATGAGTGTAGAACAGAAACAGTTGGATGGTCCAACTTCTCCACAGTGATATCTTCTTCTAGCAGGACACAGAATCCTGACAAAAGTCTTCTAATAAGAGAAGCAGGTTCTGATTTGTGAGTTATATTAGCCAAGCTCCTGTAGAAGAACAGTCTTGCTTAGGCATCTATCCCTCCTGAATATCTACAGTAGTGCTTTGCTGTGTCTGATGTCAAAATGGAAATACCTGACCAGGGGGAAGGAGGGTTCTAAAATACATACCTCACATTTGCAACTCAGTCTTGGTTCCTAGTGTGGTATCGGCAAGCAAATGTTTGTTATTATTAACACATATTTGTTCTATTTTGCTTATCAGACAGCTATGTTCAGAAAGTTTTGTATGTAAACTCTGAGAAAGGTTTTCTGTGTGGATTACATAAACGTATCTGGTGTATCCTCCTGGATGCTATTGTCACGGCATGTGGATGACAGGGAGTTAATTGGAGGCAGCCAACATGGCTTCACCAAGGGCAAAATCCAAAGAGTTGCCACCACCAGCTCAGTGTCCAAATGGTGATCAGTAGCAAGGGGTTTCCCTCAAGGGTCCATATTTTGACCAGTAGTGTTTAATATCTCGATTAATGACACAGACGTTAGGATTGAATACACCCTCAGAAAGTTTTCTGCGTGGTGCAGTTTTCTTTGCTGGAGAGAAGGGCTACAATATGCACTTCCAGCCCAGAAAACCAACTGGATCCTGGGCAATTCTCCTCCCCTACTCTGTTCTGCTGAGACCCCACCTGGAGGCCTGTGTCCTGCTCCAGGGTCCTCAGCACAAGAAAGACATGGACCTGTTGTAGCAGGGCCACAAAAATGATCAGAGGGCTGCAGGACCTGCTTATGAAGAAAGGCTGAGAGAGTTGGGGTTGTTCAGCCTAGGGAACAGAAGGCTCCAGGGAGACCATCTAGCAACCTCTTCATCTATAGAGGTGGCTTGTAATAAAAATGGAGGGAGACTTTTTACTGAAGCCTGTAGTCACAGAATAAGGAGGAACATTTTTAAACCAAAAGCAGGGAGATTTCAGTTAGATACAAGGAAGAAATTTTTTTACAGTGCTGGTGCTCAGACATGGAAAGGGGCTGCCCAGAGAAGCTGTGGATGCCCCATTGCTGGAAGGGTTCAAGGCCAGATTGGATGGGCTTGGAGCAAACTGGTCTAGTGGAAGGTGTCCCTGTCGATATCAGGGCAGTTGGAAAACATGATATTTGAAGGTCCCCTCCAATCTAAACCATTCTATGATTCTGTGAAAACAGACATATTTCCAATCCTGAAACAAACCAACGTACATCCAACAGTAGAGGTATGCCAGTTTGCCTAATGCGATGGTCTGAACTGGTGAGCATTTCTTGGCTTCTGAGCATTTCTTTGTCTAGGCATAACTAATTAAACTATTTTAGGAAGATTGGACAAATAGTGTCTAACTGAATAAGTCTTGGGAAAAAAATGACTTTATTTATTTACCTTCCTTTCAAGATGAAGAGAACACTAAACCTATTGAGAAAGTGTTTGTTGTTCAGATTCTCATCCTATCAAGTACAGGATCTTGGTTCTGTTATCTTTTCTCCTCACTACTCTGGTTTTTTTCCAATTGTTTTGTCCTTTCTCAAGTCTGTTGTAAGCTCTCCAGGGCAGGGACCATGGCTTCCTATGTGTCAGTTCACTGATGCTCACAGTAGGGCACTGAGTCTGACTATTACGTTTGGCCACTGCTGCAATATGAAGAGCAGCCCTGAATACAGAATGCTGCATTGAACAAATGCGACATTTAGAACATGTGAAAACCCTCATGCAGCTGTGTGTGTTATTGAACAGAGTTGACACTCAGCAGTTCTGACTCAAACACCCATGGTGGTTTTCCCTTTGGTCTAAATTTCATCATAATATTTTGTCTTACATACCAATATTATGAACTCTTTTACTATTCTGCTTTATAGTAGATCCTTTTTGAAACACATTCTTTTGAAATACATTCTTAATCTAATCCCTATTTTCATCCACGCGTAATTATCATATTTCGCTTTAGATATTCTCAGTGATTGGGGAAATTATTTGAAGTAAAACATTAAGTCATGCAGTTAGATTGAAAAGAATGTTTATAAAAATATGTTGAAGGTATATCAGGGTAATGACTGTAATATTTGCTTTACCAACTAAGAGTAGAAGAAAAGTTTATACTTAGAGCTTGTTTGACTTTAATGAGCTGAAACAAAGTGGATGTTAACTACTTTTTTCCTCTCAGTGACCAGACTCAAGCAGCTACTAATTGAAGATCATTCTTTGAGGGTGTGCTTGGAACCTGTCATGGTAGGCCAGGTTGATATCATTAGGCTTATTATATCTGAGTTGAAGCCTCACACATTATGGTTTAAACTACCCTATGTGTTTCACTTCAAAGCATTCCAAACTATCTCAACATTCGATGTCATGTAGTCAGACAGAAATTTCTGTGAAAAGAGGTACTTTAATCAAAAGCGTGTGCATTCAGCTGTACACTGTAGTGACAGAGGTGGCTGCTGGCTTTAACTGGGACCGTGACCCCCTGCTCCATCTCTCCAGCTGACTTGTGCTGTCTCCCTGTGCTATGTCTGGGTGCTGTGAGAGAATCAGGTGAGGCACCGGGCTGATGCTGCTGATCGGGCACACAAAAGGGTAGGCAGTGGGCCGAGGGAGCGCACAGACAACAGCTGTGACTGCTGCAACACCGACTTCTCTGCAGCACTGAAAGCGCTGGGGAAAAGCTGTGGTTGCACACAGCGGCTGGGTTTGCATGAGTTATCTGTGTGGTGATGTGGGAGCACGACTTGAGGACATGAGATGGGGAAAAAGAGGAGCAATTAAACCCCTTATTTACCTTCTCCAAAAAATCTGCATTTAAACCCACAGTCCTTTTCCTTTTGGTCTAATTTTACCATGGTAATTTCTTTCTGTACTTGGTCTCCTTAAACAAAACTTCCTGTATGTATCTATCTATATAACAATGTGTCTAAGTACAAGTGCAATTTCCCTGCAGAGCTTGAACAAAATCAAGTTCTTGGATCTACACAGACCATCAAAAAAACCCACATGCAATCCTAACCTTCAGGAGACTTTGTATTTCTAGTCACCTACATCCTTTGTTATGGGGAGCTCAGGAGGGGGCAGCTGTTCTGCAGAATGGGGTGTCTCACCCATCATGGTATGACTGACTACACCTTCCACTACAACAGTTTGAAAGGAGTGCAGGGAGGTGTGTCTGCTTTAGGGTTTTCTGCTTTTTCAAGTGGAAGTTTCTGTGCCTGCTCTGGTGAAGTCATTGTTGGGGAAACCAGAAAGAGTTTTTCCAAAGAGTCACAAGAAATCAATAACAAACAGGAACGTCTTGACTTGGTGGCATTTTTGTACTCACTGTCATGGATGTCTTGAGGAATGAAGAGCAGAGACTGCAGAAACTGCTACAGCAATCTCTAGGAGTCATATCACCAGAAGAGAGCACGTAGGAAAACAGAACCTGATTAAGCACTGGCAAATTTAGGAAGCAAAGATGCCACTTGAGAAGAATGAAGCATACTAAACATCTGGTTCCAGAAGCAGACGTTTCCCCCACAGACACAAAAGGAATACAGAACTGGATTCCATTGAAAAGTGGGTAACACTGAGTTCTAGTGAACAACTCTCATGGAAATTAATTGAGTAACACCAGAGTGAGACTTTGTAGCTGAGAATAGAGCATTTAACATGTTTTTGTGCATCCTGTGATGCACTTCTTAAAGAATGAAAATTCTTCCTTGTACTGTGTTTTCCACACTTATTGCAGAGAATCATAAAGTCATAGAATAAACTGAATTGGAAGGGACCCATCTGGATCATGAAGTCCAACTCCTGGCCCTGCACAGGACATCCCAAGAGTCACACCATGCACCTGAGAGTATTGACCAATGCTTCTTGAGCTCTGTCAGGCCATTGCCGTGACCACTTCCCTGGGGAGCTGTTCCAGTGCCCAACCACCCCCTGGGTGAAGAACCTTTTCCTAATATCCAACCTAAACCTGCCCGGGCACAACTTCAGGCCATTCCCTTGGGTCCTGTCACTGTCACCACAGAGAAGAGACCAGTGTCTGCCTCTCCTCTGCCCCTCCTGAGGAAGTTCTGCAGTGATGTCTCCCCTCAATCTCCTCCAGGCTGAGCAGACCAAGTAACCTCTGCCACTCCCCACAAGGCTTCCCCTCAAGGCCCTTCACCATCCTCACAGCCCTTCTTCAGACACTCTCTAACAGCTCAGTGTCTTTCTTATATTGTGGTGCTCAAAACTATTTATTGTAGGCCTGGCTTTGGATTTTGCTTCTCATTAAAATGAAAATGGCTACTAGCACAATTCTGCTGTAAAACTTTGGTTAATTTAAGTTTGAATGTATAGGAAGTAGAACCACAGTACAATCTAAAAGTCCTGAGTTAAGGAGGGCAAGGTACTGTATTTTGCAAACTGCTACCTGCTTTTCCACCACGGCTGCACTGTCCTTGCACATTAGTGTTTGCCAAAGACCAGAAAATAGCAAGAAGGAACTTCAGTTTGCATCATGTCATGAAAGATTCAAAAGCATGTTACAGAAATCTCTCCCATCACTGATCTCTGCACAATACTGAGGAAGAGCTTGTTAACTCTGTTGATGTAGTGTAAATCAGAAGTGTTGGACAGAAAGAAAATGAAATATTCTGTTATAGAAACCCCTGGAGAATTCTGTAAGATTATACATGTTAGAATTTGGATTTACAAAATTTTAAAGCCAAGAAGGACCTGTACAGTCTGATCTTCTGCATAACACAGGCAATGGAATTTCACCCAGTAATTTCTGCATAAAGATCATAATTAGTCTCTGAGCTAAGATATCTTTTTTAGAAAGACAGTCTTGGATTAAAGAGGTCAAATGATAGAGAGCACACCACATCCCTAAGTCAGCTGATGCAATAGTTTCCTCCCTTCCCTACAAAACAAAACAAAAGTATGCCTTATTTATAATTTGAATTGTACACCTCCACTGAAGTTGTCATTCAGGACTGCACCTGTAGTAAGAAAACATCTGTTAAGCATGAATGTAAATGTTTTAAGCATGAAAAGTGTTGACTAGAGAATTAAGAAAATAAAGCAAAGTTTTGTTCACTGTTGTTGTTCACTCGTCTTTATAAGATCCCTCACTTTTCCCTCCTGGCTGCTTGCTTCATGAGGGAGGATCAGAGCTGTGCTGAAGAGCTGCAGCAGCTTGAAACACCTTTTGAAATGAACCCTACCATTATCTGGCCTTTAGAGTGACCTTTCCTGGTTTTCTAACTGAGAAAGGGGCAGGTTGCTGTAAAGAAACAGTTTTGGATGCATTCTCTGGTGTGCTGAAAATGTGTTTCTCTAACTTTGCATTCTTCCTGCCAAATAATGGAGTGCTACTGGACTGAGAAAACCACTAGTAAGCGTCAGCTGGGAGGAAGAGATCCACTTACCCCCTAGAAACATTTTGGGCAGTTTTTGTATCCATGCACCTGTAGACAGCCTGATGTCTTTTTCTCAGGGAGTCATCAAACACATTAATTAGGAGAAATTGCTAAGTATTCTCTTTTGTTACACAGCTTTTGCTTGCTGAACACTGAGATCAGAATGAGTAATGCTTCACTTGAAAAAATTCAAATTAATTCACCATTCAAAATTTATATTCAGAAAACACAGTCATAGCTGGAGTTTATAAAACTATATTTAGGATCCACATTGTAGTCAAAAGGCATACTCGGTGGATGGACTTCTCAAGGAAAGCCTGGTACCATGGGACCGCAGAGCTCCACATACTCAGTCTTACATCATGATTTGCTGGTTTTGCCCAGGCTTAAAAGATGTCGGGTGAACTATGTCCCATACCTGAAGAAACTGGCCAGGTTCCATTCTCTGGTGTCAAGAGAGCAAACAGAGGCCAGAAAAAAGGGACAGATTTCCACTGCAGTCAGCGTGGCCCAGGCAGTCCTGTCTTGCCTGTGCCGTCCCACTGAGTCCTGTGCACCCAAGACAGTCTGTTGGCACCTCCACACTCTGTATGATGAAATCCTTACTGAAAAGTACTTCTCCCAAGAAGCCTGCAAATAAAAATAGAGATTATTGGTACATTCCTTCCTGTTCTTCTGAGTCTTTGGTGGCTGTATAGCATCTGGAGAGCATCTCTTATCTCTGGGTTTTAAAGTACCATTGAGACAAATTTACTTTCATTTTTATTTTGCTCACTTGTGGCAGCACCCCAATTGTAAAAGTAATGCTCTCATAAACAATAAACTTTGTTCTCTTGAAGAATATAAGATTTAATTCAGTCATTTTCTGTGACAAAAAAATGGCCATGTTGTTATTCATATCCCATGAAATCACATTTTTATAAACTATATGGCTATTTTAAATGCGTTATGTCAGAAGGATGTTCTGAGCAGTGAGCAAACTGTGTAGGTTAAGTGTGAGAAAACAATATCCTTGAGAAACATGAACTCAACTCATTTGAACTCATAAAAAACAGAGCACTGAGGTTAAACCATAAAATGTGGTGGGCAGTTTCTCACTACAGTAAACCACTAGACTATTAGGTATGCAGGCAATATGTGTTTGTTTGCTCCCGTGGATACTGAAACTATTCTGAATTCCTCAGGACTTTAAATATTATGTTATAAAATATTAAACCAATACCTTTAGGACAAAAACAGAATCAAACACATGCCACCTAAATTACTAAGGTTGAAAAATAAAAAAATCAGGACTCAAGCTTCTGAAGAATTTTTTTCAGTGGAACATATTTCCACTTCAGCTATAAAAAACCTCCAGTTTAAACCCCTGCACTTGTTTATACCTGAGAATAATGATGTACCTTTTTCATTTGCTTTTGGAGAGGGTTATTTTTGTTTCTGCTGAAGCAACTTTTCCTTTTTTTTTTATTTGTTTTTTTTTTTATTACAGCATCTTTGAAGTTAACAGTTACCCTGTCTTCTTAAAGGGAGTTTCCTGTTAAAGAAAGCTAAGAAAATTATATGCCTCAATCCAGCAGGACAATTTATTGTTGTTTATGTCTGCAGTGGACTTAACAGCAACACATAGAGGAGCAAGTGTTTTTTCTGGGGAAACCAAACAAAAGCTGTCCTCCTTTTGTTAATGAGCACAGAGATTTTTCAGAGTTCACCAGAAGTTAACATCTGAAAGGGACTGAAATGAAATAAATATGCTTCTTAAAAAGAATATATGCTGGGAAAGAAGCAACTCAAGAGTGCATTCATGTGAAGATATGTGAAAGCAATCTCCTAGAACAGATCTTTTTCAATGGGTTTTCCACTTCTAAATGCTGATTGTTGGTGTGTGTGTGGGGGAGTTGTTGTTTTCTAATGCAAATTTCTGTGGCATTAATTCTGGGAATTTTTCCATTTAAACACATTCTTCCATTTAGCACAAGAGGAAATTCTCAGCAGCAATTCTGAACTGTGTTTTATTTTAGCAAGATGGATGAGGAAACCTTCGTTTTGTTTTGAGTGACCCTTAGACCTATTGTGTGCAATGCAGTAATATTTAACCCCAGAACTTCAGCTTCTTCAGAGCCAGTGATGGTGCAAATAAGTATTTACCCCTTCATAAAAAAGAAGAAAATGGCATACCATTCAGTAACTTGGGCCTTCCTAGCCATCAGCAATATTCTGTGTGCTCATTGCCCTCTCCTGGTTTCCTCTGGTAATTTTTCAGGTTTAATATATCCAAAATAGGTTTTCTGAGAATATTAAGCACTCCTTGGACAGACTTTTTGCCTTTCCTGGTCGAAGGTATCACTAAGTGAACACATTTTTTCAGCTAGCAGAAACAACTCCTCTCATCAGTGTGCAGGGACCAGGCTAAGAGGCTTCACTGTGGTCACACCTGTGAGCTCTTCGCTCCCTGTGCTGCTGCAGCACTTGTCAGAGCCATGCAGGCAATACTTGAGGTTTTTTTAGAAAGAAGCTCTTGGCAACGTCCTGCCTTAAATTCTTGCAACATAAGGAAGCTCTTGTGAGGTAACGGATCATTACAGGTAGGGATCCCTCAGAGGGGAGAAGTGTATGTTTCTTCCTGAAACATGAGGCCCAGTTTCAGCAGCTTGCTCCGGTCAGTGCCCAGACAGGTTCTGAGTATCTCCAGGGATGAAGATCTCACATGCTTTCTGTGCCAGTTCAAGTGTTTCACAACCCTTGCAGTAGGTATTTTTTTTTAATATTAAGTTTCCTATTTTTAATTTGAGGAGGCTCTTCCTTAGAATAGGACCTTTCATTTCACAGAGGAGAAAACAGATGTTTTCAGAGGAACAACAGAGATTAAAAGTCATGAGTGGAGCAGAGAAGGGGAATAGGGAGAATTTTTTATAGTACTCAAAAATACAGCCATTCCCAAGTTTACACTAAAATGTTGCTGTTGGTTTTTTTTGCTAGCATATAATTACCTTGTGAACTTACTACTTCTGAGAAATGTAGAGGGCACAATGCTATCTTATTTATACACATACACACGTGTGTTTGTTACACATGCATGTATGCATGCATAAAATGTAAATACAATCAGTACATTTAATTTCGAAAGTTATTCTCTGACCTGCTGTCCTCTGTTTCTGTGAAATGAGAATGCTGAAGTATTAAGAGAGACTTCAAAGGCCCACAGCTGAGGGAAGTGTGAAAGCGAGAAAGCCAGGTGTCTTCAATGGCAGCTTCATTAGGGTCACATCTGCAGTAACCTAGGGGTGAAACTGAGACATACTGGTAAATCATCCCAGATTTTCCTCCTTTGAATGGCAATACCCTGTGTTTTATAATCAAGGTCAGCATTTTTAATTTACCAAATCCCCAGTTACTTGCTCTGTTAGAAAATTTGCGTGAAGATCTACAATTACTTAAGCAAAGTTTTGGATCTCACAAATTCACAGACTCTCACACACATGCAAATTCAGTGCTGTTGTGAAAGCCAGAACACTGGGACATTCTTGAAACTTCACTTTTCCTTTAGCTATGTTATTTATTAATCTACATTTGAAGATAATTCCATTCAGATCCCAAATTGTCCAGGAGGTATGTTGGTGGTTCCAAGACCTCCCAGGAGAAAGAAGTCTTTAACTTCTGATGGGATAAGACTTTAAACTGACTGTTTAGACTAAAAAATTTGTCTAAAATAACTTCATAGTGCTCCCAAAATAATCTGTGTGCCAGACTTAACAGACATTCTGGTAAGTTTTAGTGGAAATGTCCACATCCTGGAATCTGGCTTTTATATAACATGGTAACACTGAAAGGGGTTAGAACTTTTGGTATTCCTACAGCTAAAGATACACAGTGACTATTAGCATACTGAGGCACAAGGCATCATATCCTATGTTGTTCTAGGTAGATCCATAGCCAGGGTATAAAAGAGGTTATATCCTGTGCCATGTGGAGGGAGTGAGCATCTTAAGGCACATCAGTGTCTTTGAGTTCAAGGTGAGAGTCTTGTAGTTTAAATTGAAAATAACGAGATACTGCAGCAGTGGTTACACATAGATTATTTGTTACTTCAGAACCGTCCAAATCCATGACCAACTACATGCCTCTTAAGGAGACCTAATGCATGAAAATGGTTAGAAAGGTATGCACTACTTTGTCTTTCCTATAGTAAGTCCCCCTTCATGTTTGTCCAGGAGAACACCCAGCACCAGATTCCTCTTAAACATCTCCAGGGATGGTGACTCCACCACCTCCCTGGGCAACCTATTCCAATGCCTGATCACCTTAACAGGAAAGATTTTTTTCTGCTATGTAATCTGAATCTCCCCTGTCTCAGTTTAAGGCCATTTCCTCTGGGGCTCTCTCTGCTGGCACAGTATAGGAGACTGATCCCCACCTCACCACAACCTCCTTCCAGGAGGCGCAGCAGGTCACTTTCCATCTCCACCTGGATTGTGGAGGCTTCACTGATCTCCCCATCACCAATTTCAATCTGGAGCTGGGTATCTTAAAGACATCTGGTTTTGATATTAAAGACTGAGGCAAAGGAGGCATTAAGCACCTTTGCCTTTACCTCATCCCCTGTCACTACACTACTCTCTACTACACTATATCAACAAATGATGGAGGCTCTCCTTGAGCCTCCTTTCACTGCCAACGTATTTATAGAAGCTTTTTTGTGATCTTTAACTCTAGCTGCCAAATCAAATCCTAGTTGGGTTTTGGCCCTTCTAATCTTCTCCTTATATGGCCTCAGGACAACCGTATAGTTCTCCCAAGGTACATGACTCCCCTTCCAGGCATGATAGATTCCCTTTTTTCCCCTAAGTACTAGCTTGACTTCTCTGTTTAACCAGGCTGGTCTTTTTCCCCTGACAACTTGTCTTTCTGCACATGGGGACAGCCTCCTCCTCAGCATTTAATAATTCCTTTTTTAAAGCACATCCAGCCTTCCTGGACTCCTTCATCCTTCAGGACTGATTTTTGCTACTCTCTTCATAGCTGCAGGGCCACATGTGTATGTAAGATCAATTAATTTGATTTTTCAAATAGGAGCACTAAATTAATAGGCAGAGATTTTCAACATACTTTTAAAACCTATTTTTAACAGAATTTTGTACTCCAGGCTCACTTTTAAGTAATATGATTAATTTTACTAAGATCAGAAAGTCCACTAAAGATTGAAGAGGGCAAATATTTTTCTGTTTAAAAGTGTTTAAAATGTATTTAAGAAACCATAAATACAAAGCAATTTTAAACAGGGAGCTGAAGATTAGCTAAAACAATGTAAGAGAATAGGTGAGAATTAATATTTTAAATGTAGTCCAGAAGAAGGCAGACAATACATGGTCAGCTGTATCTGACTCTATGGAAGTATACTGCTATAAAATGCTGTACTGTATGGTGGTAAGAGTTCAGTGGGTGACAGCCTTCTTTAGTGTCACTGCTAACTTACTCTGTTGTCCAGCACAAAGGTAGGAAGTGCTGTGTTGTTCAAGGTACAGCATGTTATGTGAGCTGAGGGGGGAATTAAGGTTTAAATAACTTGCAACCATTATATGTCTAGAAGTGTTCAAGAAAGAAAGGATGTTAGCCTTGGCATAAAAGCCAAGTAATAATGTGAATGAGTAACTACACCCACATAAATTCCCCTTTAAACTTGCATCATACTCATTGATGCAAAAACTATTTGTAACTTATTTTCCCATCAAAATAACATGTATATAATAAATTACTCACCATCTATAAGCAAACAAACAGAATTTTGCAAGCCTGATGTGCTGGTAGTATTTATATTTCACTTAGTCTTCACCTATACAAATAAATTCAAATTAAAAAGTTAGCAGAATAGTGTCTCTAAGTGCCAAACAATTACATCTTGAAATGTCCCCAGTCTCAATTAAAATAAAGAATTTTTGTATAGCTGAAACCAGGCAGCCTATACAGTTGAAACGTTGTAAAAAGCTTTAATTATACCTGTAAATGGTACTAAGATTTTTTTGGTGCTCCAATCAATCTGATTAATTCTCATCAAGATGATTCTATGCTCCTGACTCCATTGTGGTTATCCAAAATACAATTGGATAGAACTGTTCATCTTTTGGGGGGCATAAAGTATTGCGTATTTTATTTTTCCCATCAGTTCTTTTTCCTCTGGCAGTAATACACTCCAAGTGTGCATCTCTGTTAAGCCATTCTATCAACCTCTTTCAAATTTGTCCCAGTTAAACGGATGTGATTCTTCAATTTTTTTGTACTACTGTGCTGACAATTCCCTTCCCAAAATTTGACAATGAAGAGCGCCACAGCTGGTGGCCCTGCCATTCCAGACTTTTAGTCACTATGAACTACTTCCAAAATACAAACTAAAGCATTATTTACTTCAGTTCACTGCCCAGTTTAACAGGAAAAGACTATTACTCCCAAATATCATTGCGATTTAGAGTCAAAGTAAAGCTGAACTACTATTTGTGAAGCAAAACACACCTGTTTCAGCTACATATACAAGGATGAATCACTAATTCAACAAGGATAAGATAGGAAAATTCTCCAGCAAGAATATATGAATATATGCTACATGAGGCAAGAAATATTGGAGCACATGGTCTTAGAGTAGCATAGCTGTCATTCTTAACCTCGTTTTAGGACAGGACATGATGCTGTATGGGTATGGCTATGTTTCTCTTCTTTGCTTACAAAAGGGAAAACTAGGTATAGAGACAGGAAAACCAGAAAGAATTAAATGCTCAGTTATCATTAAAGTAAGTGTCACTTTACATATAAAGCAAGTGAATAAATCATACAGTTTCCCACAGCCTCCTCCTAGAGGAGGGCTGAGAGTTTATGGCCTAGACAAGTGGTCCATGTGGTGGG
>VZRL01005389.1:0-112469 GCA_013397895.1 Origma solitaria
TTCGGGGGCGTACCCCAACAGAAGCACATACAGTTTGCAGAAGTTGCTTGTGTTTCTTTAGTTATTTCCCTGAAGGAAGCATTAACAACCTCATCAGCAGTCATAGCCAAATACAGGAGTGAGAGTTAGATACTAGATTTATAGAATTTAAGGATGGAACTTAAACCATTTGGGGGTTGATAAACTAAGTAATTACCAGGCTAGTGTGGCCTGGAGAAGAACTGGTATTTCATGTAGATGAGAGAAATTTTTGAAATAATTTGGCACTTTATCCTTCAGTGTGGTACTTATGGCCAGGTTTTCATCCTCTGTAAGATGCCAGGTTATTTATCAAGGACATTTTACAGAGAATTTAGCAGTGGTGTTTGCTGGACTGTGGCTGCTAACAGAGAAAATAGAGATTGGGCTTGACTGAAACAGCCATACCAATAGAAGCCCAAGTACACCAGAAACTGGAAAATAAATAATCAAGCAAATAAGCAGAGGTTGTAAGTCTTGTATTCCTCCAACATATCTCCATTGAATTTTAGGAAGTATCATCTGCCACACCGTTAATGAACTTGCCAAAAAAGTTGGCTACTTCCCATCTTAATCAATATCCTCAAGCAACCTTTCTCCTATGCCTCTGAGCTGAGAGGCCAAGGAAAGAGGAAGAAGGGATAGGGGAGAACAGAAGAGGCAAAGTGTGATGCTATATCAGGACAACAACTCGATCTTGTAATTTTTAAAGCGTTTTTTTCCCAGAAAGCATTTTCCCCAGAAACTATGTGAATCAGTACAACTTCTGTGAGATAGTGCAACTCTGGTACAAAGCTGTACTAACTAGCGGTGATGCCAATCTTTGCCCTTTGATTAAATGGTTAAAATTTCTACAACAAGTGTATTCACAAAGCAAAAAAACCGCCATAGTATATTATCTACCTAAAAGGCTTGTTGTGAAAAAGTTTATCTTAGGCACAGAGCACTTTGAAGTGAGGCCAGCAGCACTCCTGAGAAAAAGTTCCCATGGCAGAGGAATCCAGCACAGGTTGCCTAAGAGACCCCCGTTCTTTCTCTCTCCCAGATTTATTACTCAGAATTGGCAATGTATAACCATGAGATTCCAAGTGTATTATTTTAACTGTTGTATTCCTTAGCTAGTGGTTCTTGGGTTATTTATATATTAATTATGTCTTTCTGAGCTAGATTACTGTTAAGGAATGCAACGTGTTCCAAGGGCAGCTTCTTGTCTTGCCTCTTGCTCACACTTTAAAATCACACATATCTAACAAACCTCATGGACTTAAAGCATTTTTTAAAAGATTTAATTACCTTTGGTCTCAAAGGGCATGGCCAATTTCTTCCTAGTTTTTGCTCCTTCTCCAATTGTATATAGGTAAGCCAACAAGAACTGAGAATACAAGTGTCAAGAGAAATGCCTTGGTAGAAACTTGATTTCCAGTCTGCTCAGTGATTTGAACTGACATAATTTCATTGTATAAGCTTCACCATGTTAGTGGAGAAAGGAGAAATCACGAGGAGTTGCACATTTCTGCAAACCATCTGCACATGCAAAGGCCGCAAGACTGGAAGAAATAGCACTGGGGAAAAAGGTGAATTGAAAATGCTTATAATAACTGATTCAGGAGCAGGATATGCTTTCAGTCACTGCTTTCATTCATTCATTTAAATTAGGGTCACCGGTCTCTGTGTGTGTTGTTTCCCTCAATTTTTCTTGATTGACCAGCAAGTAAAATTGTATGGCTACAAAAGTCACATGATTTTAGTGCGTTCCCTGTTCTGTTTCTGGCCCTACTGGTGAGACAAGTCCTTGCGTGTGTCCCAGTGTTCCTGCTGTGACTTTATGCCTTTTAATTAACCACATAGCAGCAAACCATCACTCTTTCTTCCTGCAGTGTCCCCCAGGTCACAAGACAGCAGCAGCACATGTAATTCTTATATTTTCACTTGCTCAAATACCTCTGTGTGGTCAGGAGAGAAGGGCAGAAAGCTTTGAGCAAGGATGGACAAATTCTTTCCCAGATTTTCTCTAAATGTGAGTAGCACAAACTGACACTAAACGTCTGGTTATGGCTTAAGCACTTTGTTAAAAGCATTGTTTAAGAGAAAACAAAAACCAAAAAACCCACACCAAACCTTTCCCTTCTCATATAAACCAACCCCTCCAAAACCCCAGCTTTCACTGACTTTTAAACCCTAATGCTAAGATCCTTAAAATGTTTCAGAAGGAAAAAATCAGTCTGTAACGTACTCGTGAATTATTTTTCCACCTCTCACTTTGAGAGTTATATATGAGGAGTGCTATTTCTTATCTGACTTACCAGGCAGCTTTCTATTTTTTTTTCCTTTTGAATTTTTCACTATGCTGTATTATAATACTTGAAATCCTTTATTTGGGCAAAATCTGTTTGTTTTTCCTCTTGGGCACTTAGGACAGTGATTTGCATGTGGAACACAGCTAAAATATTGTAGCCAAAAGTTGCACTTTGATTCTGTACTCTATGATGTGATGGCAGTGATTATAGAAATTCTAAATTGGTTCTCCCAGTGATAACTGAGGGGGCAAAAAACATTCCTCCATAGTTGTTGATGAAATAATTGCACATTAATATCCAATATTTATAGGCAAGAGAAGGGAAGAGGAGGAGGGAGAAAGCAAGAAATTCTTGAGGAAGAGGAGCTACTTAGGTAAGTGAACTGTGATGAAAATGACATTGCTATAGTGGAAATCTAATTGATCACCTCTGGGTTTTGAACAAACCCCCATGTGGCAGAATATGTAAACCTGTCACAGCACAAAAGGTATGATTTTCCTGGAGCCAAACTGAAACACGAGTCTGTAATCTGGATTGTTAAGCATTTTTTTTTATCGTCTTCTTTCCTCTCAATTTATTTAGAGCATGAGCTGTATATGATGATGCTTCTGGACTCTCTGCTTGTAACACATTACAAGATAGGATTTGTTTGTCAATATTAGCTCATTTCCTTGGTGATTCTACAGAGAAATTAAGTATTTAAAGTCAGGTATGGGCTCTCCCTGACTTTATTTTTGACAGAGAAGATCTAGTGCTCGCCCTTTGCCTTATTGTTGACAACAGTTTCTGCAGGAGCAACCCACAGCAGAGAAATCTGAGACAACAGCTGCTTGCAGAATAAGCAGAACATTGTCTGAATAGACTGTGCTGGATTTCTGAAGTGTCAACCCTATTGTCCTTCTGTCTCCTCTTTGTTAGAGCCACATCAGGCTTTGCGCCAGCTTTACTAGATAAATGCTGCTGCACAGAGGGTGGTATTTGCCTCTGGCTTCCAGGAGTAGTGCCACATACCACTTCCCCCTGTCTCTCCCACCAATGACATCCTAATTCTGGTGAAAGGAAAAGCACAAGGGAAGATGTCTTCCACTATGGAAGTAGAAGGGGGAACACAGAGGAGATGTCGAGCCCTGAGGGTAGAGTTATACATGACTGGCCCTGCCCAGACTCCTTGGAGCCTCTTGCTATCATATCAATGGCACAGGATCCCATCTCAGTTTGTCCTGGACTTGTCAGTCCCTGCCCATTTCTCTATCTCATCCTTTTGTATTCTTTTTTTTTTTTTTTAACTTTCCGTACTCCAATACTAGACCCCTCTGCTTTTGTAGCTTCTTAGGCCTGTGTCCTCCATCAACCCAGAGACAATCCTTTGGATTTGCTCTGAGGATTTCACCCTAGTTATCCACTCTATTTAGCACTGAGCCTGGGAGTACCTGTGTGATATTGACAATCTGTTGAAATGAAAATGAAAGGTAGTGATGAACATGGCACAGATGACAGCAAAAGTGCTTTGTCTAGGTTGAGTAACGCACTGCTCAGTGGCATAACACCAGAAAGAATTGTCCAAAAGCAAGGGGTTTGCATAAGTCTGAGTCTTCATATGTATTGGCTGTGACACGTGCAGAGAACGGTTCATGTTTTGTTTGGTTTTTTATCTATAATCCATATTTTTTATCTGTAAACCGTTAATCTATTTGCAAAGGGAAAGAGCTTTGAATGACTGAAACCTTGCAGAGAGGTTTTTTTTATTTGAAACCTGCCATAGAGGGGTGCTTTTTTGTTGTTTATGTTAACCCTTAGTCTCATCAACAGCTCATTCAGAAGTTTTCACCAGAACTGAATTTTACTGAATATGTAATTTTAAAAATGGTGCCAGAACTTGTAGCACACCCACTCCCCTCCCCACTCCCCCGAAAACAACGCACCACCACATTCAATTACACAACTTTTTACTCTTACTCCACATTTTATTCTTTTTCATGCATTATCATGGGCTCTGAACGCTCAGGTCAAAGGGCTGAAATACAGGCACTCAGATCTAAGATGTCTAAGTTCTCATGCAGAAAGCCAGTAGTGCTCTGGAAAGAGACAAATAATATTTCAAATGCTATCAGCCCCTGTAGCAGCAACAAGGTAGATGGGATAGGGCAGAAACAAGTAAATAGAATTCTTGAAGTTTTTTAAATGTCACGTCTTGAAGGAAGGCCAAAGGATTAGACCCTGTGGATGGACTGTTCTGGGCAAAAATCTTCATTTTATACCAATCACCCTGGGAAACATGGTTAAATTCTGAGGAGGACCAAGGCTTTCTTTTGCCAGTCCCAGCTGACCACCACCAAAGAGTGGAATGTCATCACAGTGAAGTCTCCTGACCATGCAGACTACAGCCTGGACTGTTAAATTTCAGACTGTGTCACTTTTGCTGGGGTGTTGATTTTGTTCCCCGTTGTGGAGGCAACAAAGCCTAATTAGCCTTCTACAGCTGCCTGTCTTCTTTGTACTGTCCCAGTGTTTCCATCCACTGGTATGTGCCCCTGATATTTTTTCTCACTCCCAAATCTCCTTTACTACTGCTCCAAGCTCTGATCTGACTTGCTACTCTCAATATTTGACCTTATGTTTGTTTCATTCCAGAACTCTAACCTTTAGGCTTGAAAGCTGTCCTGGCAGCCTACCAGCTCTCTTGTTCTTGCCCACTCCACCGTCTGAACATGAAAAACCACCAAATCACTGTCTCACTAAGCTTCTGGTTCCCTTTTTCACCCATCTCTTTTTCTTGTAAATGTTACTCTAACAAGACTGCATGACTCGAGAGGTCTTTTATATCTTTGCAATTGTTGTTTCCAGTGTATTTAGTTTGTACACTTTGCAATATTTACACTGTGCTTTTAAAAAGTAGTTTGGATGATTCTGCAGTTAAGATACTGGAGTGTGAAAGAGACTCAGGCTCATTAGTTTTCATTAGGGTAAGCAGAAAGATGACTAACAGTGACCCAGTAATCTACGTGTCTATACTTGTCTGCAGAGAGAGAATTCATGATGTGTTACTATGGGATAGTCAAACTGGCATGAATTTAAGATGGATCAGGGCATAGTGTGGAATATTTATAGTGCATGCACATGCAAATTTTATCTAGGCTATTCAGAGATTGATTTTTGTGCAAGCTTTTATAAATATTTTAGAGATAAAGGGGAAGAACATGACATTTTGTCTTCTGCCAAAGTGCTGAAAGGAAATAGTGATAAACATCTCAGAATTATCTAAAGGAGTTCTTGAGAGATTTGTCAGTTATGGGTATGAAAATCCAATGCCCCATAAGACTGTTCAGTTCTGAAGAGCAGTCTGTTTCCAGAGAAGTCTGGGAACATGTGCTATCCTAATGCCAACTTGCTAGCTTTGTGTGAAAAGTAGCAATCAAAATCTGAGTCATTTGCATGCATTACTTACTACTGAGAGCCTAAGACTGAATTTTTCCTCTTGCCATGGATCATGTGTAGTCCTTTCTATGTATAGCAGAACCATCCTTCGAGGATGGGCAGAGGAAAAGAATTTCATACAAGACTGATTTTTTAAAAAATAACATTGGCTAGTAGATATTAAAAAAATCTGGTAAGATGTTTTGAAATCTGATGGAGAGAAAATAAGAATAGAGATATAGAGGCAGAGAACTAAGCTGTCCACTTATGTTATTGTAATATCTAATAATATTAGATAGTTGCTTCATTCGTTTAGTGAACAGGAGGTTTCCTCTTAGGAAAAGAAGCTGCAGTTTTAATAAAGTAGAGAGTGATTGAATCCTGTTAGCTTCTCACAGAGTGTCAATTCTTTCCTTTGCGTCACTGAGTATTCAAACCTGGAGTAATTTTGCTGTAATTCAGTGAGCCTCTGTTTCTCTCTGCCCTGTTAGAGCAACATTTGACCTCTGGGCATGTGTAATAATTTTCATTATATGTAACAATTATTTGCTTACGTCTGCCTTTGTATATGATATTGAAAGGATATTTGTGAAACTGTTCTCTTTTGTTCTAGTCTAAACTGAAGAAATAATTAGAAACAGTGCAACAGATGAATCAGACTCGAGAAGATAAAACAGGTAAGTGATAGGACCATTCTGAGCTGAGCAGAAAAGAAATATAGTACAAATTATGGCAATAAGGTTCTAAAGGGTCAGAAGGAAATCCAATCAAAAAGTACCTCAGCTGTTGAGATTTTTCCTGTTAGTGTGATCAAAATGTGCTGATATTTAATGAAATCAGGTACATGATATTTCTTATACTTCTTTTACTCCTGGCCTTATCTGAAACCAGTAGGTGTCAGTGGAAGACTTTCTAAAGTGTTAGCGATATCTCAGGGGATGGTACATGAAACCTTTCAGCTGGCAGAAACATAATAACTGGATTTCACGCTTATGATGAGGAGGTTAAGGCCTGAATCACGTGCTTTCAAGTGCCCTTTCTAAGCTTCTTTTCAGCCTTCACTGTATCAGTCCTGAATGCTGTAGTTATCCATACAATAGTCCAGTCCCTCTTGGAGGCTTGCTCAGTGCTTTGATTCAGTAACAGCACTGAGGTTTACAGTCTATTTATGTATTGCTCAAGAAAGTAGCGTCTTTTGATAAGAAAGTCTTTTGATCAGTGGAATCTGTATCTTCAAATAGGATAAAAACCATAAATCTGGAAAGTTGTGGAAGAGTCAAAAAAAAAGAAGCTGACTGATAAAAAACTAGGAAATCCTGTGAAATGTCATCAGGATAAGGTATAACTAGTCTGACCATAGCACACCTGCATTTTATGACTTGTGTTAAACGTTCTTATAAAAGCTATTTTCTCCCAGAGCACGACAACATACCAGTTAGTAAATTATAAAGTGGTAAATAAGGAAATAGCTGTTCATGTGGTGATGTAAAGTACCTTCTCCAGTTCCTCTTTTGAGAGAGAAGAAAGATCCAAATCTTCTTTCTGTGTAGTTGTCTTAGTGTTCTAGAGTCCTGCTTCAGGCTGTGGGCAGTTGTTAGTTTCACAATGGGCAGCTCCTATCACTGGCTTCACACTGATTTTTGCAAACACACATCCTGTAAGAACAGCACTTGAACAGTCAAACCAGCTGTGGTTGTGGCTTTTTTCTTTATTCAGCAGTTAAACTGGCCCAAATTTCTCCCTAGTGTAACTGTCTTCCTGTCAATGAACATATGTCTGAATGCAGCTGCTCTGATTATGTTTGTTTCTACAGCATGGTACAGATTTTGAATTCTATTGCTTTGCAGTCAACCACTAAAAAACCCATAAAATCAGTCATTGGCTCTGTATCTCCCACAGGACTAATGAATAAAACAAACAGAACTCTCCAGGCCAAGGCATATCTGGGGAATAATTTTGCATAAAATGAGCTAAAAGGCATTTAAACAATGGGTAAAGGTTTCTCACTTTCTCCTCCTTAGCAGATACTAATTTCAGAAGTACTAACTCAGTTAACCTCAAACTTCCCCTCCCTATCTTCCTCAATCACACATTGAGGAATCAAAACCAGCCAAGTCAGAAAGATGTAAATGTTGCTGTTCTTCTTTCTGTCTCACAGCTGTATTTAGAAGACCAAGCCAAGAAATTTGGGCCACATGTGCTGGCACTATAGGGAACAAAGCTTTACAAATATTGTCTGATGCAAGGGGGTAGTTTGTTTAGGTTTTTTGGTTTGGTTTGTCGTTTTTTTAATGTGGGATGGTAAGTAATTAAAAAAGTGTTCCATCAATATTAACTTGAAATAAAAACTTTACAATTTTCTCAGATGAAAAAAAGAAGATCTCATTACATTTTAAAATTGAATAAAAAGATTTCTTAATATTTTCTAAAAGAGAAGGCATTATTTTCTTCTATCCAGATAACATTTCTGTGATGGCCCTCCAGGATAAATCACTTATCCTGATCCACAGAGTGAGACTGTGCTCTTCTCTTGCCTACAGTGATTCATGCAAAAAGACAGGATTTTTGAGAAGTAAGTTAGCTGTTAGACCCCAGAGCAGGGAGCAGCAGAAAGCATGGTCAGGCCCTTTCCCCACATGAGGCAGTGCATCACTCAAGTTTGGCTCGCGCTCTCTTCCTCCAGCCTACCTCACTCTTCATCAGAGGTATTGGGTCCCACTGGATCTGTGGACTGAGTGCTGATACTGCATCACAGACCAGAGGGAGGAAGAGGAGGGCTGGCTGCCAGCCAGCAAGCTGCTTGGAGAGCAGGAAAATTAAGTGTTCTGTGGTCTTTAATTGCTGAAACATCATCATTACTCAATATAGTGCCTAGTCCTGAATCTGACAGCATGGCACGAAATTGCTACATGTCAAATATGGCTAATAAACTACTGCAGGCTCTGAAAGCCCCTCCCAGCTCCAGGGTAGCCCCTGAACCAAACGGATTTTCCTGACCTGCTCATGACAGCAGTGAGACAAGCCAGAGAGCATGATTAGAAGCTCTCACACAGCAGAGAAAGGCCAGTTCTTCCTTTGCTTGCTCTCACGCCACATGTGTCTTGCCTTCCTCCTTCCTTCCCTTCTGCAATAGCAAAGTCTTGGAGGTGTAAACCTGTACCTTGCCATCTTTCCTGGCTATTCCATCCTCCATAGCTTCCCTTGCATACAGACACAGGTGTGGGAGACAGATAAAACAGGATGATCCTCAGCTGCATTGTCGCTAGGGAAGAAAGTGGTTTATTTGTATTAATACAGACCACTGGAGTGAAGGGCATTATTTGTGCATGCAGTTCCTCTCATTCCCTAGATGAGGAGCTGACAAAGGCCTGTAATACAGCTCTGACTGCAGAAGTATGGACACCGACAGGCTGCAGACGAGCTTGCTGACAAGCTGTGAAAAGCCAAAAAGGTCTTTGACTCAAATAAGACCCAGGCTGGACAGGAGCATGAGCTGGCCGTGTAGGATCTTGTAACATAATATTATTGACTTGTAGTGAGGTAAGTGAATGAAGTGACAGTGAAGTCAGCGTGTAAAATTCTGAAGTGCGTTTTCTGAACTCTCCTAAGGAAATACAGCATGTTTATTCTGCTCCTTGCATGCTATTATCTGTTCTTTGTGCTGGGACTCAGTAATTTCCTCCTTGGCTGTGTTCCCATTGTGTCTAGAGCCTGACTATTTTTGCATGAAATGCTAAAGGGTCTTGGTTGGGATGACTGTGAAAGGTGGGTGGCATAGCCCACGTGCCAGTATTCATTTCCTGGTGGAAAGAAAGCGTGGGTAGTGTGGGTGTTTGTACCCAGCCAAACTGGGGGCAATGTTGTGGGTTCTTGGTGTGGTTAACTCAAGCTTATATGTGAGTATACCTACTAAAAACCCCATAGACGCAGCCTTGGATGACAATTAGCTTTGCACTGCCAGCTCTGTCCTTTAAATCGTGCACGTACTTTTCTACTCCTGGAAACCTGCAGCAGACATGAGATGAAGAGAGTTGCAAAAAACCTGCTCTCTATTTCAGAACAGCTTGAATCTATGAGGTGTAAAGTTCTTGATAAATGGAAGAAATGAACACACTAGAGACTGTGAAGAAAGAAATAATGGTTTATTCTCTGGTGGTGCATATAATGGCACTCTTAAAAAAATACAGGCTAAAAAGTCATGGATTCTAAGCACGTCCTAGTAGGATTTCTTGAGAAGTACTGGTGTCCACGTAGGTACTACCATGATGGACCTTTTAGCACTGAGATATTGGCCCTCAGTGGTCTTTATTTTATCTTCACACACAATTTGTGCCTGGTTTGAGTGCCTGTGCTCACCACAGCATCTTAGCCTCTGCTCCTGCTATCAGAGACTGAACCTCACTATGTCAGATGATGATCTACAGACATAGGGGTTATTTCTCTATTCGTGCTACAAGTTTGGGGATTAGAAAATAAGTTAGTAAATATACAGTAAATATTAGGAGGTAAATATACATTAAACAGAAGCATTATTATTTTTAACTTGTTTGTTACTTGGCCTGGAGAAACAGAAAGGTTCTGGGCGGGATTTTTAAGTATTCCAAGTTGGCATCATCTATCCTTGAAATGAATGCTGAAATGCCTATTGACTTCAAGAAGGGAGAGATAGGACTGTATCCTGATTCCCTTTGAAATCTCATTTCTGGATGCTGAAATAACTGAATATTTTTGCAGATTATTCACTGGTATATATAAATAAATGACCATAGCTGTGAACACATTTCAGATACAGTCAGGAAGGTCAAGTTTAAGTCTAGACTGAATAAGAAGTCTATGATGGATTCTTGATATCAAGTAATAGATGTTTAATAAAATGACAAATATTAATATGAATACTTGTTTACAGAAAAAGGTTGTTACTTTTTTTTGTAATTCACTAGGCTCCATCATTATCAGTTCAGCTCTCATAGTCATTGATGGTAAAGCAAGCAGTGAGAGATAGACTTGTATTGAATACTATGTAATCAAGGTACAGAACTTGCAGAGATTTTTTCCTGTGCTAAAATTTGCATACTGAAAGTGGCCTATGTGAACTTAAACTATAAAAGAGAGATGCCTGCAAATTTCTGCAGGATTAGTGCATTCAGCATTTAGAAACAATATTCCTTTTCTACTGGCTGTTTTTGCTGGTAGGAATAGTGCAAGATTTCAATAAAAGCACTTTAACATGTCCTTGTCACTGGTTATGCTGATAAGTGTTCCAGCTGTGTGAAGTGAGGAGGTAATTTCATGCAGCTAAAAGTACAGTCAGTGTGAGTAGCGGATAATGTGTCACTCCTAATTGTGGGCAAACAGCAGTTGTTCATGTAAGGCTTATGTTTCACTAAGCATCTAAAAGGTCAAACATATCTCCAAACGTACTGTCTCCTGAGACAGTGTTATACCTGTTGACAGGACATCAAATTAATTAATTAATTACACTAAGAATAAAATTGACCTGCCAAAAAGTCACAGGAAAGCTGAAAAAAACTGTGAAAAGCACACAAGATGAAAATTGCAGGTATGGGTACAGCCATTGTGTTCTTATGTGCTTGACTCTTTAAATTTCATGACATATTTAAAATAATGCTTTTTCCTGTCTAATATTTCAACTAACCCTGTACACTGCTACCTAAGAGTACAAGACAGAGATCTGTCACTTGTTTCTAAAGCAATTAGCAGGCCTTCAACGTCAGAGAGTTTTGAGGAAGGAAGAGAACTCTTGGTTTGTTTAGAAGATTTACTTGGTATCAAGATATTAAAACAATGGACAGCAGCAATTAGTCATGAACTCTTCCTTTTCTTTCTTTTTTCTTTTTTTTTTTTTTTCCCTATCAGACAGGACAACTTAGGGTCCATGTGCCTCATGTAATGTTCCTGTGTACTGTCTCTAAGATATGGTCCCCCATGGCATGATAACAAATGAAATGTGAAATATAGTCCTCTGAAAAAATATGCATTTTGGGAAGCTCCTCCTTTTTCTTTTTTAAAACAAATATGAATATTCAGAAGGTCTTTAAATATAAATTGCTGGTTTATAGAGTGGGTTTTTCTGGGAGGAGTGGTGCGGAGCTTGTCTGTACTGTAATGAAACAGGACAGTCAGCAGATGGCAATGTTGTATAGCTGTCCCAACAGGACATAGCCACATCAGCAAGGGGGGGAAACCTCTTCTACTCCTTGATTAGCTGTAAGGCAGAATGGAATGGCCCCTGCAGGCCTTTGGAGACTTGGCCCTTCAAGCAGGCTTTGGCTGAATGCTTGTGTAGGCTTTCTGAATTTGTAATACCATTTGTAACAGCAATTCAACATTTAAAACCCCTCATTTGAAAGGACAAGTCCATTATAATTTAAGAGAAATCTAATTAAACTAGTGCATTACCATATTCTTTTCAAAACATTTCATAATGCTACATACGTACAACATGTTATTTCCAACACAGGTTGCATTTTTAAAAAGATAAGTGTGTGTGATGCATTTTCTTTTGCTGGAATGTTAACAGAACAGTTTCACTGATCTGTTATTGCCTTTTCAGGCTCAAAATATAAAATCAACTCATCAAACCTGTCTCTCCAATGACAAATAAAAGTTATTTCCTTAGAACCTGGTGTGGTTCAGGCATAATGCAAACTAGTTGTACATGAGTTTCCTTCACTAGATTTAATCCCAAATTACTGGAAATCTTCTCTTTGGCTCCAGCAAATTCCAGATTAGGCCTGCTGTGCTTTGCCAGCTAGAAAGTGAAAAGGTATGGGATAGAATTCCATCTTTTTTCTTTTTTCTTTTCCTAAACTATGGTGGAAAGCTATTGGAGTACTTTGATCTAAATATGTAAGTCAAAGCTGCAAAATCTTCCTCCTTTCAACTGTACTGAAGGCAGTGGAATGAGGTAAAAGCCTGTGGTAGGTAACTCTAACATAAAATTCATGGAATAGCTCAGCAAGAGGAACTCGGAAAGACTTCTGTAAAATATAGGAACTAACAGATGTCTTGAGAGGAGTGAGTAATAATTTGAATAAAACAATTTTAGGTTCAGATGATATTCTGCTGCACACTCTGATCTGAAGATCTATGTTAGTAGCCAAAAAAGCAGGCATCATTTCAGATATAGGTGAAATGTAATGCACAAAGCTCACTGCATTCAAAGCTTTGTCTAGCAGCTCAATCTAAAAGCCAGAAGTGGTCATGGGTGCTGAAAGACAAAATCAAATCATTTGTAGCATAGTAACAGCTGTAGCAAAAACGATGATATGAACACCCTTCCTTGTTTACATGGTAAGACCTGATTTTACTGTCTGTTCTGTTTCCCTCAAGGTAAAAAACTGGCAAGAAGAAAGGCTCTGTGTCAGACTGAAAGACGTATGTAACTTGAGATGTAGTGCTAAATTAAAACTCCTGTCACACAGAGACTACTTACTATAATTTATGTCAAGGTTAATGGAGTAAAAAGTATTGGAGTATTTTAAATGCTGATCAGACATGTGGCCAATTAGAATCACTGCAGATTTTTTGTTATATACTGAGACGTATTTCTCATCATTTATGTATTTTTTACAGGAAGTTGAAGGAAATATCTCAGGAATTTTAAATAAACTGAAAATCACTCAGGAAAATCAAAGGTGAGTATGAAATGTTAAAATATCTATGTCAGTGTGGTTGCACAGAAAGTGTTAGAGTGATGGAAATGCCAGTCATAACAGCTTTGGGCCAAAGTAAGACAAATTAGTTACTGATAGCAGATGCATTCAAGTGTTCATTGCAGAACATACACAGTAGCAGCTGGGAGTCATAGTCAGATATTACAGATTTGACTTCAATGGGGCTCAGAGTATTAAATAATAAAAAAATTATGCACAGGGTTTGATTAAAAATTCTGATGGCTTCAGTTTTTACTTACAGAATCACAGAATATTTGAAGTTGGAAGGTACTCACAAGGATCATCAAAGTCCAACCCTTGGCTTGCACAGGACAGCCCCAAGAATCACACCATGTGCTCAAGAGCATTGTCCAAACACTTCTTGAACTCTGTCAGGCTGGTGCTGGGACCACACAGGTACAGAACAGATACATTATGGTACTTCTTAAAGACTTTTAAGTTTCCTGACGGTGTCCTGCTGATGGTTTTTTACACCTGACATGGAGAAGTTCAAGCCCCAATGTCTGTTCTGACATTGCTCACTAGTGCCAGTTTTGGTAACTTCTTTTTGCAGCAGAATTTTCTTTATATTGGTAACTAGCTTGAGATTCTTAAACTTCTTTGACATAACCCTATAATAGGCCCCTTTCAAATAAAGAAATAAGTTTGTCTCAAGCATTGAGGTAATGTATTTTAAGAAGTTAAATCATGCATATTTGATATTGATGCTGCCTGTCAGAATACTGAATATATTCTTTTTTGTGGTGCTTTCAGTATTTTGTTTTAGCACAAGACTGTTTACTCCTACCATGTTTTTAAAGTTCCAAAGCTTTGGATGAGAGCAATCTAGTCTAAAGCATGATGGAAGAGAGACTATCCCTACGTATTTAGCCACTGTCTAGATCATGAAATACACATATTTATATAGGTGTTTGTTTCACTGTATTGGGCATAGCTTAAGATTGGTGGCTGCAAGTTTGTAGTGCTGCTCAGGGGGTTGTTTTTCTTACCTGAAGTACAGTTTTACAAAAACTGGGCAAATGTCAGCTGGAACTAAGGTTTTGTATGAGTTGAAAAATATATCTATAAAATATCTGAAAAGTCTAGTTTATTGTCCATAAGCATTTTTGTCCCTGCAATTTATCAGTATTAGAAATCACTGCAACCAGGCAAATCAGGTAGTGGCAGGCTGCAGTAAATTTAATTCCTTAGTGTGCTGCATGACTAATTTGTTAGTTCATATCTGCATGAGTAATGCAAATTATTTAATCAGTTGGAGGTGGACATCCTAAGTTAGTAAAAGGCCTGAGGACACACAGAAAGGCTCACTGACCTGAGAGCATTTTGAGTCAGCCTTTAAGGTTTTCAAACATTAGGCAGACATTATGGAGTCATCTTACAGCAGTTTGTCTAACTATGTCTAACAGCATAGTTACAGCAAAACACTAAGAGAAAGGTTTCTCAGATTTAGAAGGCAGGTGGTGTTTTGTGCCACAGGGACCCCAAACAGTTGCTGCAGGTTCCTGTTGTGTCTGTGACCTATACACTTCCATGCACAGTTATGAGATTGTTGGTAAGAATCCAAAATTATAGTTACAGACTCCAATGACTAAGATCCATTAATATAGAAAAGAACAACTCTATTTTCATCTTATTGCCAACATTTGGTGTCAAAGGGGATGTTTCAATTGCTGACACAGGCAGAAATTTTTACTTTTAAATTGTATTAGGGAAGTAAGAAAAGATTTTTTTTTTCAAAGAAGCCAAGAGTCCTAGCAAAAAAGAACCCTGAACTCAGATATTATGAAATATAAAAATTTTCAATTTATTTTTTAAGGTTAAGATATAAAATTAATAATTCTATTAGTCTATGAAATCTTAAAATTAAGGCTAAACTTCTGTTAATTTTTTTTTCTGGGTCTTTGATTGAGAATTGCCCACGTTAGATTTTATGAGGTGGTATGTACAGTTATGATATACCTGTGTTGTTGGAGGGTGGCAATACAAATAGCTCTCATTTTAGAAGCTGCTACCTAATGATCTAAGACCACTAATACATGATAATTTCATGAACATGCAAAGTAACCCACTTTATGGTATGAAGTTATTGTCTATCATGTTGTTACAATTTTCTGGATGGATGCATTCATTAAACTTAATGAGGGGGAGGGGAGGAAAAACAGTAAAGCAAAGCATGAAAACTAAATCTAAATAAGCAGTCTCCCCACAAACAGCATGGAGAGCACTTACTAGACAATGGCATATATCTAGCTTCCTGTTTAAAGGATTGCTTTGCCAGAGCTGAGTGCTAGTACATCTAGAAAGTTATAGATGATTACAAAATTGTGTGCAAAATTAATAAGTGTTTTGGTTACTGATAGTTACATTCCCTTCAGGAACTGAGCATAAGTCAGTGTAGCTGAGGTGTTAATATAAAGGACCTATATGAATATAAGAGTTCTTTGCTATTTCCCTTCAAAAAATATTGATGAATTATGTTCTAAGAACATGAGCAACAGAAAAGGTACAAACAAGGTGATAAGACATGATCACACTTGCATCTGCTTATAAATTACAGAACTGTGCATGAACCTATTTTCTGGTATTTCTTTGATTTTTGAAATGAGAGTTGCATAATCTGCAGGTCACGTATGGGACTTAGTGGATAAAAGTCAATGCCGTTTGACAGACAAAACTTGGAATAAAATAAAGCATAGTTCTGTCTGAGAGGATACTAAGATATATTTTTTAAAAAACTTAAATTTGGCAGTATTTTAAATGTGAAATAATTGGTCAGGCAAAAGGCCATTAGATATAAAACATAAAGGTAATTAGTAGTGGATATAGTTGAATACAAGGTTAATTAGTCTCATTTGTATGATATTAATTATTAAAAGTAATCAGCCCTGGGATACTTACAGAAGCACTCTCACTAAATGTTTTTAAAAGTGTAACAGAAGGACCTTTACATTTTGCTTCAAGCAGAGCTTATGTATAAACCTTTTACAGTAGCGTACCGTGTTGGGATATTTGCATAGTAAGATGCTTTATAAAATGAATGTCCAAAATTCTGCTCTCCCCCACAGTGTTAGGAATCACATTTCTAGAGCTTACATTATTCTCTTTCTCCAGGACAGATCAGGAAGACTGAAACATTAATGGTAGCATGAGATTTCTGAATCAAAGTGAATCAAAGTCTGTCGAGGCATAATTAACAGAAGGCGTCTAATTATCTGAAGTCAAAGCTGTATCATCCTTTGCCCTTAATGCACATAAAATAACTTAGATGACATTTAATTAGAGACAAAGCATGGATTAATGCTTATTTAATAGCTTCAGTAGGAGCTTTCCTCAGGTGCTAAGAGATTGTCCAGTGAATTGGGCTAAATATTTAGCCTGTGCTTTTATCTAAACAAATAATTTGCAGCAAACAGTTTACTTAGCCAATTTCTACTGCTTCTGCAGTAAGAATATGATTTCTTCAGGCTTAACAGCTATCTTTGATTTTTGTTTTATTTTTATTTCTCATTTGAGAAATTAAAAATCTTTGAAATGCAAAATTTTGAGCACTATTTTCTACCTGTAAATTGGTGAAGTCATAATATTGTTTTATTTGTTTTCCTGTTTAGAGGGTTATATTCACAGCTCAGGTGGAAGTAGTGAAATTTATTTTGGACTTACGCTAGCTTTCCATTCTAATTTGAATTGGTCAACTGTCTCAGTATTTTGCAGAAACATTTGTTGCCAGGTCTTAACATCTCTATTTGATCCATGCCTAAGTCATTGTAGGAAAAGAAGGCAGCAGGAAAACAAATTATGCTGTGGAGATGATGGTGTCCACTCTGCATTATAAAACCTTATGGACCAGTGCCAGGAAAATAAACATTTTTACCTTCAGTGCATAATACCAGATCTAGAAAAGTTCTCTCGGTCTTTCTTCTTTAGAAAAGTGTACAGGGGATGCTTTCTAGACCTGCTGCATCTAGGCAGGTGGATGGCATCTTTTTAGCCTAGATCCTTTCTAACAAATTTTAGTTATTCAGAAATATGTTAGGGAGCATGAACCATACTCTGGAAATAAATTTTTCTCTCTTAATAAGGAACTTTGAGTACCTAAAATTAGATGAGTTGGTCTTCATTCCTTTTGTATGGCTCATAGTGGGAAGACTCCTCAGTGCTGCCTGTGTTTACACTGGAGTGTTGACTGTCACACACTTTGATCTCAGTTTCTGTTCAGTGTTTGTGTCTGTTGTATGCTATACTTCTTTTTAGGAAGATGTCAGAGCTAATTGGGGGAGTTTTGTTACCTGAAAAGGAAAAATTAATTTCTGAAAGTCCAGAAGCAGATAAGTAAAGAAAGATAAATACTCATCATTCAAACGTACTCCTAATGTCTTGAAGTTGTGCCGGTGGAATCCAAGTTTGAAAAGCTGCTATTAAAACTCAGAATCAAATATTGTAATGAAATGGCAAAATCAGAAACGTGTTTTCATTTTTGCATACAATACTGTGGATAGCCACACTGTCTGCATAAAGAGATATCATATAACATTTTTAGAAAATATCTAGTGCTAATAATATAGTTACTTGTTCAGTTTTTGGTAGACACAGTCCTCTTCCCATCATGTCTCCTTTCCTTATGGGAGCACCAGCTAGAAATTACATTCCTAGGACAGAACTCCCAGGTGAATGTTATTCAAGTATATCAAAGCTGCATCTTCGAAATAAGATCTGTATACTACTCATGGATAAGGTCTTGAATTATGGTGGTACATACTGGCACATGGACACGGCTTGTGTGAGTGTTTTCATGACCCCCAAATTTTGACTTTTGTTTTATGAAAACTTACTGAGGCTGCAGGTTTTTTTAAAGCATAAGATGGGTTCAGATCAAGTGGGGAAGTATCTGCTTGATTTTGCAGAAAGCCTGAAAAAACAGGTCAAAGAAAAGAAGTAGTCCTGTCAGCTGGAAGGGACTGTTTTTTAATACCTGTAATTAAACCTCTGCTATGAAGAATGGTTGTTTATGAAGGAATGTGAAGGAAAAGTAGGAAGAAAACAGATCATACCAATTACATAGCTGTATCCATGGTAAAGGAACATCTTTTGTCCCATGCAAAATCAATCTGTGGAAAATTTAATTATCTTTTTTTTTTTTTTTTAAGATTAATAAATAATCAGATGGAAAGAGGACATGGAAACATTCACACTTTGCAGCAAGCAAGACAAACCCGGAGATGTCAATGTGTCAAGTGGATATATTTGCATTCACTGGAGGAATGTTCATTCCAAGATACTTGTGGACTGTACATCTCAGTTTAAGCAAAATACGTAGTCTGTTGTTGGCAACCTGGGAAAAGTGTTATTAAAAAAACCAACCAAACAAAAAAAAACAAGACAAAGAAGAAATAATTAAAGTCCATTCCCAAACAGAAAAAACCCCCACCCCAAAATGACAACAGGTGTTTTCGAATTGCTTGCAGTTGTTTCTTATTTGCTTAGGGTTTTTTCATTTAGTTTGGGGGTTTTGTTTGTTTTTGTGGGTTTTTTTTGGGGGGGGGTTGTTTGGTTTTTTCTTTTTGTTTAATTTTTGTTTGTTTGTTTGTTCAAGTTTCATGAAGAGGGTGTCACTGTAGTAGGTGACACTGTAAGACATCAAGTTGAAGAAGTTACATCATAGAGCTGAGTCCGTCGGGCTTTGCCTTGTTTCAGATTCAGGTCCATAAGAATTTGTAGCTGCTAAAAGTAAAACATCCTTAGTCACCTTCCTCTACCTTCTTTCTGGCTCAAGCCACTGTCTAAGATGGAAGCCCAGATTCTGTAGAACCTGTAGTTTCACAGCACTGAAGTGCATCACTTGCATTGGACTCCCATGGGATCTACCAATGAGTCATTGCTGTCCTTATCTTACATAGAGACATCTCAGATCATGAATCCAGCTTGTCCTAAGAGATGTATCTTCAACTATTTAAAAAAAAAAATTTTGGACCTATGGGCCCTTTATCCTGTCTTCTGAGGAAGAGTAAAGAACAGGGATTACGAGGAGAATTAGCAGTGTCTCCTAAATTCTAGTGAATGACTTTTTCTTTGGATCTGCCATCTTCTGCCATCCATGCTACTAGAGAGAATCTAAACAAGCCATTATGAAAAAGGAAGAAAGACAGTAGTATTGTCTTCATGAGTTGCTGTCCAAGATGGCATTTGTCTGTGGAAATCTGCTACAGAATGACATTTTTACCAAGAAGTGGGAAGGATAGGATTTTTTATGAGTAACAAGGGCAGTCAGAATTATAACAGTCACAACTGAAAGCAAGAAAATAGTTGAAAGTAAGCCAAAATTCCTCAGTAATATTTAATATGTGAAGCAGGAAGGGAACATCCTATAGCAACATATGGTGCTGCTCGCTGCTGGAGATAGCACTCTGTGGAAACTGCTTTCTGAATTTAGGCTCGTGGTGCCAGAGATGGAAAATGGAGAGCTACTGCAATTTGTGATAACCCTGGAATGTATTCTGTAAAGGTAACTTCATAAATATAAATATATAAATACATAAATATATAAAAATATATATAATATATATAATATATATAAATAAATACATATATGTAAAACATTTTAGATAATTTCTGTAAATTTCTGTAAATTCAAAGTGATTTGAACTTTTCAAGGACACTATATGCTTTCACCTCACAATATAAAACTGTCATTACCCGAGTCTGATCTCTACTTATGTACAAGTACTGATTAGTATTCTGTGTTTGTTTTGAATGCACTAATTATTACAGCATATTTTTAATAATTCTCTTCTTGTAACCCTCAATTTATCTCTATTGCATTTATGAAATAAATGTAGGAGCTCCCTGAAGGTGAATGTAATATTATTTTGTGCTCACCTCTCATCAGAGACTCTGCCAGAAGTTTACAAACATCAATTAAGTTTCACCATGCTGCCATCTGGGAAATAACTTTTCTTACACCCATTTTACAGATGGATTAAAAAACAGGAGCTAAATAACTTGGCCTGGATCATGTCACCAATGGGGAATAGAGCTCTCACACGATCTCCCAGTCCCTCAATCAGCTCTAACCAGTAAGCATGCTGCCACACAGTTTATTTACTTTTTGAGACTGTTTTCAATGAACTAAATTGCCATTTTTTTTTTCTTCCTAATCCAAAACTTGCCAATATTTTATTTTAATACATAATACTCAGGCGAATATTTATAGTTAAATACAATGTTTATCCTTGCCTTTGGTTGATTCTAAGAGTCATGTATGCTGCTAGCACAGGATGATAGCAAACAAAGCACAAATAATTTTTTGTGCCCTTTAGAAAGTGTTCCCACTGACAACAATGGCTTTTGGATCAGTTGCTCATGCTTATATTATAAATTATGAGTTCCTCAGATAGTTTATTTTTTCCTTGCACAGAATCCTTTCCCTTTTCTAACATTTTTAGAAATATTTCTAAAGTTTGGTTGATAAGGCATGCTCAGGGGATGAGGAGATGTTTTTTTCTGTTGTGGATTCTTATACAGTTATTCACTCAGGTTGGACTCATTACAACTTTTTATTATTTTTATTATTATTATTATTATTATTATTATTCTTTTTAGTTTTCTTCCTGTATTGTTGGCAACTCCTATGAACCTAATAGTGATGTACATAATTGTGGGTGGAAATACAAAGCTTGTAGTTAATACAATTGTTCTCTTCCCATTTCAGCTCTAGGTAATTAAAATTTTCTTGGAGGAGGAGGTTTAAAGGTAATCTCAGTTCTCCCTTATGTGTGATATTAATTATAAAGGTATAAAGACCACTACTACAGTAGTCACTCTATAACAGTGGAGGATATACTTCCATGTTAGAAAATGGGTCATTACTGTCAGACTACTGGACTTACTTTTGCTGGAGAGAAGGTGGTGCTGAAGAAAACACAGTATTTCACTTTATGTAGTGATAACTTCCAAATTTTAGGGACATTCTCACAGAAGGAAGCCATCCTTTCTGACCTATGAGATTTGGGAATGTCAATGGTTCTTTCCAATTTTGGCACTGAGATGATCATTCAAACAGATGTGTAGATACACTATGATAATTCTCTTTGTAAGAAACGTAATTATTATTTAGAAATCTGTTAGATTACACCTCAAGTGTTAACTTAGGGAGAAGTCAGTGAAGGGCTGGAATTACCCTGAAGTGAGTAGTTACTGTTATGTGTGTTCCCAAGTGAAATCCAATCATATGGTGCATACATTAATCCTAACAGGGTTAGCATAGAAAGTACGATTAAAGAGGTTACCTGTGTCTAAAGAATACCAGTTAATAGCATGAAGAAGACCTGTACAAGGATTTGCATCTGCCCAGACAGGCCTTTTCCTTCACACAGGTCTAGCAGTCTGTCAAGCACCACAGCGCTCATAGGTGACTGCTTGCCTTTGGACAAATGGTATTCACATCTAATCATGCCCTGCGATCACCAAGCAGATGGGAGCAGCCAGAGGGTGGGAAATCAAAGGACATCTTTGAAGAAAGAAGTGATGGGAACAAGATTTGAAAAAGAAGATCTAAAGTGTTACGAGGAGAAGCAAAAATAAAGAATCCCAAATCAATACTCTTCTGTTTAAAAATGTTATTTCCTTTGATTATGCTAACCAATTAGATGCTGGGACTTGAGCTGTGAATGTCTAGCAGTGGGTTCCATGTGAACCTGAGTAAAGTAGAAAGCTTTCTTTGCATGTTTTATTTATTTATTTATTTTGTAAAATGTTTAACTCTCATCTCTTTAGGTTCTGTCAGTAAATTGTTTATTTTACATTTACCTTAATTTAGATTGAGTTCAGGTTGATTTCAGGGTCCTGGGAAATGTCAAGATCACTTACTTCTTCTGGGTAGGGAATTTTAAACTTGACTGTAGGAATTTATTTTTATGTTTTTTGGTACTGTCCAGTAAATCTATTGGGTTTGGTTTCCAAAAGGAATCTCAGCATTTGCCCATCTAAAATTGATTAATGTTTTCTACCCCTGATCATGGAAGGTTTCGGTAGAAGTTTCCACAGGATCCTTAAAATAGAACATTTCTCTCCTTCAGTCCCAGGAGAGCAGGCCTTCTAATTGAGTTTTAAGTTGTTGTGCTTCAACTTTTACTAAACAGAGATATTTCCCTTTAGTAGTAGAATTGTTATTTTCTTTTCATGTGTATTTTTCTCCAGCACTCTGAAAATCAACTCAAAATGCCATGTAAATATTATTTTATTCCAGTTCTATTAATAAAATAAGAAAATATATTGAAAAAAGAATGATCTTTAAAGCTAGAATTATTCTCATAGTGATAAAGATGACACAGCCTTAGATGGTTGTTTTCTTCCTTACCCTGTTCTATTCTGATATGTCAGACTATCCTTAATCCAGCAAGCTCAAACTTGCAGAGTTTTTAAATACAAATAATGAGTTTTGTGCTTTTATCACAGAAACACAGAGCTGGAAGAGTGCTCATGAAACTTAACTGAGTCCCAACATCAGTTTAGCCTGTTTTTAAAATCGTAAAAATGTAGAGGGTGAAGTAGATTCTCACCCTCTGTAGCTTGTCTCATCTTGTGCTTCAGTTTCCTGACTGTTAGCTAAAACAGTTTTCTCTTTCAGAAAGTCTCTTTAGAAGCACATCTGGCTGACTTCTTCTTGCAGTCTCTGAAAGGGGAATTACCTTTTAATGAGATTTCAGTCATGCAGTTTGATGGAGGGAAGACGACTGTGTCCTTCACTAAGTGAGACATCTTTTAAATAAAGAAAAGGACCAAGGCTTCTGAATGCTCATGTGAACACTTTGTCTTAAATAAAAGCAGAGCTTTTTCAGTGGCCAAACTCTCACTACCATGTAAGCAGTACTAGGATTTCATTCACAAGTTTGATATCACGGGACAAATAATGCAGAGGAAAGTCTCTTCGTTGCCAGATTACGCATTATTACAGGTAAACATAAAGATGTGAAAAACACCTGCTTCCAAAGGGATGAACCTAATGGAGAGACCTTTGGCATGAGGAAGACCTTTGTCAGCAGAATTCGTTTGAAAGTGGAGGAAGTCTCATTCAATGGCTCATTCTGTCGGATTATCAACTTGTACTCTTTTTGTAATTTTCCAGGAAGGGTGTGTCTTATCACTTTAATATTAGATGGTGCTTGCCCTTAGACATGTCTGTACAGTGACATGGATGGTTTTTCAGTTCTGCAGTTCACTTGGTTTTCTCGGTTCATTTATCTCAGGCAACGTTCAGGATTGCAAATTACTATCGGCTGGCAGAAAAAAGAGCTCACTATCCTCTACTACATTAGAGCAAGCAATCTCCCCTACTTAGATTTTTGCAGTGTCTATCTGTCTCTTTTTAGGGACCTGTGTTATTGTAGAGTCCAGCATTATATTTCATCAAATGAGCAAGTAATTCCCCCATATTAGCTGCCAGGAATGAGATACTTACCTCAATTCATTACAAAACCTGGACATAACATACAAAGTGTGGTATGCATTTTTTCTATGTTGTTTGTCAAGTTAATTAAACCATTAACCAAAACAATTAAATTATTTAACTTAGAACAGTTGGTATATTCAATCTCTTTTATTTTTTTCTAATAAATGAAGTGCAAGATGTGGGTAGTAGTAGCAGTAAGATATTGTAATTAACATTTAGTTCTGTTAATTAAAAAAAACAAACCCAAACGTGATGAAATTAGTCAATTACCTAAGTGAATTCAGAACAGAACATTTAAAGATACCTGTGTATGAAGTGTGAAACCTAGTTACTAAGTTACCACAAGCTGTTTGTTGATGTGAATTTAGTGATGCAATTGTTAATGTCTACATTTCATCATCTGTCTAATTAGGAGCAGATTCTAGTACCTAAAATCTCCATCATCCTTATCTCTTCACTTGTTTTCATAAAGCACAGTATTTTGGACCAATGCCTTCACTAGGAAATGCAACATAGCACTTTGAATTACTAAAATAGGAAACACAGCTTTTATGGAGGTACGGGTAAAAATCACAGTGTAATGAGACCTTGGGGGGTCTGCGAGTTGTCTCCTTCTCCCAGCTTGTCCTTCCCCTATTTGAGGTTTAAACATCCACAGCTCCTCCCGATACCTGCAAACAAATCTTTCTCCATGCAGACAATTGCTTTCTCCATGCAGACCTCTTTGCTCTGCTGCTCCTCCCTGTTTCAGGGATCACACAGGTATTCTGTTAAGCCTCCTGCATGCTGGGGCTGCCTGTGCCTCTTGCTGGCCTCCTGGCTGGGTCTCTCACACAAGTTTCCTTCAGAGAAGCTGCAGCTGTGTCAGATTAAAGGGCACCAACACATAGGGAAGTTGGTAGTGCAGAAGAAGAGTTGCATGTTTACCATCCGTGTTTCCTAGCATTAGGCCTGCATAACATTTATTTAAGGTTGTAATAATGTGGCAGATGTGCTCATGTTAGAGCACCGATGGGACCAGGCTGGGGAAGAACTTTGTCCAGGAGGCGTGCTAATCCCACAAAAAGAAAATGAGGCAAATGTGCAGCTGCCATGAGCAAGGGGCACTAGTGAGAACATCCACAGCTTGCTGATGCAACATGCGTTCAAAGTAGAAAGGTGGGTTTTTAAGAGATAATTTTTATATAGAATAGGTACACTTGCATGCTCTACAACTTTAAAAAGGGTAATCATACATAAGCCTGTGTTTCCAATTTTTCTTAAATGAAGACAGAAGTGGGAAAACAATATTTAAGTAAGGGTCCAAAGATGTTCTAAAATCTAATGTAGGTCTCTTCTCCCATGTAACAAGTGATGGGACAAGAAGGCTTTATGTTACAGGGATGTCAGAAGCTGCTTGCAAAAAGCAGGCAAATCTGTTTTTTCTCTTTGGGATTTTTTTTTAAGTACTATGGATCTTTTCAAGATGGCATGGGGAGGTGGCGCTATTTTATAGTGACTTGTGTTGTAGCCAGTGTGATGGGCAGGGGTTCAAACTCACTTGGGCTGAACTGTAGCTCTATACTGGAGTTCCATAAGGGTATGGGTTTCAGGAAGAGATCTTTCCAGGGTATCTTCTTGCTATTTTGTTTCAAGACAGCAACTTCTGTCTTCCTTTGGCTATGGGGCAGGAGTGTGCATTTGAAGGGAAGTCTTTACTGCCTACAGTGTATTGCTTATAGCTTGTTTGTAGCATTCCGAGATGGTAGCCTTTTTTAAGATTTCTGCATGTGTCTGCCATGTCTGATCTATCTTACTGAGAGCTCCTTGGTGTTTCCTTGTCTGCCATGAGCTGTCTGGATCTTTTGACTTTCGTCAGCTGCTGAGCTGTCCCAGTTCTCTCTGGGCAGATGAGGGATGTCGTGTGAGATGCCAAACAGTCCAGAGCCTCCTAAGGCAGCCTCACAATTCTACTCTGAACTGTTTGCGGTAGAGCAGGTAATACATTTTTTAAAAATTTTTCAAGGTAAAGTTATGAATAATGTTGAGTAGGATTGGACCTCTAGGACGAATAATTTCTTTAGAAACTTTCGAGTATGGTCTGGGTAGTTGTCTAGGACCTGTAAATGTCTGATTTGAATCTCTCATCTGCAGAAACGCTCAAAAGATCTCTTCTGGGAGAAAGGTGGGTCCTGAGGAATTCTTTTCTGCCTGGGTGTGTGAAATTAAGGAATTCCTGGCTGCTTCTATGAAAAGGGAACAGCTATTCTGGCTGTGTCAAAAAGTTGACTATGTCAGGTTTACCTAATGGTTTGAAATGAAAGCTTAATTTGAGGTGATAGGACAATACCTTTCTGTATATTCTTCTGCTAACACTGCAGCTGGATTGAGAAATACAGATGATGTTTTATTCATGGTTTTTATGTTTTAAGCTAAGATTGGATTTCTGTAGCATGCAAATGTGCACAAATATAATTCTACCATCTGTATCTATGCCTACATATTATAAAGCCGAGTATATCAGTACAAAATCAAGCTATTAGTAGACTGCCTTCATTCCTGTCACAACTTTCTGTGTCTCCTCAGTCTTGCTAAGTGTTGCCTTTTGTTATTGCTTAGTTGAGGAAACACAGGCATTCTAACCACTAGGATGCTTTATTTTTGAATTCCAGATCCCTTCTTAGATGAAGGTAGTGAAGACATCTGAACTCTTTTTTTCTCTTGCAGGTTAATGCTCTGGATTATAGGGTCTTCTGGCTCAGTTGCTTTCATAGTTTTTGGTGGTTTTTTTATGTTGGCTTGTTGGTTTGTTTAGTTGGGAGGTTTGTTGGGTGTTTTTTGTTGTTTGTTTGGGGATTTTGAGGGGTGTTTTTATTTATTTTGTTTTGTTTTTTAAATGTTTCATTTTGGGTATAAAATACTGGAATGTTTCTGCATGTGAAGACCAGAACCCAGGTGTCCCAAATCCCACACAAGTGTCCCAGTGATCAGTTATTTACTTGTCTCTCCCACACTTGGCAAGCATTTCAGTATCGCATCACAGAGGATCAGCATGTACAGGGAAGACTGCTGCCATGGGTAGCATGTGCTCCTGTGCATGATGGAGCTCTGTCCAGGCAGAGAAGGGAACTTACATCTGGCCTCTAAATTTCTCACCTCAGCCTGTAATTGTCAATTCCAGGGTGCTTCCCTATGTATCTGTTGGTGTGCTGCTGTGTGCACATTGTGTGCACAACATGACTGTGTTTCTGAGCACTGTGAGGACACCTTTTGTACGTTGTTGAGAACTTTTGGTTATTCTCTTCTATGCAGGCACCCAATAGTTGGTCTAAATGGCACTTTTGGCATTCAGGTGTGGATTGGTATGTCCCTGAGACTGCAGAGCAGATGCAGTGGTGGTGCATGCTGTAGGGCACTGTGTTTAGAGGTTTCAGCAAAACAGCTGGAATCATTAGTTTCGTATTTCTTTATAATATTATGCATAGTAATAAAGGAGGGGGAAAAATAATAGGATAGGCATGCCAAAATAGAACTTGGATAATAGAAATGTGATGAAATGCACCTTAAAATTATTTAGAAAAACATAAGGCTACAGGAACCTCTAGGTCATGTAGTTAATTTTGTGAGTTTCAGACTATGTAACTAAGTGGACCCTTGTAATCTGAGTTAAGATACACCATTTTACACAAAACCCTAAAACACTAGCATGGCCCAGGTCTAGATAGTATCAGCCAGGGTACTTTGTGTCCAAGATCACTTTGATGTAATGAGGTTTCTTAGTATGATACAAAGATGACAATTATAGATAATATCATGGAAGGGGGGTGCCTGCCCATGGCAGAGGGGGTAGAACCAGGTGATCTCCGAGGTCCCTTCCAACCCAAACAGTTCTAGGATTCTGTGATGTGGACACAATTAACTTGGTGGATTTTTTCTATCTCTGCAACTGAAAAATATGGAAAAAATACCATAGTTCACAGAATCACAAAGTCCCAGTGTTGGTAAGGTTGGAAGGGACCACTGGAGGTCATCTATTCCAACCTCCCTGCTTAAGCAGGGTCCTCTAGAGCACACTACTCAGGGTTGTGTCCAGACAGCTTTTGAATATCTCCAGACAAGGAGGCTCCACAACCTTTCTGGGCAACATATTCCAGTGCCCAGTCACCCTCAGACTAAAAAAGCTTTTCCTTATGTTCAGGTGGTTTTCTTCTGATCTGTTCATTTGGAGGCTTTGTCATTGCTATATTAAATTCTTTCACCTTGGAAAAAAGCCCCCAAACTGAAGAACATGTAAGCTGTAAGCAGTGGTATTGCCACTGTAACTACCTTATCTGAGTTAGCAAGGGTATGACTCTCTTTGTGCTCTAAGGATTATCTGTAAGAATTATATTCAAATATTTTTTAGCTGTGAATATTTGATATAGAAAATGCAAATTAAGTTGATTAGCACTTCCAGGAGTTTCTGTATATTTGTCTGACGTGTGTACATGTGCAGAGATGAATCAGTATTACGCAGCATATTATCATTGTTAAATATATATAATTATTAATTTTTTAGTGTGTATATGTGTTGTGATTCACCATAATTCTGTGTGAACTTGAAATGCCCCTTATGCATTTTGAAATACATCCCCACTGTTATCTTAACAAATGTTGCTGTAAAGTCAAAGTACATTTGAATGTAAGGCTACTTACAGCATATTTATATCATCTTGGAGCAACCACAGGGAGAACTTGTAAGGCTGTATAGCCTAAGCAACCAGCCACCATCCATAATTGGGGACTTTTGTTATTAACGCCTATGACCAGAATACTGCTGGATGTGGAATAAAATACATAAAGTATTTATTGAGAAATAATAAAAATGCATTCCCCAAACAGAATTTTTACCTTCAGTCTCACAGACTGACTTTGCGAAACAAAGGAATTGAAAGAGCAGCGTGCTGGAAACTATTGGCCACAGGGGATGAGAAAAAAAAGACAATAAATCTGCAGCTGAAAAGTACTGTCAGACAAATGGAATTAACATTTGTATAAGTTTAAGCAAATTAATTGCTCTCTTGAACTTCTAACTTCCCCCAGAACTGAAGTCTGAAACTAGGATGAAATTATGTTTTGTTCTGGTAACATTTACGTGTTCCAACTAATTGTCATTTTCTATTGTATAGATGGCTGAACAAAACCTGCTGTTACATCTATAGTCAGATGAAGTATGTGCAGTGGCTTATGAAACTAGGCAAAATTCTGCTACTGGCACCTTTGAAAATAGGCCTCCAATACAGTCATTGCAACAAACATCTCTACCACCTTCTACTGAATTGTATGATAAGGCCACGGGGTGATGGGGAAAAGGCAAGTGATAATGCTATAATCCTGAGAGATAATACAGGTTCGGATATTTTGATTGATATTATTATCTCACTTGAGAATTATCTTCACCCATCTGAAGAGGGCGACTATACACTCAAAACCAACGCTGATGTTTTAAGTAGGACCTCAGTGGTGTCCAAGCATTATGCCAATAGTCTGCACAGATTAATCTTTTTTCTTTTCATCCCTGAGAACTGAAAACCAGCTAAAGGATTTCCTTCTACTACTGTCCCCAGCTCACCAATTTTGTAACAAAACCCAGGGATGTCTCTAAGAGAGAAAAATTGTACTTTGTCTGTTTTAAACCTAAGTAAATTATTTTTCTTGAAAAATTGGCTTTGACTCAATTACATGTTGGTCTGTGAAAAGTGTCTGGTCTCAGGAGAAAAGTTCAGACTTTCCCCTCAAAATTCATGCTGTCAGCTGGTTATTCAGTAATTCAGCAATGATGTGCTGAGAAGCTGTAATGCTTTTTCCCATTCACTTTTTCTTCAGTATGGACATTCCCAACAGGAGTGGGACCCCACAGCTGATGCAGGTCGAATACTCGTTATACATGGAAATGGCAGGGTATACTGGGAACTGAAGCAGTCTGGCCAAGGAGCACAGTTGTCTGCTGAGGGTACCCCCTAAGGCACTTAATTAAAATTCCCAGTAGGCAACATCTGCATAAAAACAGTTTTGGTGCAGACTAGGAAATTTCAGATTCCTGATGAGTTTTATATTCTCACCTCCCCACCCCTGCCACACCCCTGCCCTGTAAAATTCTATTCTCTAGTGTATATGTAAACAAACCCCATGGATTCCATTAAAAAAACTTGGAAATTTCTGTGTGGTATTCTCAACCATGTCTAGCATAAAGAGAAATGTCAGAACTCTAGTGACAATCACTTGTGTATGCATGCAGACTTTAACACCTTAAGGGCAAGCAGCTTCTGCCTTTTCATGTCATTGAAATTAGTGTGTAGTAGAGTTGGCCCAGCTTCTGAGTGGCAATACTGTGTGATGTTTATTTGGTTCCTAGTTTAAAGGTATTACAGGGGCAAAAAAAACCATATAAAAGAAATGAAGCTCCACAGGTGGTGTGAGAAATTACTAAATGGTATTTGGACTATTATGCTCCAGGCTGCTGGGCTAAGATACCATTCACCAGCCATGGCCATTTTTCCTGTTCTTTCCTGTTATCCCTGCTCTTGGCAGGGATAGTTCTTATTATTGACCTGGGACTGAGCACAATTAAAATCTTTTTTCAGTTCTTTCCCACACTCATCTTTAAACTTGATAGGGATGTTTTAATATCAAAAATGGAAGTCAGAGAAGATAATGTTCCAAAGCCTGGAGTAGTTGGTTAGATTTGCTGAAAATGAAAGGAAAGACTAATTCAAGTAGCAGTAATGTTTTCTAACACTTTATGTCATGTGTGGTATAGTCTGGTATTAGAGGTCCTAAAGGGCAGTTTTCATACTGGTTGCAATAAATCACATTTATATGATGATGAGGGAGGACAAGAGATAAGTGAGGTGACTTAAGGAAGAGAACACAAAATTCTCAGAGGAAAAGTACTGTGGTTGGCACTGACCTCCCTTGGAAAGGGAGAAGATACAGGAAGTTTATTGGCTTCTTGCTACTGTGTGTACATATTTCACCAGAAATGGGAACAGTTGAAAGCATTTTTAAATAGCAAAAAACCAAAACAACAACAATGGCAGGAGACCCTGACAGAAAATAGTAAAAACAACCTACAAGTGGTTTTGTAAGGGTCAGATAAGATGAATTCAAGGAAAGGACCATGCTGTTGACCATATAAAAGCTGAGAAAAGACTGAGTATTCACTAGGGATCTGCATGCCTGGTGCTAGGAATAGTCAGGGTATTTGAAAAATGTGTTGGACTCAATGTAAAAATAATATTGAACCTGTTTGAGGATACAGATTAGGTGTGGGCTACTCTGTGAAGTTCCTACAAGTTTCATATTTCTACCCTCAGAAGTTTGGCTGGTTGGTGCTATTTCAGTAATTTTATATTTGTGGTTTAATTGTATTCCAAGACTTTATTTAAAGCTAAAATTCAGGAGGTGTTATTCAGATGTTAAAATACTAGCTTGAATAATCAAGGAGTCTACTCCATAGAAAATAATGGAATATTTTCCTTTTCATGTTTTCACCTCTTTGTAAGGAAAAGAATAAATGGTTCTGTCAAAATATTTCACAACAGATGTTGATAGAGAAGAAGCAAATGTTTCAACCCTTATTAACTGGTGAGAAAAATATTTTAGGTTTTGTTCTGAATCAACTTGAGTCACTGATAGCTATAGTAAGGTCTGTAGTGTCTTATTGCTCTCTTGTCATGAAGTGTATGAGAATGGGAAAAACTTACTTTAAGTTGTGGTGAAACATGTTCATTTCTACAAAACAAGAATTCTGAGTTGTTACCTCTAGTGTCCACATGGAGAAGGTGTCTACATACCAGTCTGCAGTGTTGTCAACAGGTTATGAAGACCAACTTCTCAAAGAAAAAGCTCAGGATGAAATTATATATTTGAGCAACTTTTTAATGGAGTACCATTCATAATGAATTTTATCAATGCTCTGAGAGGACTCCCATTGATCTGAGGTATGAAACCTTTATTTCATGCTCAACAAGTCTGAAATCTTGCTCTTGCACTGGAACACTCACATTTGTGATTTCATTTGTCTTCTCCTTTATACTTCTGACTTGATAATAGCTGGCTTCTGATATCTTTCAGAGAGAAAGGAGTACTTCGGCTCAGCAGAGCTGAACTCTGCATATCTTAAGGTAACAGTCGAATTTTTAAATGCTGGGTTTATTCTTTTGTAAGTAGAGTCTGAGATTTTATTCACTGGTGAGTGCTCATGAAGAATAAATACAAAAACCTCAACCAAAGCCCTACAGGTTTACTTCATATTTCATCTTTTGTGGGCTTAACTACAGAATTTTAAAAGATCTCTGGTGAGCAAGCATATCAGAATCTGGCTTTATGCTGGGAAATTCTACTGTAAATTCCTCTGAATCAGTATTTTATTTTTTTCCCCCAGTTTGATTATTTATCTCATTTTTTCCTCTTTCACGACATAGCAGTGTCCTCCTCTGTATGCATATTTTACTTGTTGACTACTTGCTTCTGCATCTAAAGAATATGGGTACTGGGTAGAAAAACAGTTTTGTTTGTTTGTTTAACTGTGTATTTTCAATTCTCTTCCTGTCTGTGTAGCCTTCTGTGATGGTAGGTGAATTTTGTCCTGGAGTCACACAGTCCAGAGAGTAATCTTCAAAACTTCCTGACACTTTTATAGACATTTTGGGTGGACATGGTGGGACCAGGTTCTGTCAGTGAGAAACCTGGGCAGGAGGGCATCAAAGTTATCATCTGCCAACAGCATATACTGCCAGGTAGGATATAGCAGGGTGTCAAGGAAATAGTTTTGGCATAGAAAAAGAAGAAATAATTGCTATTATGAGTTGTCATCAACTCATAATAGCAATTACAGTGTTGTTTTTCCAGAAAGCAAAGTGGGAACTTTTATTCACTAAGAAGAGACACTGCTTCTAGCAGAACAAGTTGCACTCATTTAGTTAACGTGATGCTTAATCTATTTTTGGATGGGAGTTAAAGTTTCCTGGCTAGCAATTTCACATTTACTCAAAAAATTGTTTATCTGCTATCTGGGTGAAGTCTATCTGCTTCACCCAGCATCCATTAATGTTTTTGAGCTCCATACCTATTATGATATATCCCCTGAAGAACAGCATTTGAACTGGCTATCCATTGAGTACTATGTATTTAAAATTTTCATTAACAGAGGAAATCCCAGGCTGCTTCTGTAGAATAATGTTTTTTTCTAAAGTACGTTACCCTAAAGTCCATATTTTCTGCCTATTTACTAAACTCGAAGGCAGTGAATTGCTGTTGATTACATTATTCAGCTATCAGTTTGTTTTATTCCTTCAGAGGGTGTGGGAGGAAAGCTCCAGAAAAGCCCATTGGAAAGCAGCAGTGCTCCTGCTGCGTTTATTCAAGCTTGGGCTGGTTCCTACTGGACTCCTATGAAATGGTGGTGCTGTGATACTTTGAAAATCAAGGAAAAAGAGGAATCAGCTTTAAGCTAGTGATAAGAATGCTGCTGCAAAGTTGCAATTTGTTTCCCTGTCTCTTTTTATACTAAAATCTGTACTCCTGTGTTTAAAGTCATTTAACTTGAGTCTTCTTTCCAAAGGAAAAAAGCCCTCATATTTTCCCCTGAATTTCTCTCCCTTTTCCGTATCAAGCTATTTCCAAGATCCCAGTGTTTTCTGCTTCCATTAAGGATGCACTTCTGCTGCAATCATTTGTATTGCACATAATTTGTCACCACTTTGGTCTTTTCTCTGTCACATAAAACATAAGCTTTTCTCTTAGGACCTAACTGACCCTCCCCCCAGCACCAAAAGCTCAACTCCCATCTCCTGTAACCAGCTGGAAACCAGAAGTGCCAGACACATCCTATTTTTTTTTCAAAGTTCGTGGACCAGTTCTTTCGTGCTGCCTCCTGTTACCACAGCTGCTTGTGAGCAATTTCAGTACTCTTCACTACTTTGAAGTGACCTCATTGGCTCTCTTCTGAATACCTGATTGTAATTTTTGTTAAAACTTTCATAGTACTACCAGAAACTTGACAGGAGCTGGGCTGCCAGGAGTTGGGCCACCAACAGGCTGGCATCACGTGTGGTTCTGAGTGCTCATTTCTCCTTGTTTTGACACTCTTGTCTTTGTGCCTGCATTCAAACCCTTGAGCTTTGAGGCTGATGCTCTGCTATTCTGCCTATTTTATGGGCTTTTATGTGCAACTGGAAAGCTTGCCTTGCAAAGGCAAGATTACAAATTTGTGCCACACCTTTCATCCACTGCCTTGTCATTATGTATCTAGCAATTAATTTTGGCCTGATGTTTTCAGTATGTAGGAAACAGAAAAGGCAATGATACATCAGTGGTATTATAAAATTCACTGTATGAGTAAAGAGGTGTTTAAATAGGTGCATGCCAAGCTGCAGTTGCAATGGAAGGCATTTATTTGCTGTGTGATGCAAGCTGTTGTGTCACCCAGGTGTGTGTTCAGAACCAGCCCTACAGGGATTAACTTCCATAATTCCTGTCAAAACAGGCAGCACAGTTATGTGTTCTCTTTCTGGCAATGCAAGTTTGCATGAACTTTTTTGTTTTCTTAATAGAATTATGTTGGATTTATTTTATATAGGATATAGTTATAAAATACTGTGATGTTTCTTCTCCTACTTCTCTTCGCCTGAAACTTTTGGGGAACAGCATTTTATAGGGTTCAAGGTTTTTTCCTGCTTGGGCTAAGTTTATGTTAGGTAAATGTTAAATTCACCCTGGGTACTGCTATGATAAGTGGTTGAATGTTGAATTCTATGTTGTATTTCATCCTTTGTCAAAGGTGGTTGATCTTTGAGCCTTTGATTTTGATATTTTGGCAGGTAAGCTTTGGTGTGATTTTTGCCTCTTGACTCTATCTGCTGGGGATTTCTCCTTTGTGCTAAGGGAGAGCAAGAGACCCTTGAGCTAAAGGCCTGGATCTAAGGATCCAGGGGGCATAGCAGGTGCCACCATTGCCAATTGCAGGCCTTTTAATCTGCGCCACCTATGGTGTCGAGCGCCTCTTGGCCCAGTGCCAAGCTGCTGGTCAGGGCTAGGGTTGTTAGACTGGAGAGATCTAAAGAGCCTCAAGCTCCAGGAACACTGGCGCTGGAAAGGGCCCACTGAGGCCATGGCGGCAGAGCCCCAGCATTATAGCTCCCACATGGTTCTGAGCTGGAGAAGCCAGGTATTGGGCTTCAGTAATTAACTAGGGCTAGGGTTAGGGCGATGCCTAGTGTTAAGCTTGAGAGATCTGAAGAGCCTCGCGCTCCAGGCACATTGGTGCTGCAAAGGGCCTGCCAAGGCCATCGCGGCAAGGCCCCAACATTGCTGCTCCTCCATCTTTGTGAGCCGGACATGCCAGGTATCGGGCTGGAGTAACTAGCTAGGGCTACGGTTAGGGTTCCGCCTAGGGTTAGGGTTCAGAGATCTAAAGAGCTCCGAGCTCCAGCAACACTGGCACTGGAAAGGGCCTGCCGAGGCCATTGCGGCAAGGCCCCAGCATTGCTGTTCCTACACCTTTCTGATCTGGACCCCCCACAGGCCACAGGCACCTGGGCCCTAGCCATGAGCTGCTGTGTGGGTTGGGCTTAGGCCTCAGAGAGCTGTTGAGTTTACAGCTGTGGCGACACTGGCACTGGACAAGACATTGCAGGGGTATCATCATGGCAGACTGCTGTCAGAGCCTGGATTTTGCACATCTCCTAACACCTTGGAATGGCAGTGCCTGTGTCTGCTGGGAGAGGCCAGACAGGCTTTGCTGAAGGTGAGGCCTTTAGCGCCTGCTGTGCCCCCAGGGCCCCTTATGGCATGGTGTAGCTCTCAGGGCTGGACTCTGGGGGTGGCGGTGCTGCCCTGGGCCCTGTTTTTCCAAGGGAAGGCAGTCCCACCTAAGGGACAGGTACATGAATGCCCTGAGGCTTAAATGGCAGAGCATGAGGTCAGCACATCCTCAACACAGCCCGGAAGCCTGCGTGGACCTGCTGTCCTCCCCCCGCTCAATTTATCTTATGTGGGAGATTGGTGTTTGTTTCTCTTGATTTCTTCGCTTTTTCTGTGTCTTCCTCTCTGCCTGTCTTTCTTCCCTAATTCTCTTTTCCCAAAATTTTTGGAGAACGTATTATTTTATAAGCTAAAGTGCTTTTCTTGGTTGGGCTAAATTAATGCAGATTAAGTTGTAAATAAACATGAAGTTATGCTATTAGAAGTGGTTTTATGTTGAATAGTGTTACATGTGAGTGCCAAAAGAAGGCATGTATGCAAGTGTAGCAAATACAACACCATGGCTTGGGATGAAATGAGGCGTAGTGAAATGCGCAGACAGTTGCCCAAATGATAGGGTTTGAATTTTTGAAATCAGAAAACCAAGTGAAAAGAACCATCACGGTGTATAGGTTTGTAAGCTGAAATCTGTAGTTAAGATTTTATTGTTATTAAAAGTCTCAGTTTTGGCTCATATATACAAAGGCATCCTAACAATAAAAATTCCAATTAGTTTGTTTGTTAGTTTCTTGTATTTAATTAGCTCTTCCTTGCACCTAGTTTGTCAGTGCAAGAAAATACTTGAGCTATATTTATAAAAAAGAAACTAGATAATAGAAATTAAAATCCTCTCCTTACCCTAGATTTCAGAAGGACTTAAAAAGACCAAGATGTGCTATTTTGAATTGAGTTATAATAAAAAAACTCTAATAAAATTTACTTACTTCAGTCTTATTCTTCTCAAAAAGGTTAGAATTTTTCAAAAGATTTTTATGCTTTTACCATCTAAATGTTAGTCAAACTTTTTAATAATTAAGCATGGATGGCTAGAAAAAAATGTATTAATTATGCATCTCCTAGGCCACAGAAAGAAGCTGTCTTAGCAGGCTACAAAATGATTTAGTATGCATAAAATTTAACGTTTAATAATACCACAAGAACATTTATTTTAAATGTTTCCATGTTCCTATCTAATTAATATTTAGATGTTAGTGCACTGATTATGCTCATTTTTCTCCTACTCATTGCAACTGAAGTTTATTGTTTAGCAACTTGTGGTTGAAGCTTCAACAAACCACACAACAGAATAAACCCAGCTACTTGAGGCTACAGACTTGAGGATCCCAAGGTACCTCAGAAGTAAGGTTCATGACAAATGGTCTTTAGGAATGCTTTCTTTACAAATATTAGCTATTTTATATCACCAACAAATTATACAGAAGAGGGTTTGGAAGGTATTATGTGATTTTAAAAAGGTTTCATCCATCAGACCTGCATTTTCATGCGTAACTGCAGAAGCAGTGAAGATTGTTTTGGCTTGACTAACATTTATAAGTGTGCACTGAACAAGTGTTCTAATGCCCTCTTGAATTTTATTTCCTAAAAGATGTGATGCCCGTGACAGCCTATTAGTCTATTCAAGAGCAAAGCCAAAGGAGAAGCCTTTAAGCTGAGCAATTATTATCTGTTAAAGTGCAGAAATGTTGGTTGTAAGATAAGCAATGTAAAGAGGAAATATTGATTGATCTAGATGACATGTTCTCATAGTGTCTTCTATAAGTCCTGTTCTTACCAAAATAAAACCTGATGTTTTACATTTGGGCTAAAAGATATTTCAAGTGCTGAACACTGATATCTGATTTGAAAAGAAGACCTTTCAGGGGTGACTGCTGCTTTATCAGTAATTTACTCTCCTTTTCCCCTCAGTGACATGCACACACTGGGGCAATCTTTCACTGATAGGCACTGATGACAAGCAGTGATATAATCAAGGAACCTAAGTGTCATAAAATCACAGAATAAACTGAGTTGGAAGGGACCCATAAGGATCATGGCCCTTCACAGGACTATCCCCAAGAATCACACCATGTGCCCAGGAATATTGTCCAAATGCTTCTTGAACTCTGTCAGGCTGGTGCTGTGACCACTTCCCTGGGGAGCCTGTTCCAGTGCCCAAACACCCTCTGGGTGAAGAACCTATTTCTAATATCCCACCTAAACCTCCACTGACACAACTTCAGGCCATTCATTCCCTTCTGAAACTTTCTCACAGCCTTTCCCTTCACTTTTTGTTTTCTTTGGTGTTTTATTTCTTCTTATCTTCTCCTCCCCTTTCGAGATCTTGGAAAAGTGTGAAGAGTCCTAGAATTCACCAGTTCATTTGTTCTATTCCTTCAGGTGAAACCTTTGATTTAATAATCTGTGCATGCTTGTGTGTGTGATCATGTGACCCTTTGTAATGTGAAACAAGCAGTGCAATGCCAAAACATACTGCCTCTTTTTGGTCACAGAACCAGAGGATAGCTTAGGAGGTGTCTTGACTCCTTCTCAGCTTTCTTCTTGGATCCCCAAAGCTGTCTGTGGTCTATATGTAGATCTATAGTACCTTTTATTCGGTTATCCACCCTCACCAGGCCAGTGAGGACTTTTCAAAGGCTGTGGGCTGCCAAGCTGCCAAGCTGGAAGCACTGCTGTATGCCCCACTCTGCTGCCATCAGGGTAGTGATTCAGCAATGAGGCTTCGGGGAAGCTGAGGTAGTCCCTGAACCCAAGCTTGCCCTTGACTTGACTCAATCCCCTTCTCCTTAAATCCAAGCCACAAAGGGGTGAGGCTGAGTGCACTGGCTAAAAGTTTAGGATATCAGCTTAGAAGAGCCACTCTCTTACCGCATGGCAGTTGCTATGCTATTGAAGTGGAAGGTTGGTCTCCTCTGGTAGGGAGTGACCTGCACCAGCACTTCATATAGTGTACAAGTTAGTGCAACCTCTTCATGATACACAGGTCTCTAAACAGCTGTTAGATTATTTTGCAAAGATCCCTATCCCAGCTTCACAGGAACTTAGACATAAGAGCTAAGACCTTAGAAGTGTTGTCTTCTCAGCACAATCTTGTATTTTGGTGTGAGGTGCTATGTTTTATTTGTAATCTGGTTTTTGGTCGTGTAGCTAAAAGTTTGATTTAATTTCTTTAGTGGAATTAATTTCATTTTTACTGCTTAGTTTCTGGCCCTGAAGGAAGCTGATGAATTTGGGGTGCACCTTTCTTTAAAGGGAACCATTCCAAATACAGTGATAACATAATCCTCAGGACAGCTGTTCTGTGAGGAATATAATGGGTGGGCAAGCATTTTTTGCCAAGCTACAAGACCAGTATAGGAACTGGCATTGCTGAGTCGTGAGCCCACTAACACAGAAAGAGCACAATACACATACCCCTTCTTTACCCACTTGGAGACTCCAGGTAACTTGGGACAGCATCCAAAGCACTTCAAAAGGGGCCCTTACCTCCATGATCGGCAGTATTTCCTCATCTTGTGATGCACCAGCAGTATATCTGAGTCTAGTCTGTGGAAGAGACCACAAATCACTTGTTTTAAAATTATTTTTTTTCTAAATAGCTATACAAATCAGAATATTTTCAATCAGAGGAGGAAAACCACTACAATACTTATTAAGAAGATATTTCATTAATTTTATTTTTTGTTTTCCCTCATTTCTAATGGGCTGGTATCATTAGAGTGTTTTTGACATTACAAAGAAGTGGTGTGGAGTGAGGGCTAAGAGCTGGGAAGGAGGTGAGAGTGCATCCTTGGGAAAAGACACAAAATGCCATAGCTAAGGAATGCCTGAACAGGCTGTCTGCTTTGTAGATCCAACTGCAGCTCAGAGTTGTCAGGCTCTGAGTCAGTTTTGGACATGCTTGGGATTAGTGACTTTGCATTTTGTGTTAGGCATGGCTGTGCCCTTGAGGCAACGGATAGCAATTCTGAGCTTGCTTTCACTTTTTTTCTGCTGGTCTTTAAGACATCTGTGACAAGAAATACTGTGCTTCTTTATGCATTTGTGGGGAAAGAAAGAATTATAAGGAGCTAGCTCTTCTGTTTGAAGTCTCTGTTCTTTCATCTCATCTCTAAATCCAATATTATTTTAATGCTTTTTAGTGCTGTGCAAGAAAAGCAAAGTTGCGCTATTGATAAGGCTTTATCTACAGGTAAATATTTCCTTTCATCATAAGAAAAACAGGTTTTAGGGTCTGTAAAAAATTGCTTTCTTTTGCTCTCCATAGATTTGATGAGTTTTCAATAAGAAGGTGGTGATGAAGAGGGAGTTGAGGAAGAGGGAGTGAAGAGACAGCATCTACTCATCTGCAAATATGAAATGTATTTAGATTTAATAAAGGCAATGAGCAAAGGGATGGGACTTGAGCAAGTGGAAAGCCTTGATGGCTTTGACAAGCCTTTTCTTTATTCTCTTGAGCTAATTGAGTCACTTGACAGGTTAGCATCAGGGTACAGTCAAATTCTGACAGGCTAATTTGAGCTTGTGGTTCCAATGAAACATACATACGGCAGTCACTATATTTAGTGACAATCAGTGTCATTTTCTGCTTAAATGCAGACAGCTCAACACATTTATTCAGCTGCCTATCTGGAAATGAAGCAAGAAACCCAATGTTGAAGGTGAAGCCAAAGGGTTAGGTCAGGGGATTTGTTTGCACTCTTCATAATGCTAGGGATCCAGAAGGAGGGTGGGACGTTGACCATTATGCTGGTCTGAGTGAGATTGGTAGAGTGGGAGAAAGGATGGGAATTGCTGCCATTTGATGTAGGGAACAAAGGAATTTTTCTTTCTGCAATAATCGAGCTGGAGTTTCAAAAGACTGATGACAAAACTATCCCGCTTATTAGAGGCTGTCCCCCATTACACTAAGCACAAAACCACTCAGCATTGCGTAATCTTAACTACCTTTAGGAAGGGCAATGAGGAAAGCAGACAGCTAGTCTGTGCGCTGCTGAAAGACAGCAATCCTCAGCCATGAGCTGCCCTTCAAAACTGAGGAAGTTAGACTGTGTATACCCTGACACAAATATCCACTAGTATTACAATTCTGCAATCAGAACTCTAAGTAATAAATAATGTTAAAAAAGCCCCCCTTTTTTTTTTTGCAAATAATTAACACTTGCTTAATGTCAACTTCATATGCATGTTTTGACAAATTTGATTTGGGCCCTAAAATTACTAGGTAAATGTCTCATGAGGGCATAGGGAAGAAGGAATATGATTTTTCATCCTTGGTTCATGTTTGTTGAACTTCCCATAACTTGGGGTTAGGACATGTTTTGTTACATCATCTTTGGCTAATGTTATAATCTTAGCACTGTTGTGCTATAAATCTAGTGAAGCAAAGATTCCGTGACATTCTTCTCTCTCCTTTCCAACTTTTAAATTCTCTGTTGGCAGAAATTGTATTTTTTTTTCTTCAAGCAGATGTAGCTATTCAGCGTGACTGTAAAATATCTGAAGTATGTACTGTCAAATCCTTATTGTAGCAAATGAGAAAAGCACGTATGCTTGTAATGCCATAACATAAGACTTATTTACTTACCTTTTTTTGCTTATGGTGGTTGAGTTCTGTGTGCAAGTAGACAAAATTTGTACAGAGATTTTTATCCTTGTCCATTGCTAAATTTGTTATGACTAATACTCTGATATAGTCATAAAAACATGAGTTGGAGATGCCTAAGGCCTGTTTGTCTCAGGTCCCATTTGTCCTTCTCTTCATGTGGTGTAGCTGTGTTTCATATATTCAAGAGGGCTCTACTTTTTTTCTGATCGACAGAGGCCAACACATGGCTAACTAAGATGCAAGAAGTCTGCACTGAGCTGTAAATGGTTAATTTATGTAACATGGCAGCCTTTGGCTTTAACTTCCAGCCTATTTTCAGTCTTTATTTGACAATTAACAAAATTCAGTTGTCACTTTGGGGATGGAGGAAGAGAACCTTGCATTGAAAGCTTGCAGCTGGATTTCCGGAATCTGGCTTTGAACTCCTCTTACTACCCATGGCAGGACTTATATTTTAACATTTTACTTATTTATTTTTCAAATGCCATTCTTCTAAAGAGTGACCATTTTATAGACCTGAGGTAAATGTAACTTGTATCTTATCTGGAAAATGTTACAATTTTCTGTAGGCTTTATTCTGTTTTAAAACATCAACATGTTTCTTCAAGATGTAACCCTGTCTTCCATCAACATAATCAATCTTTCATTTCTCTACAAGGTTATGTTGATTGTGTACTAATGTGACGATGCTGTCATTCAAAACGAAGATCAGTATTCTAATGCCAATGCACTGATTTCAACTTTGGAGAGAAGTCTGTAGTTAGCTCTTTCATGACAACTTTGTGTGACATGTCACAGGTTGGAATTGATCCAAATAGGTGTCATGTTGTAAACACCTTTTTTTCCTCTCCTGAAGAGGCTGAGATATAATTTATTCCAATCAGGATGTACTTTGACAAGCCAGCTGAATGGGATGCAGCTGCTGTTGTTAAATATTTCCATCTCTCTCTGCTTTTCAGGTTTTCCCAGATGTCATAATCTTCAGAGCTCTCCATGTTAGCATTGCAAGCAGCTCTGCCAAGGGTTAGGAGGAGGTGAGAGTGGGATATGCTGGAAGGAAAAGTAGCCCATTATTACTCTTTATAGGAAGAGATGGACAAGGGGTTTTGATTGGAAAAGCCTTCTGTGCTGATTAATAACTAATTCACTTGGATACTAAATCTGACAGTTATTGTGCATTTAATGAAGACTTTGAAAATTCTATATGTGGAAAGACATTTCATAATAACATGACTCAGAAACAGTGAAGCAATAAGCCTTTCAAAAGCAGAGATTCTACCTGAGTTGAAATTATGCTGGTTTTGCTTTGGAATACAAAGACTTTGGAAGCCAGTGCATTTTTCTCTACTCCACAAGCCTAGCAGGTAATAAGCATTACAGTAGTCTTCATATACCAATAGACATGCCTGTCTCCTAAACCATTCCTCTCAAGCCAGGGAAACTTTACCTGGATAACTTTTTAGAGAAGCTTTGTACAACTTGTCATTGTGCTTTTGCAGTGGAATGAGCAATGAAGTTTTTCCATGGGGCTTTTTGAAAGTGTATCAATGGGAAAGAGTGTATGAAGCTGTCTACATCTTTTGAAATGGAGTCATTGCCACTTTTTGACTGTCAAAGAAACAGTAAAGCTTATCTGTATTTCGTTTAGCCACAAGCATCACAAAAAACTTATTACCTCATCCTTAGCTGAAGACATTGCTTGGGGTGTTCTGTGCTATGGATTATCTGACTGGCTAGTTGACTTCAGCAGAGCTCTGACTTTCTTACTTATTTTAAATGACATAAAAAATAATTTCTCAACCATTTAATTTCCCTTGCAATGTCTACTTTTGATTATAGTCTCTATAACTTTTTCTGCAGTCAATATTTTTTACTTGGGAGAAAGTGAGACAGAGTTATCCTTCGTTAGAGTGGAGCAAGTGAAATTGGAGCTGAGTCTTAGGTTTTATTGACTCTTGCAGCCTTTGTTGCTCTGATTTCTAGAGCTAGGAAATAAACTTTACTTTACAACACTCCATGTATCCAAACATCTTTACAGGGAGAATAATGCTTTCACTGTTCTTTTCATGGTCTTTAATTGACAGTAAAAGTAAAGACCACCAACAGGGAAAGAATACTTTTCCTCTTAGAGATCAAACTGCAAGGAGAAAACAATAGGGAAGGCCTATTGGGGTTACATGATGTCCCTGAGCAGACTTGGGGGTAGATTAAATTAAATTTACAACAGTTTCTCTATGAATGCTCAGTCTATGCAGAAAGCATTCCCAACTCGAACACATACTGTGTTCTGCTTTGGGAATTGCTCTGAAAAAAACCTTTCATTGATGGCTTTTAGGCATTTCTGGTTCTGACAGTATAGTACAGTAGTAGAGAGAATAATCTGCTTTTCTGTTAATAAAGATATAAGATTTTAGAAGTTTGCCTATGGATTCTCTGAGTAGACATAGCATGATGCACTGTATTGGAAAGTTCTTCATATACCTTACATACGCCTCTACAACTACCAGAAAGGAGGTTGTAAACAGGTGAGGGTCAGCCTCTGCTCTCAGGCAATCAGTGACAACACAGAACGAGGGGATGTTGTCTTAAACTGCACCAGGGAAGTTTAGATTGGACATTAAGAAGACTTTCTTTACAGAAGGGGTGATTAGACATTTGAATAGACTGCCAAGGGAGGTAGTGGAGTCACCATCCAGGAGATGTTTAAGGAAAGATTGGATGTGGCACTTAGTGACATTGTTTAGTTGACAGGGTGTTAGGTCCGAGGTTGGACCTGATGATCTCAGAGGTATTTTCCAAAGTAATTGATTTTGTGATTCTGTGATGTTTTACCCAGAAGGTCCCCTACTAAGGTTTAAAAATGTATGTAACTATGTCCACTTGGGTCAGGGTTAACTGGATTGCTAAAATGCCGATTAATGTGGCTCATAATGATTCTGTGGTTCATATTCTAGTTTGCTACAGAGTTGGTTTATATTATCATTTCATTTCACACAAATGGAAAAAATGTGAGAAATAGTGATTTGACAGTGATTTCCTAATTCACATAGCATTCAGGCTCTGTTTGGACAAAGCAGAAGACCTGTAATCCACTCCCAACTCTTTGGGCCTACTATTCCTCCTCTAAAATGTGTCAGCAATGTGACTTGATGGAAACCAAATCATCTTTCAAGTCTGCTAGTATTTATTATTTTCTTGAGAAACAGCCTACTTGCTTCTGGTGTGGTAGATTGTTTTCCTTTGTTTCTTCATTCTGCTAATATGTTTCCTTTTCATATAAGGAAATAGGGAAATCGTGAAAAATAAGTTCATTTGTACTCTTGTCATCATCCACTGATTCTGTTCTGCAAAACAGGATGACTTATGCAAGTGACAGATGAGGGGAAAGTTTATAGGTGCAAAAAACACTGTCAAAATCTGATTGCCTACAGCATGAAGTGAACATTTTTTCCTGAATGCTGTCTACTCCTTCAATTACAATCCACAATTTTGCCTCTATGATGCACTTACTAGGAAAACCAGCAGCAGAGTTGTCAATGTTCTGACTCAAGAAGGATCTGTGTATAATACGCCTTTATTCTCTGAATAGTGCCTCTACTGAGAAAAATTTAAGGGTAAGAGTTGCTTACAGATGGCATTCTCTCAGATCTTTCATCTGGATAATCAGCTTCAGTTTTACCACAATCCATCTTGATTTCTTCCTTCATTACCCAGTCCTGAAAAATGAAGTGACAATCTGAAGTAATTGTGCAAGGTGGTGTAAGCTGAACTGAAATCTTCATCATATGGTTTATTTCAAGATGTCTCTGCTTTGAATCTGGTAAACAAAATAAGAATATATTTTCATTTGTTTGGCTTTTTTTTAATGTTTGGTTTGGTTTTGGTTTTGGTTTTACAGTTACAGTAATTTAAACAATTTGAGGGAGACTATCAGGATGCTTTGTAGTCATTAAAGAAATAGACAGGCAGTGGGCATTCTTGTCCAGAAAATCAAGTCTGAATTATTTCAAGCATGGGGAAAAAAGTTTTTTTCTATCTGAAGTTTAATATGTAATTTAAAAAATAGAATGTATTTATCATGTGATTCAAATCAGTGGTATTATTTTATGATAATCAGACACTTTAGAAAAATGCCATCAAATGTACACAATTCTGCCAGATTAAATGACATCTAGTTTGTAAACTCACTAGTATCTGAATTCATAGACAATTGCTCTGCTACATGGCATGTAGTTACATCTTTTTTTAGTACTTTCTGCTGGATTCATTGTGCCTTACTGGACTCTTCCTGACCCCTCATGTAGGGAGGAGACTAGGTGGAAGTGCTCCTTTGCTGTGTTTTTTCTCTTGCTCTTGTAAGCTTCCCTCAGACCTTTTTGGGCACAAAATAGTTTTCATTGACAGTCAACACAGATTTAATTTTTGAGTATGATGTGTAAACTTCTGCTGCCATCATTCATTCTCTGTAAGGGTCAAATTGACAATGGTGAGTAGTGCATACTCTTCAGTATAAAAATTGAATATTCAGAGCAAAAGACACTTTCATTTGTTGCATAACAACTTCACAGATTGTACAATTCAAACCTTAAAAAAACCCTACCAAACTCTTGGACAACAATGACACCTGCTGAAAAGTGACTTGTAAGTTGCTTGTAAGTTGCTAAGCAGAAAGAGGTCAACCTCCCTTTAACAGGTTGGCAATCAGAGCATTGATTTTAAAATACTATCTGAATGACCAACATTATTTTTTTATCTTTTCCTTTTTATAATGGCTAAGCTGTTTGCTAGCTTTGTGCTTAATTTTTTCTGCAACATGATAATCAGAAGTTAAGAAGATTTTTTTCATGGAAACTAAATTTGTGATCAGTAGTCAGTATCTTCTAGAAATTTATAAATTTTGTAATGCGTCTTGAAACAATCTTACTTTTTGAGATTAGTCTAGGTTTAATAGATCAGCTTGTAAGACCTATTCAGAACAATGTGTACAGCTGACAAAAGCCGGCTCCATGCAAATGAATTGATCTGTTCCTTCCATCCTGCCTTCCACACTGCAGTGCCCAACATGCCATCATTCATCAAAGGAGGCATGGCAATGATACAATCACTGTTGAAGTGGGTGGAAGACTGTAGAAATCTACAGCTATTTAATAGCTCAGATAGGCTTTCATTTTTGGTATCAGAAATGTCATATCCAGATAGATAAAAAATTGTCCACTGTTATGTGCACAGATGCGTTTTTGACCCTATGCAAGTCAAAAATGAAAAAGTGTTTCCTTCTCTCTTCTAGGGACTCCAGTCTGTGGCATTTATGCCCAGATAAAATAGACATAAACATTGCTTCCAGAGCTAAATATAGGGGGATAAATTGGTATATCTAGGAGTAATTCCACTTAGTGCCTTAGAATTACAATGTTTAAAACTTACTGATATTTTATCTGCTTTATTTCTCATACCCACTGCTGTTTTCTTCTGCTTCTCACATTCAGTCTCATTCTTCTGCCCTATGCAATGGAATGACTAATATTTATTCTGCATGAGAATTTTCTTGAAGAAGGAGAACTAAGGAGATGATGTTTTTCGTTATTTATATCTCCTTTTCCATGTTACTTAGAACTGCCAATGTTTTCAACTTCATTCTTTGTTTATTTGTTTTCGTTTTGCGATTTCTTTTGGAGTGCAGCAATAGTGATTTTTGTATACTTTTGGTGTCAAAGCTACCACAGGCAGAGCTTCTACTGACGGCTTGTCATAGCAGAGTGGAAAAAGATCTTGGGTAAAAATGTTAACATGGCAAGTTCCAGCTGGTGCAGACAAATCTGAACAATAGCATTACAAGTGGACTGGCATGCCATATTGTGAAGCTGTTGTCAGAAAATTATTATCCAAGACTTTGCACATGGAGGACTGCAAATGCATTCAGGCTTTTCTTCAAAGCACAGTTTGCTGAATGGAAAGGAAGGGAACAGAAATGGGAGGAAATTACCTATTCTTAGGACATAAAACTTTAGAAGTGAAGAGTGCTGCTTGGTATTCAGAGATAAATGCAAGTATCAGGTATGTTTGGTTTTTTGGTTTTTTTTTTTTTTTTTTTATAACCAGGCCAGTTTTTCTACTGCATTTGTCAGAGCTGTTATCTGACCTAACATTCATTTTCAAAATAGAATCTAAATATATACTGAAACAGTTCACCATAATTAAAAATTTCACTGATGTTGCTGTGGGGTTGGGATTGTTCAGAAGTTGTGTGATGACCCTTATGCCTATGAAATTTAACCTAACAGTACTGGGTAGTGCAGGACTAGCAAGCTGGGCCAATGCCTTTGGTAAATGATGTGTAAACCACCTTCGCTACTGGTTCACAGATCTCTGTCATTGTGGCTTCCCTCCTCCTCCTTTCATGCTGTCTATTACTTCTTGAGAAACAGAGGCTCATGAAGCAGCAAAATAATGTGCAAATAGATTCCTAATACCTCACAGTGAATTTTGCCCCAATACATAATGAGAATCAGTTGTGTGGAGATGCTACTAAGTGGCTCTAAAAGGCAAAGTAGGTGTTGATTCACAAGTTGCAGATTTGCATGAATTGAAGGTTTTAATGTGACCGTTCAGACTGTTTCCACTGAAGTGAGTTTATAGCTTTGTGTTAATTTGTTTGGGAGACGTTTATGGCATTAGTAATGTTCCAGGTTGGCCCACCATTATGTTCAGCTTTGCAGTGGACTCACACAACAAATGGATGCTTGGGCTCTATGAAAATGTGTCAGTCCTATTTCCAAAATATACAGTAATGTTCACTGCTTCCTGAGAGTCCATTATGTGCTATAAGGGAGTTTTTATCAAAACAGGCATAGTACAACTTCATGTTATAGAGTCTTTTTTTGCTCCCTTATTACCTCTTTCTGGTATTTCATTGCTATCAAGCTGCTTGTGATTAACGCAATACACCTGTTTCTGTATGCTCCCTGTTAGTCTACATTTTTTTGTCATTAGGTAAATCCTCTAGAAAACGATTTTTTCTTTTACAATTTTTTAGAAGCTGCTCAGGAATTTACACCTTTATGCTGAGGAATAAGTGCCTGGAACAAAAGTTGTACAGATGGAGAAACTCTGACAGGACTCTCACATCCTATCAAGTGACTCACCTTATGACTGTGGAACAACTGAAGGAGAATTGTGCTTCTTGCTTTGCTTTCCTCTGTAATGGCTCTCCGCACATGCTCATTTTGGCCACAACTAGAAGCGGAAATGACACAATGTGATGAGATATAAACTTCAACTGGTTGGCCTGGCTAAGCCCAGGATGCATTTGTTTAGCCCATGACACATTCCAAAGAGACACAACCGGAGCCACTTAAATATGTCCTCTTTCAAGATTTCTTTCTTTTAGGAAGAGACCCTGGTGATGCCTTTATGAGTAAAACCAGACCTATCCAAGCCTCCCCATCTCCATTTTCTATTTGTTGGACACTTGTTGTGTCCATCTTTTCTCCTGCTTTTGTATTGCTGTAGTGTCAATGTGGGGCTAGACTTTGCTGCTGGCTCTTGGCTTCACAGCCTAGCTCCTGCATGAACTGGTCTGAGGGTTCAGGGAGACCTCATGTCTTCTTTTGTTCTAGCAGCAGCAGATACATGGAGGTCCTCTACTGCTTTGTGTTGTGGTGAATACTTTGCCTTGGTGCAGCCTCTTGGCACATTTAATGGGGGCAGAAAGGAAATTTTCTCTGGGGATCCAACTCATCTTTATGTGCAGAATAGCTCAGCTTCATGGAGGCCCACAGTGTTCCCACTCCTGTTCAGGCTCTGTAATCTTGCTTCAGCCAACCAGCTCTTACACCCTGTATAGCTCGCAGAAGAAGCACAATACCATCTCCATGGGATTTAATGACCTCCCTCCCCAAACCAATATTCAGAATAACTTTGGTACTGTTTCATTTTTTCAAGGCCCATCAACATGTACTCTATCACATTTGAGTTAGAAAAATAACTGCTGAACCCAGTGTAGTTACTGCATATTCACAATTTTATTAATGAAGAACATCTGTTGTTTGCTTTGTGATGCTTACCTGAACCTTATGAGGTTGTCTCTAAAATGATTGTTTTGGTCTTCATTTTTAGAAAGGTTTGTATGTATCCCGTGAAATCAGTGCTCTTGGGGCCAAGCAACCTCTGAAAAGACTGATTCTAGCAGGTTATTCTAATTACCTTCTCATACTTTTGCTTGATTTTTGCCTTTTTTTTTCTGAATCAAGTTAAACATTTGAAATTTGATTAAGAAGGTAATTGATAATTCCCATTATTTAATTAATAGCCATCTCTGAAAGCTCTTAACAAAATAAGAGTTTTTCATACAAATATCTTAAACTCCAACAAAACTCAAACTCAGAAAAACCCCAGAAATGTGACTAAATCTGTAAAGTATCTTGCTAGTCAACATATAGTAATATCCATAATTAGATTACTCTTAAAGTCTTACTCTGTGCCTGACCTGTGAAAACTTAGTAGCTTCACCTCTCCAGTGGATGTTTTCCATTTACTAGTCAGCAGCAGACTCATGCCACTCTATAGTAATCAACATTGTCTTGAGCCTTCTGCAAAGAGAGATTGTTTGTAAAAATGCATTTCAGATTCTGCTTGGGAATTCAGTAGAAATAAATTTTAAAGGGTTGTGATTAAAGGCCATGTTTCTCATTGCATTCAAGAGATATCAAAAGGCTTTATAAGGGATGAGACAATAGATTGAGGATTGCCTTGCTGTCTAGAAGGCTCAGCTACACTGAAACAAATTATATTGGCATCCAACTTGGAGCTTTGGCAGTGTGTCTGTCCCTGGGAAGAAAACCTCTGTACCTCCTGCCTCAACCTCCAGAGTTTTAACCTTTTCCCTTCCATGCGTGATCCTGCATGAGTAGGTGTAGCCTTAGGGGAAAAGCCTGTGGTGGCTGAGCTGAGATGGAAAAGGCAACCCTGGGCTGCTCAGTCTCATTCAGGGTTCTCTCCACGCCCCTGATGTGGGGCTGGGCCATGCTCTGTGTTCATCAGTCTTCTGCACAGATGGGACACTTGGTGAGATAAGATATGCCCAAGGTTTGGTATCTTGCCAGTTAATTCTGTAATGTGTTATAAAGCTGATTCTCAACTCATCATTGTTTTAAAATTCACTAGGCAATTTCTCAAAACTGAAAGCTCATTTCTGCTTCTCCACAGCCCACATAAAAACAGAGGCCCAGAACTCTTGGGGGATTTTCCCTCTCCTGCAAGAACCTGGACTCAATTGTTCAGAAGGAGCAAGCTGTGGAGCAAGTCTGTGGCTCTGTTAATGCATGTCTAGATGTTTGTGGCTCAAGGATTTTTTCTGTAATTTCAATGAAAAAAAATCACAGAATACTGAAGGAAAAGAACACTTGAAGTGGGAACTCGGTGAGTGTTAACAGCATGTCACTTTACTTATTGACAACTTAACTTGCCTTTAATCTCAGATAAATTTTGAAGATTTACTGTTGTCTTTTGATCCAAAACTTCTGGGAAAAGCTGTTATATAAATCGTGGACCATGGCAGTGTCCTCTCTTTTTCTTCCAATACGTCTGGCATAAAAAGGTAAGTTTTTGCAGTTTTGGTTTGATTTGTTCTGGACACTTGTAGGTGTCTAACTGAAGAAAAGGATTCATCTAGACCTGAACTCAGTACCTAAACTCCAGAATGTGATCAAGAGTTCAGATGTCCCAATTTCCTACTAGCTTGTTTAAAGGGAACAATCTTATTCATTCATTTACTTGACTTGATCTTCTAAAGTGACATACGAGCGGAAAGCAGATATGGGTTGCAAGTTCCTGCATTTGCTCTGGAAATCCAATGTTGTCCCAAAACCAAGAATTTCAATAACTTCCCTATAGATGTGTGTATCATCCCCTTGTCACTAGTACTAGGAGAAGTGCTTCTGTGCATACACAGAGGCTTGGAAGATCTTCTGCTCCATATTGAGAACCTGATGTTCTTTGGTGTTACCAAGCAAGATTCAGAAAGCTATTAGCTTTGTGTGACCACAAATGTTGGTTGTTACCAAATTGGATCCACCTTTATAGAGCAGATGTGTACATTGTGAAAATGTGAAATAAAAAGAGTAATTAATAAACTTTTCTCTACCATGGTGAGTTTATACTTGAACCTTGAGTATCTCATTGTACGCTCTGCTGCCCATAAAAATTAATTAGTTTTAAGTTCATTTGTAGTTAACCTCTCTAGGTGTGGTCTTTGACTTGTTTACAAGGCTTTTTTATTGTTCTACAACTGAGTGAATTTGTGTTGATATTTCATTACAGATTGAATAGCATAAACAGTGAATGTGAGCTAGAAACATTTTAAATTCCATTGAGCTGCTTGGCTTAAAAATCCTAGTCCTTAAAATCAGGTGTTCTGCATGGAAATATACTGTACTGCGTCTGTTTAAATCTGCATAGGCAACGAATAGAGGTGGCAAGAGGAAAAGATACTAACACAACCATTGCAGTGAGTTGAAATCATGTTTCATTCTTCCAGGTTTGTTATATTAGGACTTGAATGAATAACGCTGCACAGTCAAACGCTTTACAGACATCATTTGCTCAAAATACCATTTAATAACTGCTTGTTGAATGCTTTTTATATCTAGAATTTTCTTTTTCCTATTTTAAGAATACCATTATGGTGTTCAAACTATTTACTTTTATCAGTGTTATAACATCTCGAGTCCAAAAGACTGTAATTGAAGATTCTTTTCTGATACCATCCAATAACTATGGAATAAAGAAAAATATTTTGATTGGATGTTTCGACTGAGCAAGTGAAGAGGTAATACTCTAATATTAGCCTTTGATGGGATAAGAGGCTCCTTTTCTTCTTCTATTATAAAATGCCATTTTGAATTTCTTTGTGCAATTATCAATTTGTTTTTAAAACTGCTGATGCTTTGCAGGCTTTTGCCTTCTATAAAAGCTAAAGAAAATTATGTAAGTCTGAAGAAGAATAAGTGTAAATAAGTCATGTTTGTGAAAGAGCTACTACAGTTCTTTTTAATTAGTTGGTAAAGGAAGTCAGGATAAGCCTGAGGAGGGCAATGAACATGTGGAAGTAAAAGCTTTTAATGTTTTTGAGTAGAAAGTTGTTAATATCAGATTAATTTTCAATACTCTTTACTTCATGATGCTTTGAGAAATACAATTTTGTTGGTGGTTCTCCTTTCTTTGAGTTTTTAGTGTGAAGCACAAAGTGTTTTATTCATGAAGAACATTAATCTTTTATCTCTTAATTTGTCTTTGTTTCCTTCCACATTGCTGCATTTATTAATTATATGCCTTATATTCAAAGCACTACAGCCAGGATTTTAATGTGCAGATGCCATTGTGGAAAGACAACCATATTATGGAGGACCGTCTAGATCCACTGCTTCTAATGATTTATGCTTAATGTTATGCTGACCTGAGTCTTCTAAGTGAGTTTTCACATTTGTGAGGTAAAAGCGTAACAGTCCAACACAGGGGCCAGAATTAATCAGAGCTACTTAAAAAAGAAATTCTAGCCCTCTAATTCTCAAACACCACCATGTAATAGTTTTTGGGGCCAAGTTATGTTGCAAGCAGAGATGTGTGTGTCTTGAAAGCAATGTAGACGGCATTGTGTTATTGAAACAGTGAAGCATGTTAAAGTATCTACTTAATTTAAAACAAAAAAAATCCACTCCCAAATATACAGATCTAAATAGTGTGAAAATTTTCTGGAGCCACAGTTCATACAAAAACTTTATTGATTTAACCACTAATTAAGCAAAGCCAACTTAACCCCAAGAGAATCACCTGCATCCATGCCAAATGTCAAGGTAGGAATACAATCACTAGAGGAAGCCATAGTGCTGTGCATTGTAGCTGATGGCTGGAGCAGAGCATTCCTTATTGAATGGGTGGGAATCTGGTAGGGATCCCAAACTGCGTTTCAGGTCTGACAGAGTAAACAGCTGAGGAAATAAATAAACAGGGAGTTATACACAGAGCTCCACAATGTTCCTTTAAAGTCACTTTTCAGTTTACAACTGTATTTAAATTCTGTATAGCTTACAGTTTCTTCCTGACAAAATAATTTGTTCCTGAGTTCGTAGAATCATAACATGGCTTGGGTTTTGCCTGTATAGATCAGAGATGCTGTTGCTGCTGTTAGAAAAGAGAAGGATAGTGCAAAGTCAAGAACAGGGGATTTGAAATACTTTTGTAGATAAAAATACAAGTGTTATGCAGTCATACTCTTCTGTAAAGTCAATTGTTGTGCTTTACCTGCAGCCTGCAACTAAGCACCACACAGCCTCAGACTTACCCCCCAAAATTCCTTAGTAGGATTGGGGAAAAAGTCAGAGGGGTAAAAATGAAAAAACTCATGGATTGGGATAAAGACGTTTTGTCTGCCCTTTATCTGTAAAGCAAAAGCCACGCATGCAAGCAAAGCAAGACAAGGAATTAATTCACCACAGGCAGATGCTCCCATCTCCGGGGAAGCAGGCTTCATCAGCTTCATCACATATAATGGTCACTTGGGAAGACAAAACACCCCACCCTTCCTCCTTCTGTCCCCAACTTGTTGAACTGGGAGAGGCCTCTGCAGGCATATATGATGTTGTAGAGACAGCCCTGAATGCTATGTAAGGACTGTGCAGCAGTAGCCAAAACATTGGTGTGTTATCCACACTGTTGCAGACACAAGTGAAAACGCAGTACTATATGGGCTGCTATGAGGAAAGTTAACTAGCTGGACTGAATACGGGAATAAGAAGAGTCAAACATAAAGAGACAACCCCATGTGTGTCTTCACTTTTTTCTGGTTTTTTTTTTTTTTTTGTTATGGAAGCATGCCTCTAATTCTCTGGATCCACAACTTTACCAAAATGATGCTGCATCTCTGTTTGATAACCTTTGATTCAGAAAGAGTAGATACTTGCTAATAAAATTATTGGATAATTATTGGATGTGACTTTCAAGCCAAGCTAAACTTCATATGTGAGATGTTTTAAGTAATCTTCACACATTAGTAGCTTCATCCTTGTCTGAAGATAAAATGAATTGCTTTGAACAGAAGAGTAAAAAAAATTAGTGACCTCATTGCCATTTGGTTTCTGGGAGAGGTCTTTGATTTTGAGCTTATTGTTTGCACACAGTAGCCTGTGAGCACTGATAATCACTGCTGGGAAACAGAAAGCTGTGATTGCTGTTGGGACATCCAGGTCTGTCACCCTGGAACAATATCGCTCTTCTCATACAGCTGCTGTAATGAGCGATCTGTTTTTCAGTCAGAGGGTCAGGTGTGGTTATTATTTGACTAGATGTAGATAAATCATTTACTGTTATGCTGTTTCGTGTTGGTAATGGGAAGGGAAAGTTCGGGAGATCTGTTGACTGCTAGCAAGTTTTGTCTGTTTTGCTGTTGATGTTCTAGGCTGAACAGGGAAGTAGAGGTCTGTGTAGCTGTTTGAAATGTTCAGGGAGCTCCTAATTCAGCATTAGTTTCTATGGCCATATGCTTATAAAGTCCTTAGGAATATCCAGGAAGATCAGTCTCCATGATACATAAAACAACTACAGAGTTGTATGGAATTACTACTAGTAGCAGAATTTTTCAAGGGTTTAGCCAAAGACCTGCTTTTGACAAATATAATGCTGAATGTCGTCTTTCATATTGCCAGCTGATGGCTTTCTGTTAACACTGCTGATCATGGCCTGTGAATTTCCCAAGCTAGAGAATTTTTGTCTTTAAATTCTAGACTATATTTTCAGCCAAGGTGAGCTGACAACTCCTCCGAAGTGTATGGTACCCTCTGAGAAATCTAGCCTTCGATCTACTCTCTATCTCTACTTATTCGGTGTTGGCATGTTTTATGATCCTGTCTTGGAAATGGAAAGCTTGGCTCTTTTATTGAACTCTTGCTAACAATTGCCTCTGTATTAAAAATCACCCCTGCCAGGCCTCGGAAATATTTTACTTCTGTAAGAAATCTTATGAGCATTAAGCTGAATGTGGACATTTTGTCAACACTTCTAGAAAGTTCTGGCTTTTTTATTATAATTTAAAAAAATGCATAATCTAGAGAATGGTGCTGTCTGTGGCTTGCAAGGGACATATAAAACAATATCCCTGCAAGTAAAGCAGGACACTATGAAAATAATTGTATCAGCAAGGACGTCGAGTAAACCCTAGAGGCGAAAGAAATCTGTGAATTAATTTCACTTGACAATGATAACTGTGCACAAAACATACTAAGAATGAGGCAATGTAATTGGTGAAATTAAATAGTGAAACCACCAATTCAATCTACACCCTTACATTTTTATGAGCTTTTCTTCACGGTATACACTATATACACGGTATACAAGGTATGCACTTCATTGTATACACAATATACACTACTGAAAGCTGTAGAATTAACTCAGACTCTATTCCAGAATTTTAGTTTTCTAAATAATGATTTTATATATTTCATTTTTTTCTTCTCTTTTCAAAGGGTCTCCCAAACTTTTCATCTTGAACAGTACTTTTTGCTATAGAAAAGTATCAGCAGTCTTCATTCAGACTGCTGGATGGGCAATCTTTGGACTGAGTGATGTCTGGTGGTCAAAAAAGCTGGATGAGGGGGGTTGGACTACAAGGTTAACTGTGTGAAAGCTATTTCTGGACAGAAGGAGCTATGTATTTCTGAGGTGCCCATTACAGGGAAGGACCAGTAACTGTAGCTCAGTTTCAGGTATAAGATTGTTAAAAATAATGTGATTTTGTATGCAATGCTGAACTTTATGCATAGTTGTTCTGATATAAAACCTCAGGAAAGCCAGAACTGGACCTAGTATGTCCTTATGGAAATTCACTATTCTGTATTTCCAGGTTAATTTTCTTGTTAAAGGACTATCACTGTTCATTTTTGTATAATTCTTTTGTCCTTCCATCAGCTCCCCTTCCCCACAGCTTTTATAACTACTTATGATTTAACCAGCCAGGTCTCTTCTTATCACTTAGTTATTTGAGTTACCAACCTATTACATTATTTTCTTTCCCTATGCTCTTTTTCCTTTCTTCTTTCATTTCTTCCTTTTCTTCTGCTCTTTGTACCATTAGTAAATTCTTCAGTAAGTCTGGGAAAATGTTTCCCCTTGTGATTGTAAAGGAATCTTGGATTGAATGTTTATAGCCAGCCTGCCACGGTCTGTGAATCCATTAAGACAGTTAGACTTGCAGGAAAGGTCAGGAAAAGCAACCTTTTTCAGCTTTACCACTCCTTAATCTCATTAGCTATCTCAACAAGTTGTGCTTTCTTCTCTGGTGGGGGGTAGCTGTGTTAAAATATCTGTCTATAAATGGATCTGAAATCAGCTGCTAGTGGATAAAGCATTATCCCTGAGGACCCAAAGGCTTCATGCAATTTCTGCAACACACAGACCAGTTTATCAGAATTCATAATTGCAGAGAGAGGGACACTAATGAGGATCAGCTTTCCAACTGGTGATCCAAATCACTAGTGCCTGACATCTTTGTAAATTATTCCCTCAGGCACCATCTTTGTGTGGTGTCATCTTTTTTGAACAATGGGCAAAATTTCACAATATGAGGCATCTTTCCTGAGAACTTGAAATGTTCTCTAAGTATAGGGCTACTTGGGTGAAGCTACTTAGGTTAAGGTGTTGCTATTTGCTTGTTTTTGGAATAGACTTTCAATCTGCCCTTGGTACATTTACTTTTTAACACCCTTAATGCACAGATCTTTGCTTTTTCCTTTTTGCTGTTTAAGGGCTTTCTGTAGAATTACAGTCTAACCAAAATAAGAGGATTTAAAATAGAACTTGAGTGTGTTTTAGTGTGATATGATATTAGGCTTACCTTCAGGTAATCAAAATTTGAGGTCAGATTTAAGTTAAGGCTTAATCTACAAAAAGGCTCTTCAGTGACTGTACTTTGTGAAACTGTAGCACTGGTTAGGTTTGGGGGATTTTGTTAGTTGTTTTCATGGTGTGCTTGATTTCTTTTTGTTTTTCCAAGAGCTCATGGCAGCAGAATTTTCAGTGTAAAAGACTCTGACCTAGCAGAAAGTCTTGACTCTTATCTTGGAGAAATCAGGATAAAATATTTCATGTTGGGTCTGTCACTCCACTTATGGAATAAAATGTTCTTCATGCATACGTCACAAACAATGCTGTAATTTAAGCAAATTTAAAGCTGGTGTGGAACAATGGTGGTAAATAGCATGCTAGTAGTTCAAAATACAATCTTCTATTTTTTCTGGACAGCTCCCCAGCTTGTGATTTGGCTCTGATTTAGATAAGCTCTTGGACAGTGGTGTTATTCAGATTACATGAGTTTGCATCACAGGAGTTACACTTTTTTGTTTGCATTTTTAGTCTCATCTTTCCCAGTGAGACAATTGTTTCTGGAGAAGACAGCCTTTGAAGGCTCTGTTTTGATTGTTTTATTTATAGTAGTCCTATGGATGTATATTCTAGTCTCCCCTGTGTCTGGACAATCTGCACCTCTTTTAGTTGCTGGATGTTATTTAGGTCTAGATGTCATCCTTTATTCAAAACCTTATTGCTGTGAACCTACCTTGCAGAGCTGTTTTATGAACATTTTACTTTTTTTCTGTGAAACAGTAAATTACGACAAGTTTTCATGAGGTCTAACACAGTTTTAAATGCAGGTTCAGTAGTGTAATCCAATTTGATGTCATATGAGAAGAAACAGCTTGGTAACTCTGTCTTTCAACAGGCTTACAACTCTGCTCCAGTACTTGGAGGGGCTGGTCTCACTTAAAAGTGAGTTTAGTGAATTTACATACACATCTTGCTAACTAGGTTCTGGAGAGGGATCTATTGACATTTAAATTCTGGGGTATATTTGTAGCTAAGGCTGGTTATATTTCTGTTTGCCCTGAAGTTTGTGGCAAGATTACTGGCCTAAAACAGAAGAAATGGAAAGAGAAATATGGTTGTGTGACTACAAGTGAAAATATTCCTCTGAATGAACTTCACATCTGTATTTCTGAAAGCTTATTTTTATATGAGTTGAATGAGTAATAAGGTATAACAAGGAACAGTAGCTTCTGTCTTCATCACTGCAATGCATTTTAAAGAACTGTAAGATTAACAACTGTGTTGTACAGCGCGACTTCTGGAGCTCTTGTACAGAAACTGTCACTCAATCTCCTTCTGCTACTTGATGTGTAGGGCTGCGCATAACACGATTTTGGATTCGCAGCTTAGTCATGTGAAGAACTTTAAATATATGGGTTTAATATTGAAAAAAGAGACTGGCCATGAGTTTGAGATGTGTTTATATCCTTAGCTTGACTCCTTGAAACTTCAGTTACTTTTAAAGAACTAAAATAAATTGGCTATTCTAATCAGTCAATTTAGATTTCTTATGGGAAAAAATGGAGCATATATATGAAGAAAGGGAGGATAAAGAAGTATTGGGTTGGGAAAAGCTGATGGAAGACAGCAAGAGCTCATTTTGATTTGTTCTGACTTTATGAAATGTAGATTTAAAAAAGTGTGGGGTTTATTTTACCGTATTAAAAGAAATAAGTGTCCGTCAGTTATAACCGACCTCTAATATTTCAAGCAGTCTAGTGTCATTAGGAAAATGGAGACAATTTTCTCTTGCCTTTAATTTTATACATCTCTCTGATATTGAAATATTTTTAATTAGAGATACCAAATACTCAAAAACATAATTATTTTATGTCAAGTTCTCCTCTACCCTTCTTCATTGGTATGCCAATGATGAAAATTAACAATTTCTATACAAAAATATTTCTATAAAACATGATTTTATGCCTGCTCTCTCATACTCTTCTTCACAGATACACATGGCATGACTGTTACTCAATATTGAGTTTAGTAAAGCCTATGAGACAATATTTTCCTACAAAATCAGAGAACAGTTTTCAAAAGTAAACTTACTTTTCTTTCACATTTTATATTCTTTCATACAAGGCTTTAAAGGAATTCCCACATATGCCCAAAGCTTCTGACATTAAACATTTTCTGAGCTTTGAGCAACCTACGACGTGGCCTCTGCAAAGAGGCAAATGTATGACAATATTATGGAGAGCTTGTAACTGCAGCAACAGCAAGCGTATATGATCCTATTGATGTGTTTGTTCATTACTCTGTGCTCAGGGGACAGTGGATGTATGCTATCGCCGTTGGTTTGGGCTGGGTCAGGCAGCCACCAGGGCTGGTGCGGCCTTCTGGTGGGTTCTGTCAGTGTCCCCAGAGTCTGGGTTCACCGCAGACGGGGTTAGGGTCCCCTGGCCAGAGGCCACGCCGTCCTTCTCAGCAACCACCCTGCACCCACAAGCCGGAGGGGACAGAGGGAGGTTCCCTTGCCCAGAGCAATCAGACACAGAGGCACGCAGTGACCATCTGCCTGGGCTCGGGACAAGAGACCCAGAGCTCAGCAGGACACCAGACTTTATTCTGAAGGTAACGACCAATCTGAGGATGGCACGGGGAAGGGTCAGGGAGGGACAAGGGACAGGGACCAATTGGGAAGGAGGAAGGAAGGAGAGAGGGAGATATGATATGCATTTAGGGACTGAGGGACAGGAGTCAGAACTCAGCCCTTTCCTGGGGCAGTCCACCCTGGACCCCACCCCGGGGGGTTTCAGTCCCTGGGATTCCACAACTTCTGCAGGGGGGACGGAAGCCTTTGGGCTTGACTCATCGCTACATATGCTTTGTTCTTTTTATGCCTTCAGCCATGGCAAACAATCAAGGTTCTGGCTGCTGCAGGAAGGATTTGTGTAACTTGAGATTTGCACGATAGACCCTTCCCCCAAAGTCATCATGTCAGGGAAGAATCACTGACTGTAAACTCATCACAGCCCTGTTTGTGTGATGCTCACTCTGTGTTGTAGGACTCTTGCTTAAGTATGGGTACCTTTCTCTGCAAGGGGCAAGAGGAAGCAGCGAGGTTTTAATTATCTTCCTAGTTGCTTTGCAATGTGCAAATGAGGAGACAGTTCTGACTTCACCTGAGGACTGCAAATTCCAAGTTGCAGGCCATTGTTATCAAACAAGAAGCAGTCTCCTCATGTGGTGTCAGCAAAGCAAAAAATCCTGTTTTGCAGGCCATCTCGATATGTTTGGCATAATAAGCCTGTGATCACAGCTGACATTACATCCATTCAAGGATAGGGACAGGACCTAGTTATATCTAGACATTCCATTACTAGTTAGAGCCAGCTCCTGAGGCTGCACCTCCTAGTTTCTGAGCAAGGTGGGGGACAGAGGGGGAAAGCTTCCCCCTCCTTCCCTATAAAGCTCTCCCCTATAGCCACTAAAGTTCCACTAAAGCTGCCAGATGATGATGAACAGTCTTTCTCCTGCCAGGAAGCAGTGTAGAGGGCTGTGTTGCAACAGGCATGCACAAATCACCCACTAAGGTCACCTTCTTAGTGGGTGCATCAGCTTTCTCTTGCTCTTTTCATAAACACAGAAAAATCAGATGAGAGCTCGGATTTTAATAGCCGACAAATTTTCCCTTGACTTTTTTCTCATTTCCCAGTCTACCCCAGTGGTGACACTCTGGATCTGTCTCTTATTAGCAGAAATGTTGCTGATTCCAGAGGAGAGATTCAGAACAGCAAATGTCCCATTCCAGGAAAATCATGTCTCCAGTTCTGGGTTGTAATACAAAAGTGTCTTTATTGCTCAGCTACAGGAAAAGTAGATTTTACTTTGACATTTCTATTCAGCATCATGGCCAGCTGGAAAATGTTAGGGTCACATGTAAGCTCTTTTCTCTTCCTTTTTGGAAGATTTACTGTGGTAAAGAATAGGCAATGAAATTGCTGTCTTGTCCTCACAGCAGCCTGCTCCAGCTGTGCTGCAAAAGGGTGATGGGTTACTGCTTCTAATGCTGTATCCCAGCCTTGGGCTCTATAATGGGCTGTAGGCATCTAAACCGCTTCAAATTTCCTGGGAGCTGCAAAAGTCAAAGAGCATGTGCAATTCAGGGATTATGTTATTGATCTTCAGAAGGTAAGGCAGATGCCACTGCTGCAGAACCTGGCAGTGGTGGTGTGAAAACAGAGACATTGAGATCTTCTAATGTTTCTAGTAACAGCGAGTGTTTTTTGTTACACTTCCAAACAGAAAATATGAAGTAGGTAGAAGAAAAGGGTTTTCCTGACTTGCTTTCTAAATTGTCTGAGTGAGAAATAATGAAAGTTTTGAAGATGAGCTTTTATGTTGGGGATAACTTTCAATTGCATAAATCTAGACAACATAACTAACTCAGTCCTCGAGTTCATATTTAATTACTATGTTTTTACCAGGCTCGTTGGTGCCCTTCACATCTGATAGGCAGTCAGGGACTATGTTTAGAGCACCAGCCTTTCTTTCTGTTTTTGCTTGCTGAATAAGATAGGTAAGGACCAGAGAAAGCTTTTTCCCTAATTTAGTCTACTTTCCAATCATCTCCTTGTATATGGAGATAATGCTGTGTGGAGGGATGGAGAAGAATGGGGGGAGAAAGGGATGCATTTAGGGACAGACCTGACACTGAAATTATTCCAAGGTTTGTTCTGGCCCATAGGAAGAAGCAGGTCAAGAGACGGATTCTGAAGGAGGGTTGGTATTGTCACAGAAACCTAGAGGTCTCTGCAAAAGTCCTCTTTTTCTCAGGAAAAGCTCAGAACAGATATTGAACAAAGAGGATTAAAATTGACCTTATTTTCATTGCAGGAAGAGGATAGGGAGTGGTGAAAGTCTACATTATGTAGAACAGAAAATGCAGACCAAAACTTATTAGAGAAGACAGGCAGATAGAGTAGCTACACTGTTAATACTTGGATATGATGTTTTTACACAACTTGAAAGCTGAAAAAGTTTATCTCCAGAAAGAGTATTCCTTCTTGCTTCCCTCTTTCCTAATTTCTGGGATCTGAGGACATGCTTTAAGGAATACCTATCCGTGCTTTCTCTGATTTTACCTTCTTTCCTAGCCATGTGGACCAGAGGAATGCCTACCCTGAGTTGGTAAGACCATTTCTGCATTACTGCAGTGAAACAGAATTATCAGACTACCACAGTTTGAACCTTTTTCTTCATAAAGACAGACCAACAAAAGCAAAAATTCAGGAAAACATGACTGAACCAAAGCATCATGAGTAATCTTAGTGTTATTCAAACATAACTTTTTGAAAATACAGAAGAATCAAGTATATCCTTTATATATAAAGGCTTTCCTGGAGTACTTCAGCATTGAAGAGCTTACAAGAATTTTTTTCTGACTCAAAAAAGAAGAATCATGTTTACTGTAGATGAGGGAGATAAAAGGTTTTGTCAGAAATGTTTAATCCTATTCTCATGAGAATGCATAAGTGGGTAAGTTGAACAATATCTTTCTGGAACTTGATGGTGGACATTGCACTGTGTTTTATGCAGCATAAATGATGGATGATTTCTCTAGCTGGGAAAAATTCTTGAATGTAGCTCTGCTTAAATTCGTCTCCCTGGATTTTGAAACAAAAGGGAGAGAAGAAATGTCAACACAACTTGCAGGAAGACACTCTAGGATGCAATGAGCCATTTTCAGTCATTTACCAGCAGTCCTTAATAACTAGGGAGGTCCCAGTGGAATGGAGGTTACAAAATGTGATGTCCATCTGCAAGGAGGGCCAGAAGGAGGATGTGGGGAATTATAGGCCTGTCAGCCGACCTTGGTGCCGAGGAAAGTCATGGAGCAGATCTTGAGTGCCATCATGGAGCATGTGCAAAACAAGCAGGGGATCAGGCCCAGTTTCTTCACCAAAAGGGTTATCCAGCATTAAAACAGGATACCCAGGGAAGTGTTGGAGTCACCACCTCTGGGGGGATTTAAAATTGTGTAGGTGTGGCATTTAAGGACACAGTTTAGTAGTGGACTTGGCAGTGCTGGGTTTACGGTTGGACTCAATAATTTTTAGAGGTCTTTTCCAACCTAAACAATTCTATGATTCTATGAAAGGTGTGGGTTTTTTGTGTTAACTTCAAGCAAGGAGTTTCTCTCTCAAAAAATCAATCTGTGTCTATCACAGAGGATGAATTGTGAGGGCTGTCTAATCCTGAAGCACAGTCAACTATAACCAGAGTTACTGTACTGCATCTGATGAGTGGATTTAACAGTTCCTTGGAGCATATTTTCAATACTCTAGTTGCAGACCTCACAGACTTCAATGGAGGAGCAATCACAGCTTCAAGGAAAGAGAATGAGCTTTTCAATGGGCACCATGCATTAAAAAGTTTATATATTTCTTAAAGGACATTCGCAACACATTTTTTGCTGAGTTGGAGTTGAAACATTCATGGAGGAAAGCGTATGCAAAAAAGCTGAGCTCTGGTCTCTGTTCAGAACTGTGCTGAAGCCATTAGGGTGCTCTGTGCTACATATAATCCAAGAATGGATCAGAATAGTCTAAAACAGAAGACATGAATGGCAGTTGTGTTTCTCAGCCTTGAAGTACTCCATTATTTAGTGTGACAAGATGATATTCAGTAGCTTCCAGATTGTTTGCTCACTTGACTGCTTAAATACAATGTTGAGGCTGTTGTTCCTGGGGCCAAATTTAGACACAGTGGTTTGAATACCTGCTGGGTTAGACTTTTTCTGAGCAACTTTCTTGCTCATCCTCCTGCGGACTGCTAAGTTCGCTTTGTCAGGCAAAGATCCCTGTACCTCAGCATTCTTATGCATCTGTCTACAGCCTTTACTTTCTCATCAACTTTCTGTTTAAGCATCACTCATCTTGTGTATTGTGCACTAAGGTCCCTTCTTACACAGGCAGCTTTGCCTTCAGCAGCAATGGCAGATGAGTTCTTCCTTTGCCTGTTGCCATTTGTAGAACTTTGCTGTGCATAAAATCCTTGCAGTGTGACATCTCGTAGCATCTGGGCAGTGCCACCCAACTGGGTCCTTTCCACTGCCTATTGGGGCACTTCTGAAGCCCTCTGGACTGTGGTGACAGCCTGCCAGCTAGATGACCAGGTAGGAATATTAAGTGAGTACAACAAACTCCTGCCTTTGCTGACTTTCCTGTGCTGCCAGAGCCATAACTGGATCTTCAGACTGTCAGTGACTTGCTTGTTTCCCTCTGAACCTGATAGCAGATGCTACATAGGCTGTACTGGAGCAGGTGGCTACATCCACAACTGTAGGATTTCCGACCACCTGTAATGTGGCAGTTCTCCTCTCTCATTTTTCCTCTGTGCGTCCCACATCTTGGAGAGCTGCCAGGTGAAGTTCCCACAGCAGAAGGTTCATGTGTACAGCCCTATTTGGGCAACACAGAGGCTGCACCAGTGGTGCCTTTGAGGATTTGGCTCACAGGGCTATTGGCGACACCAAGCATACCAGATAACTTACCTCTTCTCGGTGAAGGGCTGCATCCCAGGACTGGGCCCTGTCCCAACAGACCCCCATGGGGAGCCCCAGCCAGCAGAGAACCACCAGACCCTGTGACACCTCGCAAAATATGCATAGGTTACATTTGCACGATGGACCATGCAAAGCACTGAAGCTTCCAGGTGTTTGTTGGTGTGGACTCAGTTTAAGTGCTAGGAGATGGTTGTCATGTCCTGTGCTGGGTTTGGCTGGGATTAGAGATAATTTTCTTCACAGTACTGGTATGAGGATATGGTTTGAATTCATGCTGGAAACAGTGATGATAACACAGGGATGTTCTTGTTATTGCTGAGCAGGTCTTACACAAAGACAAGGCCGTTTCTCATCTCACCCAACGAGTGAGTGAGCTGGAGGTGCACAAGGAGTTTTGAGGGGACACAGCTAGGACAGCTGACATCAACTGAGATAGGATATCCCACACTGTATGGCATTACACTCTGCATATAAAGCTGGGAAAGAAGTAGGAAAGGGATATATATACATGTTGGAGTCACAGTGTTTGTCTTCCCAAGCCACTACTGCATGGGATGGGGCTCTTCTCTCCTGGGGATGGATAAATACCTGGCTGCCCATGGAAAGCGGTGAATAAATTCCTCGGTTTGCCTTGCTTGCATGCATGCAGTTTTGCTTTACCTACTAAACTGTCTTTATCCCAATCCACAAATTTTATCACTTCAGTCTTCTGATTCTCTCCCCCACCAGCAGGATGGAGCAGTGAGTGAGTGGCTGCGTGGTGCTTAATTGACAGCTGGGGTTAAAACGCGATATGCACAAAGTTTAAAAATATACCTGCTGAATGGCTATGCAGAAGTGCTCCTGTTATGTACATCCTTGTGGGTGTGCGTGGTTTTCTCTTTAATGAGCTTGGCAAGGTTTTCTGGAGTGCAAGGAAGGGAGAGGACAGGAAGAGTTTGCCCTCCTTTGTACCATAAGGCACACTTTCTTCTTAACCTAATTTATTTTGAAAGTTGGTTCTAATTGTGTGGACCTCTGACTCCTGACTATCGAAACAGAGTTATGTCTTCTTGTGGCACATAACAGTAGACATTTAAAAGCCACAATAATGAGCCTTGTATTTGCCAGGAGGTGGTGGGTAGTGTAGCGTGGGCTATAACATGTAGGGAAGATGTTTTTATGGCAGTTTTGGAAAAAAATTGTTGTACATTGCTTTCCTTTGTGGGTAATTGGACTTGGTGACTCAGGTGATATTTTCAAGCCATGTGCACCCTGTTCTAAGCACTAACCTACCTTTGAGAGAAGATGGTAGGTCACATCCTGCAGATCTCAAAATTAATTTGATCTCCAAGAACTCTTTCTAACCATTTTGGGGTTTTCATGTTGCCCTTGATAAACCTGGAAATGTTTTAGGTTACATACTACGTGGTTAGGGAATTTTGCTGGTTTCTGCTTTGAAATAAAACACCGCTAATAAATGAGAGTACTTGCAATGTACGATGGGGCTTTTCAAAGGTCCCTAAAAGATTAAGGAATATGTCAGGGGGTGAGTGCAGTGCCATTTTTCTTCCTTTCTGTGAGTTGCAGCAAGTGGTGGGTTCCTCAGCTGTTTCACATGTTTTGATAGAGATAAGGCAAACAAGCTGAAATCTGTGCTCTTGGTAACTCCCCTGCTCTTCCTTTGCTTGAAAGCAATCTTGTCTTACTGGTTGTTGTTTTACTCTGTGCTGTTATGCCCTGTTTGTTTCTCTCTCTCTTTTTTTTTTTTTTTTGGTCACCTTATCTGTCCCAGGAAATTGTAGCTTTCTGTTTTATTACATAAAACAGGGATATTTCCAGGATATGTACAGCTATGCTCTTGAACTTGTGACATTTAAAGGGCAATAGAATGCTAATGTGACTAATAAAACAGGAAAATGGCTTTCTATAAGTCAATGTGAAAATGGCTCAACCTACCTTTTAAATGGACTCATTTAAACAACATTCATTGATAGAGGCATGGAAGGAGGCTGCAAAACTTGGATGATACAGACAGAACTATGAAAAACAAAGCAAGCTCTTGTCATTCTCTTTCAACGTATTTAAAAAAGATCCAGCCAATTTTTTGCTGTGATGCGAACTCCTTACCATTTATTTTCTACAGATGATAATTCACAAGAGTAATTAGCTGTGTGTTTTTGTTTTGTTTTCATTCTGCTGTGAAAAATGTTTTAGTCTAAAAGCAATTTTATTGGATTTTTTTAACATCAATTTTTTGATTTTTCTTTGAACATATACAGTAAAGTTCCACATTTTATAGGTCAGTATTTCTAGCTAATGGTATGAGGCCTGTGACAACTGTATCTATTACACTTGTAGGTCAGATCCTTTCTGAACAATACTAAGGCTGTACTGATTCTAAGTGCATGGCATATGGCTGCCAAGTCATGGAACTATGTGTGGTTTGAAAATGAAGGAAAGCACCCATCAGTTTTACCTTTGTGACCTTATCCTTTCCACCTTAATCAAGGTTTCTCAGTCAACATGGATAAACACCAAGCTTTTCAGATTATTACAATAGTCAAAAGGCCTCAAATAACAGGAACAATTTGTGATTATGACCCACAGTAATTTTAAGGTATGTTATTATTCTGAATAAAATTGGTTTATTTGATTAAAGGCATATTATGAAGGAAATTTGGGGGTTGGAAGCTGGGAGTGTCCCATGTAGGTGTGCTAAATCTTGCTACTTTCAGTAAGAGAACTATAAGTATTTTTTCTGTTTCTTTAACTATAACAAAAACGAACAACAAACCCCAGTTACTCAGAGAGTAATCAGATACAGATCTTATATGACAGCTTAAAAGTACTCTTGACTAATTAACATTAAAAGCTTATTAAAATATTGTTTTCTTTAATGCAAGTTATTCTTTCATCTTTTCCAGTAATGCATCATTGATTAAGTTTTTGATGTGGAAAATTAGTGCTTCAGGTCTAAAGAGAGTGACAAGCATCGTGTTAAGAGAGTGACAAGAATAATGTTTGAGCTATAATTTCAGGATTAATAATGCAGATTCACCCTTCCTAGTGGAACAGAAATGTGGACATCTAATGAAAACTCCATACTGTAAGTTAAGTTTTGTCTTAACTCCAAACAATCTGTGATAATGGTGGTTTCTAACACTTTGATTTTACAATATCGAAAGCTTTTACAATATCAAAAGCTTTATTATTGCTCCTTTTTGTCCCAGTACATCAAGGTGCTTTCTATTCTCCTGTCTGTGCACCCTGCTCTTGTTATTCGAGCTTAAGTGCTTCCTGCCACTGAGGGAGCTTGTTCTGCTGGTGTCCTAGTTCCATCCAGGAGAGAATTAATTTTTTTTACGGTAGCTGGGCTTGGTGATGCCCACCTGTAGTCCCAGCTGACAGGGAGGCTGAGCCTGCTGGATCACTTGAGCCCAGGAATCCTAATTCCTTATACAATTTGTCCTAGGCTGCAGTGCATTGTGATGTGTGGGCATAGCCAAGACTGTAGTATTATTCTATACCACCCTATGACATTGCCAGTGGTGGAGAAAAGGGACTCTTTCTTTGGCTTCCTGGAAGAAAGTCATTCTTTGTCTGGTCAGGAGAAAGCATGGTGTGGTGGGGAAGAGCCGGTTGGTATTTTTTGTGGGCTTTATGTGTAAATTGTTTCTTTGACTTAAATGTTTGTTCTTAATATTTTAGCTGTTACTGTTCATTTTCTTATCTCATTGCTGTTTCCAGTAAATTAATTGCTCTTATTTCAACCTGTAATGCCTTTTTGTGCCTCCAATTCTCAACTCCATCCCCAGAAGAGAAAGGGGAAGGGGAGTGGGGGAGGAGCAAGAAAATGACATCTAGTTTGGGGGAGTCTGGGGGAAGAGGGGGAAGGAAGTGGCACTAAATTGGGGAGTGCCATCCTGTGTCATGACATGGCAAGACACGAGTTGGCCTTTTCTATTTTGGTGGGTTTTGTGAGTACCAAGTCCATGAGGACAGGGTGACTTAGCCTGATATGTCTGCTGTGGCCATCCTGTATGAGCTGACTCACACAGTAGTGTGGCCTGTAGCTCAGGATCATTGAGCCCTGTATGGACCTGTTTGGGAAATATGTGTGTGTAAATAAATCCACATTATCAGGAGTGATCTTTCTGCTTAAAAGTGGTATTTCTAAAAGGCATTCACTGAATTGTCATGTATAGTGTAGGCATCTTCTTAAAGAATTTACTTCAAATTGGAAACTTATTTTTCTGGGGTAAAACTAATAACCTTTTTTCCCCCTACAGTAATTTTGCCCAGTATCAGTTATACAGGGATCCTTTCTTTTACTGGATAAATGCCTTTTCTTGATTTCTCCCTTCTCCTTTTGTTAGCTACATGCAGATTTTTCCCCTCCTTCCTGCAATTCTTTTTTTCCTATTTCCCCTTGTCTCCAGCCTTTTCTCTAGGTACAGAAAGGACTGGGGACAATGATTTCCTTCTGCTCGCTTTCAAGATTCAGAGCATTGTATGAGACTTTATGGCAATCTGTTCTCCAGTTGAAAACAGCTGGCATAAACTCGCTGTAGAAGTAGTGGTAATTTAAAGATTGCTTATACTTAGTATTGAAGATTTGAAAATGCTCTAGACTTTGTGGAAAATCTTTATTGAACAAAATAAAACTAACAAAACTTGAATATTGTTCACTAATGTTTATCTAGAAAGACTGAATATCACTCCCAAGATGGTGCAACTGTAAAACTGTAAAAGAAAGGAAGGTTTCTCACTGTTGTATCATAGAAAGGAAAAACTTATTTTGAATTCGTGTTGGGCCTTGCAACTTAAATCCTACTTTTTAATGTCAAAACCAGTTATCTTAATCTCCCCTGACAAATCTTTTCCATGAAATGTGTTTTCTATCCGTATGCTTTCCATCTTAGTATGCCACACATTTCTCACACCCACAACTTCATGACGACAGCACATTGTGCTGCAATCCCTTGAAAGAGATTTTGATTTGGCTGCAATATTTCTGTTCATGTTAGATGCTTGGCTGCAATAAAATCAGGTCTGGACCATTCTGTGGTTTTGCTTTGCTGAAAATTTGCTCAAGAACTTTTATTCTTCCTACAAATACCACGTCTTTAAAGAGAATTACAGAGTGCTCAATATTAAGAACTTAGGCTGATAGTTACCAGCTTGTCATTGGCTGTGACCATCTACATTCTTTTGTGTCATGTGAGGGTCCACCCTCCTGTACCTTTTGCTCACATTATCTGATGAAAACAAGTAGCCAGCTCCAGCAACTCTGTGGGCAGGAAGACTGGGCCTTTTAGCTTTTGTTTATGTGGCTTTAGACACTACAGGGACAGGATGAATTCAGTCACAATAATGTGTGACTTAATGTTTTTTCTGTGGATTTTAGCCACTCCATCTTAATATCATCTTTAGATTTCCAATGTCATAAGAAAGTATAGCTGGTTTTTAATTACTCAGTAGCCATTTTTTAAATCTGTGTAGCTAATATTAATGGGCCCAAAATCATAATACATATGGATGATTATTCATTGTGGCAACACCTTTGCTTGAAACCTATTGAATCTTTCAAAATACTTCAGCTATTTAGGAACTGCAGATGATATTGATCTTCTGAAAGAGTAGACTAATTTTATTAAGATCTTATGAATCACTAAATCTTTCAAAGCTAGGTGGCTTTAATAGAGGTGTAATAGTGCTACTTTAAAATTTGGGCACTAAAGCCATAGGACTTAAACTAAAGCAAACTACTGATATACTTAAACCACATTTTTTGTCTGACAATGGTAAGAATCCAAAAACCCCTATAATGAATGTGTATGCCAACAAGGCAGTGGTTTAGAGACAAAGAGAGTGGTTGGCAAGGACTGCTGGGCTGCAGCAGCAATGAGTGCATTCCTACGAGAGCAGCTCCTGCCTCCCAGCCCAGCAAAGTTCAACAGGATCCAGGCTGAGTCTTGGACTGATAACTGTGCTGTGCATTTCCTTACTTCCCTTCCTGGTCAAGGTACATATTTTATTTACTGCAGTCACTCAGGGAGGAAGATAGCAATGAAGTAGGAGAGTTTAGGAAACTTCTCTATTATATACTGATTCTTCTAGGAAATCAGATTATGTCATTTTGCTGCTTTTCTGAACCTAGAAATAGGTGGACCCTTTTACTCAGTTTTGCAAAGCTTTGTCAAAACAGGGATGGGAATCTCTACCTTTCTACCCACCATGTAAGTTTTGTAGGAGACTGGAGGTGTAGTTTGGTATTGAGGATAGGAAGTGATGGCCTGGGTAGGAAATATACAGCTCGTAGGAAGACAGACTTTGCTGGGTCTAATGTTTGTAAAATGATGTGCTGATTTCTGCTAAATGTGATAGTTTATGAATTTTCATAGCTGCTTAAATTTCATCAAAGAGGAAAAAATATTTTAGGGGATATATTATTATTTTTGTATTTCAATACTGCCTTGTTAAAATTAATGGTATTTATTTTACTCAACATTGTGTATGAGTTGTGCTCTAAATTTTAATTAAAAGACACTTATTCAACTTGGCTCATATTCAGCCATACTCCAAAGATAACCAATGCTAGAGCCTCTATGCCCTTTTATTTGCTTAAGCTAGAGTTAAAGCTAATTTTTTTAGTTATGTTTATTGTGCCGCAAAGTACCCACTATTGAGCCAAAGTTCAGGTTGGACACTAGAAAAGGCATCCCAGGATGATGGAAACTGTTGCTCTCCTGAGATAATGTCAGCATTAGGATAATTCCTTTCAGGAAGAGCCTGATGAGAGAGAGTAATACACTTAGAACAAGGAATAAAGCCCCCAAATACAGTTGGGTTTCTTATGTTTGTTCATTTTGTTGTTGTTGTGCGTTTTTTGTTTTCGTTTTTTTAGGGGTTTTTTTGGTTTGTTTTGTGGTTTCTTTTTTGTTTATTTGGCTGGGGTTTTTTTGTTTTGTTTTTGTTTTTTGTTTTGTTGTAGTTTTGTTTTGTTTTGTTTTTCTTTGTATCTTTTTACAGCCAGGCATTGGACACTGTTTCCAAAAATAAAGTGAACTAGCTTTCTGCAAATACGGTTATCAGAAACTGGGGTTATGACAAAAGCAAATAAAATACGTGAAGATTACCTTTTTCTTCTAGGAAAATATAAGAAGATAAATATAGGAGATAAATGTGAAAGAGTGTTATGTGTGTAGCAATTAGTTTTTAGCTCACAGTAGGGGAAAAGCTCACTTTGACAGAATTCTATAAAAACATTTGCATCTTGCTTTAATGGATGGGAGAGGGTTTTATGTTCCTGGAGTAACTTCATATTCTGGTAGCAGATGAGGTCTCATGTGGGACCTTGACTGTACTTCAAAACACTTCTCCTTGCCAGAAGTGCATTGGAAAAGATGTGGGAAAGATATTCAAAAGATACATTTTCAGATATTGTGACAAAGCATCTAAAATGACATAATTAAGGTCATGAAAAAAAATTACAAAAGTTGAACTTCTTTGTGAGTATTAAGAAATAAAGTATAAGAACTTTGTGAGCCAAGGTAAGCTGTACGAGGAGATTTTTGAGTAGTAAATGCTGCTCTGGTTGGCAGAATGCACTTTGGGCCCTGGACTGGGACTGGCCAATTGTTTGAGTAAATACAGGTGAAACTGCTGGTGGGAACTGCACGTGGAACTGCTAGGATGCTCTTGTGTTAATTGTTCTTCCATTCTGTGTTCCTACTCGACAATTTATTCAGTCTCTCATTTGTCTTCAGTCAGGAAGTTTACTGTGTGTATGGTGTTTTGGAGCTGGAGAATGTGTCAGTGCCATTGTTGTAGAGTTTGGGATTCCAGTCCACAGGGACAAAAGATGTATCACTTAAGTGCAAGTACTTTATGAACAAGCATCATCTGTGCCACACTGTAGATGAATGCAGAAGTACAAATACCAATTTTTATGTAAAGTCATATGAAGTAACTGTGATAAAAGACCTACCAAACCTTCAGACTTGGAAAGAAAAGAAGGATTTTCTTACTTTAGAAGCTTATGATGGAAAGAATAAGAATTTTTTATATGAATGTTATGCAAGTGCACTGAAAACAGAAAACCAACCTTCTGAATAAACAAGAAAGCATAAGACTTTGTAAAGCTTTGAGTAGCACCAGATATAAAATAATAAAAAAAAATCGTATAGGAACACTCTACAATTCCCCAAACCCTAAATGATGGATAAACTGTTGAATATCAATGAATAATCTAGATTAGACAAGATAAGGGAAAAGAAGACTCAGTCAAATTCAAAGTTCTGTTAACAAGAACATAATACCATTGGATGCTGTGAATTGCAATGAAATTCTAAGGAAAAATGCACTGAAAATTCATACTGTATAACCATCATACTGCGACTTTCACAGCCAGTGCTTCTTTGGCTCCCTTTAATGACCTTAGGACCTCACAAATGTTTCATAAGGCAGTATTGTTGCTTAGATTTTATTTAGAATAGGGGTTCATCTGAGGCATCAATCAAACTTGTTACAAAATTTTCTGTCTTTGAATGGAAAGGAGTTTGAGACATCATCTGCTTCTCCTCTCTGATCTGACACGGTGCTGAAAATATTTATCTACTCTTGGTTCAAAGACTGTAGTGATGTAAAATCTGTGGCCTTGCTTTGCAGCCTAATTTATCACTTGATTATTATTGTAGTTAGAGGTTTTTTCATACTCCCTGAGCTAATATTTTTTGCTGCAAGTATTTCTATTTGTCATGATCACAGTGAGCACAGGGGATCTTTGCTCTCTTCCCTCTCCTTAGTATGGGAAGAAAGACTTTTGCCTACTGAGTGACTAGAATACTGTTTCCATGCCCTTTTTTACTGTTCTGTCTGTCTTTCACCCGCTTCTCTCTCTCTGCAGAGAGAAAAAATGTCTTTGTCTTTCCTAACAAGGTATTTCACCAAATTTTGAAATCCAAAGTTATTTCCACTGTAGTTGTCTACATCTCTCTTATTTTTTTAGTTTCCCATGACTGGACTCTGGGGTGAGTCCAACCAAAGCTTCACAAGTGCCAAGCACAGCAAATGAATGTGTTTCATGTTCTGCATATATTAAGATAGTGCAAGAGCCTGTTAGTATTTGAACCACTGTTGCTTCACTTCACTAATTATTTTCCATTTTGTGTTTGTGAATTTAACTGTTTCTTTCCAGATCTAAACACGTGGTTTTTTGTTACATTTTTTCTTACTGGGATTGTGAGGAAACATTGAGGGGAGGGAGAACTACCTTAAAATGGGAGAATTACTGTGGAAACCTGACAGGTTTCCCCCTCGACACCAATGAGGAGGTCATCAAGAAGACAAGAGTCAGACTCTTAACAGAGGTGGGTGGATGACAGACTATGGATATGAGTGGAAATAAGAACAGTTGAGCCTGAATATAATGGAAAACTTTTTTACAGTGAGGACAGTGGAACAGATTGCCTTTGGCAGGTTGTAACTGCAGTTTCTGCTGTCTCCATATTTGTTTTTGGCCAGTCAGGTCTTGAAACCTTTTTTGAGCAACCTGGTCTGATCCTTTGTGCAGAAAGTTAGACTAAAGATCTCTTGAGATCCCTTTAAATTTAAATTTTCCTATAATTGTCTCTGTGATTCTCAAAGGTTCTGACTTGATATCTGAGATTCTAACAATCCTTTTCAGCAGGGGACTGCACTACATACTTTAAATATAATTTTATTTCATTTTAAATCATTATTGAAAATATTGACTCACCCTGGATTCACTGCAGATCCCTCCAAATCTCATCTTAAGACTTAAAATTCTGGTTTAGGACGTGAGTGTGTTTTAAAAGCAGGTATTCGTGCACTGACATTTCCTTTGCATTTTATTTTCCTGATGTGAGAATATCATGCAGGAATGTGAAAAAGTTTAGGTAGATAACATAAACGTCATGTCTGTGTCTTTCTGCTCGTCATCTAGGCCAGTAATCCTAATAAATACACCAAAATAAACTGGCATAATATAATTTATAATTATTTTATTATTGATTTTTATTAGCTTTCTTTATTATTAGTCTTCTCAGTCATAATAACCCATAATTTAAGTATTTCTTGCTGGTATTTTCCTAAGTACTGGCAAAAACTTGATTAATACATATTAAAATGTTATTTTAGACAGACATTGCGGGTGCTGCTTTGTTTTTCTCTGTTTCTCAGAGACACTTTTGTCCTCTGAATTGCTAGGGATGGCTTTCACCAGTTCTCAAAATTCTTTAAGGTGAGATTTGTCAGGTTCAGCTATATTGAAAATATCTATCTTGCCTTCGTAGTGTTAAGATGTCCTTTCCTTATTCTGGTCCATGTTCCATTCTCCTTTATTATCCATTGTGTCATTCTAAAAAAGGAAAGGAAATGTCAGTATTTCAGTCTTATCTGTGTCGTACGTTATTTGTTATTCTTCCAAAGTATATAGTGCACATTTTTTTTCTATTTTTTCTCTTATATTCAATAAAAAAATAGAAATGTTTCTGATACAATCAGTGAACGTTCTCTTGAAGCCTTTTATGTTCCTTGCTAGCTGTAACTAATTTTGTGTATTCCTCTTTTGATTATATTTTTATGAGCTGTGTTTCTCCCCCTCATTCATTCTTGGTCATATGTTCTTTGCACTTTTTGTGTGGTTCCCCTCTAATTTTCATGTTAATAAAGAGTTATGAGTGAGACACAAGACAGGGACTGAAAAGAATTGGTAAAATATCTACAAAATAAAGATTTACAAGTATTTATGTGCATCATTCTTCCTTAATAGTCTGACAACTGGGATAAACCCCCTCTGTCTTTCAAGGCTGCTTTAAACATCAAAATTATTTGAGTGTATATGGTGGCATATATAGAGGTGATTGGCTCACAATGCCTGGGTCACCAAGAACTCCTTTTTTCCACCCCAAGGATATGCATGATCAACATGGGATCAAAGCCTGTCTCTGGAAACCCAGAGGGCCCCTATACCATTCAAACTTGACCAAGTCTTTCAGAAATCGTAGAATTAATTGCAATTGCAACTAAACTAAATTGCAATTGCCATTTGATTTAATTGCAGTTAAATTAAATGCAGGCCAAATAGCAAAAGGAAACAATGAAAATACAAGCCATTCCCAACAGACCTCTGAAAAAACATAGGAAATAACCTTTCCACTGTAAATTATACAAACAGCCTCATTATTACAGGGTTCTCTGTAGGCTTCTGGGAACTGACTGACTTCTTGGAACAGCATGGATAAAGAAATAAAATATTTGGGCAGAAATGGAGTGCCAAACATTTAAGATAATGAACTACAGTGTATTCATAGCTGGTCTGTGCAATTTACTGTAAAATAGAAATTGAGCAATGCCTTACTGCCATAAGACAACAGCCGCTCACCACTGTTAAACTGAGTTAAATCTGTTAAGTATTTGCAGAAGAAAGTTGTCAAACAGCAAACTATTATATATATATAGCAAATAATTTTGGAAATGAGAGGAAATGCTACTGAATATCTGTTTCATCTGCAACTTAGCAGAGTGCTGGATGCCACATTTTTCTGGTGTGCAGGGCTGGAAAGGATGGTGGAAAGAGTTACAGCCAAAAAAGTACAAAAGACCGAAGCTTGCTGCTGCTTCTACCAGACTTTCATGAACTATGACTGGTCAGATTCAAAACGGTTCTTTGGGACAAGTCAGATATTTACTGGGAATTGGTATCCATTTAATGTATAAGCAACCATTCATATTAACTTCACGGTGAGTGAAAATACATGTTTACTAAAAGGAAAGCTATATTGGACCATCAGGAGTGCAAAGTAGAAATGCAATTTTGAAGACAATGAAATATATACTCCACTAGCACTTAATGAGCAGGAAGCAGAAGGAATAGGTCAACAAGTTATCATTAGACATCCATACAGATTTGCAAAATACCATAGAATTAGAATAACGTGGGGAATAAAAAAAAAGGAGTATCCTTCTATCATGTGAAAGCCTGTTACTTGCTCCAACACAAAACTGTTTAAACTATTCAACAAATTGCAAGGCCAGTTGGTTTCATCTTGTGTGAGTCAGACACCTCAAGAGTGATAGGGATGTAGACTACAGAAGAAAGAAAATTATTGCAGTGCATTTAATTTTGTTTCTCCAGAGTAATTTATACCACTCTACCATTTTATGGATCTATACATCTAAAAAAGTTTGAAAAGCATAATTTTAAAGACTGCATAGTCCTATCTAATATGAGGGACTGATAATTTCAAATTACAGAGAGAAAATAGAGCACTCTTTCTGTACCCCAGTGGCCTGAGATTGTAAAAAGATTTTTTTTATTCTTAGCATGAATGGTATAAATTTTAAATCTATGTAACAAAATGCTAAATATGTAAGTAGGCCATGGTATTCCTGTTTAATTATACCAGCTTGAATAATTGTGCCAAAAATAATATTCTGATGGATAGCTTCCTCAACAGGGGCATTGTACTGTGATCACATCTTTGTATACAAGATGATGTCTAGAAAGTGCTTAGTAAGAGGGGACAGTCAGTGGAGGAAGGAATAAATCCTGAGTGTTGCAGTGGGTTGCCTGTCACTCTTGTTTACGTGTGAATGCTGAGCATGGCCTGTGCCGTGCTTTGGATGGCTCTGCTGCTTTGCCAGTTTTGAAGCATGAGCAGAGCCTGGGGTGCATCCACATGCAATAGGAAGCTTTTCTCCCTGTCTCTGGCTTAACATCATTGCTGCCTTATTCCAGCGAGGCTCACTCGTGAGATCCAGGCATAGGTCTGATTATTTTTATGCTCCCTAGACTCCACCATTGTGCTGGTGCTGGTGCGTAGAAGCTCAGTTTGCCATCTGGCTGTGTGCAGCTGGATACTGGTATTGTATTTGCCAGCATTGTGTAAACCCCATCCATTCGTTGAAGTCATCCAAGATAATTATACTTCTAAATCCACAGGGCTGTTGCCAAACCATGCACTCACAAAAGGCAGATGCTGTGAATTTTCTATGGACTTCTGCAGCAAATCCACCATGTGCAAAAGAGGAGCGAGGTGCATTATAAAACTTCCCCCTTGTCTTTTATAATGCAGGAAGGGTTTAATTAGACATAAATGAGTTTGATCAATGAATCATTAACTTCCATTAAACTTTAAGTAGATTGCCTGACCCGGCTACTTCATTCTGAATTTAATCTGGTATACACTTGATAATTAGAGTTAAAGGAACAAGGGCTGGAGGCAATCCTTCTCAATCCTTCACATAAAATGGAGTTGAGTCAGCTAATAAGTTAATTTTATAGTCAGTGTGTAAGGACAGAATTGGCCGTAAAATGTGATTTTCCTAGAAAAACGGATAAGGAAGCAGACTGTCACTTTGTTTTGCTTTCAGAATTACCTCAGGAATTACCTGCCCGGGGTCTTCAAAGCCTTCTCAAATCCCATCCTCCTCAGCACAGCAGCTTGGAGGATTAGGTTTCATGAATAGTCAGAAACCAGGTGGCAAGGCAGGAAATCTTCTTGTGTTTCTGTGAGAATGCTGGTGTAGCTCTCCCTGTGGTTGAAAAAAATTATTCTGCCTTGTCTAGATCCATGGGCACGGGAAGGACTGATAGAATGCTGCTTTCTGACAGCTTCCAAGCTTAGGAAAGGTAGAGCCTTTGATCTGCTAGCTTTGCCAGCACCTGCATCCAGAAGAGCAATTGGCATTTCTTGTGTGTTAGCTGTTCATTTTGCCATTTGGAAATGGCAGGCTTGCTAGCTTGGGTGTCTCTGCACAGCCCTGTACTGTGCAATAGGGATGTATTCTTGGGAGGTGTCAAGTTAAGTTCATATACAAAATGTTCCAATTATCAAAGCTGATTTAAAGAACCAGAGGTTTGCTTACTTGCCATACTTCTACAGAAGTGTGTTCTTTTTGTCCTTCTTATGAGCTACAACACTCTGCTTTCTGGGTTCAGATTAGGTTACCCTGAGGGATGCTGGATGATTCAAAGTGGACTCCCTTTGCCTGGTTCAGTATTTGTGTTAGTCCCTCTGAAATACATGTACTTGAGAATAGAACATACAAGTTTGTTTTGAGTTGGATGCTGTGGAAACGGAAGTTCATTTTGCTGACACATAAGGTACACTGTGCTGTCAAAGGCTGTTGTGGTGGGCAGTTCTGCTGGTGGTATCTGTGGCTGTTCACAAAATGCTTGTTTAATGGAATGAGAATATTGCCCAAAGATGCACAGAAACCCATTTGGGGAAAGAATACTTTGAAACCCAGTGCTATCAGCCTGCTGTGGACACCAAGACAAGTGCTAAAAGTGATAAAGGATAAGGCTGGCACACCACCTCTCCTTCTGGCCTTTGCACTTATTGATAGGTGCATTACCACAGTGGTCCACTGAGGTCCGAAAAAAGTTAAGTATGGGATTTCTTTTGGAGTGTAGTTATGAGATTGCTGCTGAGAAATATAGCATTGTCTGGACAAAAGCTCTTCTGTGTACAACCAAAAGCAGGTAATTTCTTGCCTGTGAAGGACTGTAGGTGCAACTAAATGTAGTGATGCAGAACTTCTAAGTTTTGGACTTAGACTCTTAAAATGGCAGTCAGGTTTCAAAAGGGTTCTAAATATCTGTCCTATGCCTTTCCCTTTCCTTCAGTCTCATCCTTGATACAGTATTTCTGAATGCCCTGTAAGTGCTGCAGTCTGGGGTCTCTGAGAGCATTTCTCCAGGGCTGTAATGACCTGTGAAGTGATAGGTGGTTGTGGGGCTAGGTTTTTGTGGTGTGCTTTAGCTGCTGCTCTGAGATACAAGGGCAAAAGTAGCAGGTGATTAGCTACCTATTTAAGGAGCCTTGTCCATTCTCTGCAGTCACGCTGAGGGAGCCTGAATTAAGGGTTGCCGAATTAAGGTCGTGCAGGCAACCTTAATACTGCCATTTTGAGATTTTTGAATGCTGGATTATTTGACCTTAGTGACATTATTTTTAAATTGGTTTATTTGGATGTGATTTTGTATATTTAGGTCAGAAAATTGCTAGCAAATTTCTCCTCCTGCTTAAAAATCCACTGATCTATTCTTTTTAATAACACTGCCATTATGAAGGGGAGAACTGTCTTAGAGATGATGAAGATGTCTAAAAAAAGGCCCTTTTCAGTGTTTTAATGATGTTGTTGTTCACAAACACTTGCTGGTATGCCATCATTTATCTTTCAAATTCTCCACAGCCAGGCTCCCATTATAAATGACAATAGCTGCTGGGGTTTAGTAGCAGAGAGCTGAGAGTGCCCTGTTCCCACATTGCTTGGCTCACCTTCAGCCCAAGTCAACACTGACCAGCATTAATGGCTGTTGACTGTTTTATGTTGCCTGTATAGTGTGTGGTGTTTGGTTCCAGATTTCTATAAAATAAAATTGTCAGTGCAGCCTTGTATCAAAAGAATGTTTTTCCATCAAAAGAGCACCAAACTTTTGCTCCAGTAAATGGTGACTTCTGGTGATATGATTTTTTTTTTGTTGTTGTATTCCTTGAGAGATCTTTCCAGAAGGATATTTGATGCTCACTTTGGAGATAGTCATAGGGAACATCTACTGATGGTGGCCATTTTGTGCTGTACTGAGGTAGAAAAATGAAGGCTTAATTTCCATCAGTAAAGCACTGCTCTTACCAGTGCTCACAGGGTTATGCATGTGAGCTGCTGTTTGCCATTGGCAGTAAGGGATTTACAGCCTGGCTTTCTGGGAGTTGAGAAACTTATTCTCTCTAGGGTGCTTCATCCTGAACCCTTTTAAAAGCGTTTAAAAGTCAATTCAAGTGATAAAATCTGTTATTTATTTTCAAGAAAACATGTTTTAAGGCATCAAAACTGGTTCATTATTTGAAAATACATTTAGGATACATACTTGCTTTCCACAGAGCTCAAAAGACAAATTTCAAGTAACAAAAGCCTTCCTAGCAGGTGGTGGATAAACATTTTATGTTTCCAGTAGAAGATGGGCTTGTCTCTTGCTGCTGTAAGCGGTCTGAACAGATAGTTGTTTACAAAAAAGATGCAGAAGCATTTGCTACCAGCCAAGTCTGACAACCGGCTACATCTGTCAGAATGTGACTAAGGAATTTCATAGGTCTGTCAATAAAAATATACTTTTCTTAGCTATATTTTACTTTCCTTAACTATTTTTCATCCTATCATCTCTAAATTACAAACTTTGTCTCAAACAACTCCTCCTATTGAGTTCCTGGCTTTTTTTTTTTTTTTTGAGCCTACAAAGAGAGTGATTTTTCCTGAGTGATTTTCTCAAAATAGTCTCTGACAAAGCAGTGTAAACCCACCCACACCTGATCCTGAAGCCACAACTACATGGATCTCCATGGCAGTCGTATCCATTTGGTCTAGAATTCTGCAGTCCAGGGAGTGCTAAACTTTGCAAGAAAATGAAGTGTGTCCACTTCAGACAGAACCCTCAGAGATTTTGCTTGCTGGGTTTTATCTGAGTGCATATGAACTGTGACATTTTGATGTATTTTAAGCCACCTAGACTTTGGCAGTCTTTCATAAGGATAGGAAAAAGTATTTTTTTGACCCAAAGCAGAACCTGTCAAAATTTTTCAGATTGGTTGGAGTAATGTATTTCTACTTGTCAGCTCAGAAATTGCTGTATCATTTTTACTAAATTTTTCCATAAAGGTTCAGCCTCAGATTGGTCTTTGTAAGGGAAACTAGTATAAGTACTACCAAAGGGTAACCAACTAAAAAAAAACTACAACCAAAAACAGAAATAAAAAAGTAATAACCACCAAAAAATTCCAACCAACCAAACAAGAAAACCCAAACAAAAACAAAATACAAACAAACAAACAAACCAACCAAAAAACCCCAACAAAAAAGAAAAAAAAACCCCAGACAAACCACCCCAGAAAGAAAAGAGAAGAATATATAATGGAAGAAGTAGGAGGTAGCTGGATGCTGGCAAGTTTTGAAACACCGTTTAAGACTTCTTGTGAGCTGAAAGTAAAGGCAGTTAACACAGCCACAAAGTCAAAGGAAATTATTGTTCTCTTCTATTTAGCACTAGTCAAGCTGCATCTGGAATACCATGATCACTACTAGGCCCTCTGGTACTTTGTTGGAAGGAATCTGGCAGATGGCCACAGAGATGGTTAGCTAACGGAAGATGGCAGGCTGAGGAAGGCAGCTGGGCTTTGCCAGGTCAGGCTGTGCTGGCTGAACAGATCTGTGCTGTGAAGAAACACCACACTTTGGCTTGTTGGCAAGTGCCTTTTCTTGACAAAGGTAGAACAAGGTGATATTGTGGCACTGGTAGCTTTTTTGTGGTGATGCCTACATAGTTTTTGCTAATAAGCATGACCTGAGGGAAAATCCTCTGTGCTAAAGTCTTCAGTATAAGAAGTCAGCTTTTGAGCTAGGTGAACATACCAATTTTTTTTTTTTTTATTAGAAAGCACATATCCTTTGATGTCCACTTTGCAGTTCAGCAGTGTATTGTCTTCATTTCTGGCTCTCATTTAGCTGTTAACAACAAACCCTTTGCATGTGCAGTGGCTGCTAGCTGAGAGGCCCATAAAGGTGGCAAAAGGCCCAGCAAAGCTCTTGTGTGTACACTGTGTGCATAGACAACTTGAGCTCAGGTGACAGAAAACACCTATGGAGGGGTTGGGCCTTTCTGGGGTTTATCTCATCTTAGGTTGTTTTGTCTGGCACACAGTGGATATGAGACCTCAGCCTCCATCTAATGGAGTGGCTGGATGCTGCTGGTTAGACAGAAAAAGTTCAAAGCCCTTTCAAACAGCAAGAAAATGAGCCCTGGAGTTAACCCTAGAACTTGTGATAGGTCTGAAGTTTTTCTCTTGAGAGGCACAGCTGTGCTGTCCCCCAGCTGGCATAGAGAACATGCCTGCAAGTGAGTTCTTACCGCAAGCACTGAGCATGGCCTGCAGCTTCCTGCCACTGCTCTTCTCTGACAGCAAGGGGCACAGCCCCTGCCACAGGGCAGTCACCCCTTGCAGTTTCAGAGTCAGTTCTTCTGCTGAAGGGTCTCCATTAGAAAGTGCAGCATCCAGGAGTGGAGGGTGTTCTGCAGCCACAGAACTGAAGACAGGGAGATGGATGTCTCTAATCAGCTCAGATGGGGAAACCTGTCAGAGATGAAAGCTGAACCTACATATCTTGATTCTTAGTTCCATGCCTTAGGTCTCAGAGCATCCTTCCTGATGTGAACATGCTACTGTGCTAGCTACAGACCAGTATTTTACAGTCTTCTCTTTCTACTGTATAGCACCTTTCCTCTATTTCGCTTGATTTTGCTAAGAACAATTTTTTCCTTCCTACCACTTTCCACTTGCATCCTCTTCTGCCTTTTGTTATATCTGTTCCCCTTAATCTACCTATTCCTCCACATCATGGCTCTGTGATGTGTATTGGCAGCTATGATGAAGCGAGCAAGCTGTCAGAGTAGCTCTAGTAGAGCCTTCTTTTGGAAAGCACTCCAAAGCAGACACAGCTGTAGTCATGAATAGTAAGTAGAGAGCACACAAGACACCAGACATAAGATATCCCTACTTTCTTTTCCTCCTTCATCCTCTCAATATGTCTCTGTCATACTCCTCAGTGGACAGGACTGCTGCTACTCTCTCTCCTCTTGCCCAGTGTGATGCTATTGGGGCAGTAGCAGCTCTGTAGCTGCTGGTCTGCACCTGCGCGATGCATTTGCCTGAGGATGAGAGCACCACAGAGCACCCACATAGCTTCTTGCTTCACATGCAAAACTCCTTCCTTTGATGTCACGTGCACTAGTGTTAACATATGCTATGCAAACTTTCTTGAAGGAAACGATCAGTCTCCCTTGCCGTTGGCAGAGATTGTTTTTTTTATTTTTTCTATTTTTGCATGTGAGGATAGCCTACACTATGTCACAGTGCAGATACAAAGCTACAGGATAAGAAAGCTGAGGTAGCCTGTAGGACTGCAAGTCAAGAGAAAAATGGTCACAAGGAAACAAGAGGCTGGGAGGAAGCCCAGAGCATGATTTGACTGATTCTGGAGGTGGCTGGGACGACAGGTTAGGACAGCTGTTTTTTCCTTCCTAACTGATATTAGTGGTGCTGGAGGCAGAAATGGAGAGAATTGAATTGTGCACATGGTGCTGTCAGATTGCTCTCTTCTCCCCCACCAGACCTCTTCCCATAACACACCAGAAATACAGCTGGCTCTTTTCTCTCTGTATAACTGCAACTTCAGTGGAAATGCTAGAGTAGGTATATCTGCCTGTTTTGTTTGTTCTGAAGGTGTCTCAGGGGATTCACAAGTTTTGTTTTGGAGGAGTTTTGCTGTTCCCTTCCGGTCACTATGCAATATAGGGGAGGGATTTGACAGTGCAGAAGATGCTGCTGCTGCTCTTAGGATTCTGCACAGTTTGAAGGCTGTTGGAGGCTTGCCCATTTAGCAGGTTTGATGGCTGCCTTATTCACTGGTACAGGAAGGCCTGCAGGCCACACTGTTGTTGCAAACCATGTGATCAGCTGATTGTCTGTATCATGTAAACCAAAGCTCCTGCTGAATTCCTTTGGAAGTAGACAAGGCGTTTGGCCTGCAGCACTTGAGTGAATAAATGCTCTGAACTATGGGGAACTCCGAAGCAAAGCTTTTAGCTCTCTCTTTTAAAAGGTATTTTTCTTCAGTAAAATTTTGGCCCAGCACAGCAGTGTGTGGAACAAAAGGCAATGTTTTACAACACCATAAAATTATTTTATATTTTTAATCAAAGAAATTATATTTTTTATATCTTCTGTTATCTTAAATGTGACTGGCCTGCTGAATGACTTCTTGAATACATGTAGTTTGCACATACATAGGTGTATCTGTCAGTGCAAGCTTTTTATCTTGTGTGTTCTATATTGCTCACTGATAGTATTTGCTTACATGGTTGATGACAAACATAAGGAAATCTTTCTGAGACCAGGAGCATGCTGCTGTATTACTCTGGAGGGTATTTCTGTTTGCTGCAAGCTCTACACAATTTAGTAATATGAGGACAGCAGCGTTGGTATATGATACAGTGTGTGTTGCCAGAAAACACTGAGTTATACAGTGAAATAAAAACTAAGAGGGAGATTTGGGGGAGGAGAGAGCTTTAAATTTTAAATTTTATTTTATGGGAGTCAGTAAAATCTAGACAGAACTCAGGGCTTTAGATAATGTACTGGTATTAGGAAGCACCTTTTTAGATAACCCTGTTGCAGGAATAGAACATCACCTCTGAAAGCAGTTTCAGACTATTTTCTTCCGTAAATTCAGTTATTGTCTGACTTCTGTTGCTCATGAGATCTAACGGAAGATTATGGCCTCTTGGAAATCAAGGTAAAATCTTCCAGATGTATGAAAATGCCAAGTGACTGATTAGTGGTGTCTTTAATGGTCCTCTGCAAAGGTTAAAATTTTGTAGCCTTGAGTAGTGTTGGCAAAACAGTGGTACCTGTTTTACAACAACTTTGGAGCAGGCAGTTTCCACCTTTTATTCATGACAGTAAATGGTTATTATCTGGCTTTAGGAAGCTTTCCACCTCCAAAATCCATACCTAGGAATGTCTGAAAGGGAATTCACGGAACAAAGTGATCATTAATTAAAGGTAGGAGTGTTGGCAGTCTGCACAGAGAACTTTTTCCTTTTAATGTGTTGGCACTGGTTTCCTGAGGAAATTAATCTAATGCAGACATATTTTGCTTGTTACACATGTCTTGATTCTGTTGAAAAGATTTAGAGCCAGCTGTATTTGTATGGGGTTGAACCAGAAGCCCAATAGGACAGGTATGGGGGTAGAGAACAGACCCAATAGATGCATGCAATAGAGAAGTTGTGATCTTGACCCTAATAAGGCAATTGAGGAGCAGAAACCACATATAGTCAGCATTTAAAATTCTCCAGCCATAGAGAAAGCATTGACTGGGGCTTTTGCTTTTTGCACATAAGGAAATTCAGGGATAAGGCGCACATCCATCCTTGCTTTGTTAGTACCAGTGCTGCTGCCCAGTATTTGATTTTGGGAGATGTGTTTTGATGTCCCTTCTGTTGCCATTTGTGATGGTAGTACCATCGAGAACTTCAGGAAATGGAACTGGGACGACAATTGTTCTTGGTCTTATTCTTTCTTCTCTCCCCCTTAATGTTTCTTTATGGTATAGTTAGTGCTAGTGCTGTTCACCCAAACCCCACATTTGCAGCTTCATTCTGACTGCTTTTACCTGCAGGAAATGCCAGGGAAGGGAGAAAGTTTGTAATTTTCTAGGTCTATAGTTGATGGATTAAAAGTTGTCATTGCATGGGAAAGAGATGGCAACAGAAAGGGCAACTTCAAGCAGAGATGAGGAATTCCCAAACCCAGCAGCTTACTCTGAAATACAGAGAAGTAGTGCAAGAGTCTGTGTGTCAGCTGCCTAGAGAAAACAAAAGACTTGGCTTTTCTGAATGTTGTCTCAGAGCTGTGGGCAATTTCCATAGGTTCTTCTTCTTTAAAAATGTTACTTTAAAAATCAGCATCCAGATAATATGCAGGAAACTGACATTGCAGTGTCACACTTCATTTTGTCACATGGTGCAAAAGGAGAAATGGAATTGAAAAGCAAGATCTCTCTTTCAACCCTCTGTTTTCCCCCAGCAGTTATAAGCAGGGCCATGGCATTGGTGTGGGAGGCCATGACCCCTTCACCCTGCCTGAGGAAAGAGAGAAAAGCAAATACACCCTGTTGGAATCTTCTCCTTCGGGTGCTAGCACCAGAACTGACAGTGGTGCACCTGCTTCTGCTTCTTGTCTGCTCAGGGGAATAAAATGCACAGAAAGCAAGAGGATGTGAGGAACCAAGGCAGCTGCTGCTGGGCAGTCTTAAGTGATGCTTCTGGAAGTGTCTGAGCTCCATGCACAGCAGCAGAGTGTCTGGAATTACTACAGAATTTTTTGTCTTTTGAATTCGTTGCTGCTGCAAAGACACAGCTGCACCTACTGCAGAAAAGTTGTCGTGCTCCTTTCAGGTGTAGATTGGCCTCGGTACATGTGTTATTTATTGATATTGCATTGCTTGGAATAAGTGCTCTTCAGGGCTACCCTGTCTCAGCTACGGTTACAAACGAATGCGCACACATCCATCCTTACCCTATATTGGTGTGGCTCCAGTTGTTGCCAGTCATTTATGTTCAAACACGACAGATGTTTTGATGTGGATGGGCAAATGCCTGCAGAATAACAGTTTGATTCACCTGATCCTTTCAGATATGCAGTTTTGCGTAAGATTTCCCACAGAGAGTTCAAACCCTGCAGTCAGAAGAGGACACATGGTGATCCTTAAGATCTCTGTAAGGTGGTTGATGCATTTCTAGAGCATTTATACTGATAAACCATGCACATTAGTGCTGGATGAGAATCAAGGTAGGAATTTTACTTTATTATCTTGTTGCACAAGACCTATGCTGATCCTAATGGCATTTTCTAACCCTTATCCTAGGGTGAGAGAAGGCTGACAAATTATCCTATACTGAAAAGGAGAAAATGTCTTTTTCCATGGCACACTGCTACAACTTTTCTCTCTCTTTTCTCCCTGCAGGTGTCCCTTAGTCAAAGGAGAGTTTTCTCCAACCAGCCTCCTTTGACACACTGCTTGGTAGAACAGTGCTGCTGGGTTTTGCCCTTTCCTGTTACATGGAGACATAGTTCAGATTTGAGCAGTGGAATGGGTCTTGGAGGAGTGCAGAACAGTGGGATATGGGAGACTCCATATCCCCCTCCATATTTGCAAGGAATTGGTGGAGATCTAAACATTACTTGTTTGGGCAAAGAGTGGATCAGAAGATAATTAGGCAACTGAGGAGTTGTTCATTTATCACCTTGGTGAGATCAGAGGGAAGTGTAGATGAATTAATTCGTTGCTGCTTAATGAATTAATGAGAACAGATAACTTTCTGTACATGTTTGGAGAGGGGGTTTCAGGGTTAATTGTGGCTAACTCAGTATGTGGCATTAGCAATAAAGCATGAAATAGTGGTTTAAGAAATGTCCCTGAGAAAATGATTTGGATTCCAGACCTTATCCACTGACATGTTTCTGGCACTGTCACAGGACTTACAGAAACTAACTACAGCCATGGAAGTAAGCCCAGCTTTAAATGATTAAATTGCATCATAGAATCTCCTTGATCAGGGTACTTGGTACCCTTGTAATCAGGATGCTAGACAATTTAAAACTGGGCATGGGTCCATGGGTGCAGAGAAGTGTCTGTGACAAACATGCCAATATTCTATGCCATCATGCACTCATTGCCAGTGGTAAGTAATGTAGAACATCTTTCAAGGTGGATTGATCAAGGGGAAAAAATCAGCTATATTTGTGAATATTCCATTTCTGTCACATGCTGGAAAGGAATATTTCTGTCATGCTAGTTTTCATTTAGAAAAAAAATCAAATGTATGCACTGAAATGAATAATGCTGTTTAGGAAAAGCTGCGTTTGTTGGTTTGTTTGGTATTTTTTTTAATAGAAGAGAAAATATTCAAGTTACTGATAGATGATTTTAGCACTTTGTGACATCAGAAGTCACCTCCTGGAGACTTCTTCCTCTGTGCTTGGGGTTGGACTAGGAAAAATATAATTTTACAAAGCACTGAAAGACTGAATACATAGAAAACTGAAACCATACCACAGATACCTCATAATGACAGAAGGGCTGTTGAGACGGTTAGAGGAATGGAACACCTTTCTTATGAGGAAGGCTAAGAGCACTGGCATTGTTCAGCCTGGAGAAGAGAAGGCTTCGGGGTAGCCTAATTACAGCCTCCCAGCACTGAAGGGAACCTACAAGAAAGCTGAAGACAAACAATTTGCAAGAGCATGTAGTGATGGGACAAGGAGGAATAGCCAAGGTTGGATGAGGCTTTGAACAACCTGGTCTAGTGGGAGGTGTCCCTGTCCATGACAGGGCAGTCGAAACCAAATTATCTTTAAGATCCCTTCCAAACCAAGCCATTCAGTGATTCTATGAAGATATTCAGGGTGCTGACACATGGCATGTGAATGAATCTGAAGGAACTGTAGCCTGAAGAAGAGAGAACTGAGGGACACCTTGCTGCTCTCTACAACTCTCTGCTTGCAGGGCACTGATAAGAAGGAGTGAGACTGTCTTGGAGGTAGAACATCTTTCAAGGTGGATTGATCAAGGAGAAAAATATCAACTGTATTTGTGAATATTCCAATAAAAGGGCAAGAGTCAGTGTGCATCAGCTAGAACATGGGAAATTCTGACTGCATGCTAGGAAAATCTTTTTCATGGTGGAATTGATCAAACATCAGTTGCCAGAAGATTTGAGGAAATCTCCATTGTTGGAGGTGTTCACGGCCCTGGACAAGTCTGATCTAATTAAGCCTGCTTTTAACTAGGTATTAGACTAGGTAGCCCCGGGAGGTCCCTCTCAGTCTTATTTTTTGAGTCTGTCTTTTAGAGCTATTTGGGATTTAACACAGTATTTTCTTAATGACTTTGCTCTGAGTCACACACAGTTTTAAATATGTGTCCATCTAGAATGGGGCTTTCTGCCAGCTGTTCCTTTGTGATGAAGGCCATTGTATTCATTATGGGCAAGAAATGCCAATGGACTGCTCCTGAAGGCGAGGGTAGCTCAGGTTCTTGTTAATAGCTTCCATGGGGCAGATTGGAGTGAAATGACACTGAATGATCAGTGTTTATAAATACATAGATATGTAGGATTTATTTTAGAAGAATTTGTTTGCAATGAAAAGCCAGTATGTAGCCATTTTGGTTAACATTATCGATAGAAACATACCAATATAGAAGCATAAAAATATAACTTAAAAATGTACAAGGGAAAAGAAAGAAAGACAGAGAAACAAAGGATAAGAATCGGAGATTTTACTGTTGCCATTTAGTTGTCCATTGGTCAAAGTGATGGTTGCGGTCTCAAAGCATTGGGGGTGGAGGAAAGGCCATGAAACACAAAGTTCAATGGGTCAAGATAATTTAGGTTTACATGGGAACCCTCTCTGCCTTGTGAAGATCAGAGGTTTCACCACTATGCATCCAAAAAGTTTCCTGTTGGACGAGGACTCTCCTCCTCCCTTTCAGTTGCAGGAGGTGGTGCAACCCTGGCCTTAGCACATGACTGATTGTTTTGAATCATTAACCATTAACATTCCAACCTCTCCCAGGAGGTGATGATCTAATGTAATTTAGAAAACTGGGACAACTCAGAAGACATCCCGCTCCGCTGGCCGTAGGCTATATCCTATTCAGAGCAAGGTATGACTAAATGTGACAAGTGAGGATCGGGGACAGATGAGAGCCTGGGGTATGCCAAGAGAAATGCTCCACAGTACATGATTCAGGCTAACTCTGATCTGTGTTTGCATGGTGCAAAGCCTGAGCTAATATACCTTGTCCTTGAATCAAGGTATTTTTCTTGGGGTTCCTATTGTAGATGTTAAATTGGTGTTGTCTTGGTTGCTTCAGATCACAGCACACTTGCAAACATCTTTAGTGACCTTGTGTGGCTGTTTTAGACATTATAGTCAATACAAGTAGCATTCCCTAGATATTAAGAAACAGAATATTTTTAAAAACATTTTTAAGCTTCCTGTTGAAGTGACGATCAGTTTTTTTGAAATGGGTTGATCTATAAACAATAAATGGCAAGAGGAAAGTAAAATGACACTGAAATATAAAGAAAGCCTAGAGGGATAAAGCAATCTGCACAATGTCACCCAGGAAGTTGATGGAAATGCTGAACACTGCATCTGGAGTCTTGAGTCCATGCCATGGACTCAACTTTCTGATGCTTTATTTCAGTGTTGCTGTTGTTAAATAATTTCTTTCTTTATTTTGCATCTGGTGGGGTATGTTTACTGATGCATGATTGTTGCTAGGAATAACAAAGTGGCCATAAAAAAACCCAGCAGCAGAACTTCAGATTCTATCTCAGGCTTAGCTTAGATAAGATAAAACTGGTATAACTTTTTTCAGCTATGTGTGATCTCTAAAGGACTCTATACTGACTAGGTGTTGCCACATTGCTATGTTACTGAGCCCTTCACACACATTTCTGGGCTTTTTCTGACTCTATAAATGTGTTTCCCCACCAAAATATGAACTGTCTCTCTGTAGTAGCTGCTGTAGCACAGGTAGTATTAAAAGAAACCCTGCAATTCCTTGAGGATCAAAAGATTCTCAGCAGGACAGCCTTTGTTATGCAGATTTTAAAATGACATTCAGATAAGAAGATGAAACGTGATTGTTTCCATCTTGGGAATGAACGCCTTTATTCTGTTCATTTTTTTCTCTTTTATCTTCTTCCTATTTTTGCTTCCTAGCTGCAAGTTTGGATAAAGATTAGCCAAGAATAGGGAACTTAAATTCCTGCTCTTCAAGTATGGGTTCACTGTAGAAACAGGAGTGATGTTCAGCTGACCTCTGGTTCTCAAATCCAAAAATAAATATATTATAGATTTCTTTTGCCACTTATCTCATAATTTCTGGGCCTTTCTAATTAATGGAAAAGATCAGGAAGAAAAAGCACCAAACAACCTCAAATAAATGGAACAACATTGTTCTTTTCCCCACACTTCTGCTGCCTTTTACATATTATTAGTAAAAAATAACATGATTTTCAGGGCATGGAAATGGAGACCTTGCTGTCTGCTAACTGTGTGCAATTCTTGGAGATTAGCAAAAGCATGAGGACTTCAGGTAAACCAAGAGGGCAGTCTCACAAGACATTTAATGGCAGCACGTGCTCCAAACAGGTAAGGGCTGGGGCTGCAAATAGCAGTTTCCTTTGTTGCAGTGCATTGTGCTTCCCAGCCCATGACTTACTTCCAGATCTTAGCACTGCCTTTGGTAAGCTGGTAGAACATAAATTTTATATAGCTTTCATTATGTAGCCTCACTAGGGTCTTTTCAACTTCTATTCTAACCTTGAATGAATCTCTTTTTCTGGTGAAGACCTGAATGAAAATCAAGCTCTTGCTTGTGGCTGCAGCCAGGGGTGTCAACTAGTTGGATCTGGCAGCGTGATTTTATAAAGCATAAAAAGAAAGAGAAGAAAAAGCAATAAACTGTGAAGAGTAATTTTAACAGAACTGGCTTCGAGAAGGATTTAAATTGTTGTTATCCAAAGGAATGTTTGTGAAAATCAAATGGTAAAACTACCTAAGAAATGGTGTGCTTACATTTTTTATTGTCCTTGGTTTTGTTTGGATGAGGACCAACAGTGTCAAGTCAAATTTTTGGATCATTCAGGAAGAAAATTATATTTGCAAGAAAATTAATTTAAGAGATTAATTAAAGGTTATTTTGCTGCTGGCAATCAGAAAGGCAAATATCTTGACACTCCTGTTTAGTTGCAAATATTTTATCTGCCATAATTTCTATGACTAGCAGATTTTTTAAATGCTGTCTGTTACTTTGTTTGCTTGGGAAAATCTGGGGATTGTGGATAGACATTCACTTCTAAGGGCAGTGCTGTAACCGAACAGGTTAATATTTCATTGCTTCTTCCTCTCTTGAAAAGGGGGAGAGGGTTGCCTAATTGTGAATGTTACTGAATTAAAAACCTCTGTACAAGCTACTCTAAGATTGTGTTTGGTTCTAAAGTGAAGACAGAAATTTGATGTTATAAAATCACCAGTGAGGGGGGTCTGTCCTGATTCCATTGGGTTGGAATCTTTTGGTCACGATACTACATCATGGCACAGTCCAGAAGCTGAGGAAGAAAGGGCTGAATTCTTGGAAATTATCCAGGAGAAGTAATATTTTCCGTGGCTTTCAGGGGACGTAAAAGGAATTTTCTTCAGGGTCCTAGGAGAATTGTAATCTGTGTGTACTGGTTGTCCAGAGCATGCTCCTTTATGACTGTCAGTGTAGTGGTATATTAGCACATGACTTAGCTATTAGTTTTTTTCTTTCAGAAATAGATATGGAAAGGCTCATGAAAATTTTTTCCTGCTCCTCTATTTCTGATGACCACACAATACTTTTTGTAGCTGCTGAAGGACCCTCAGTACTGGCCAGAAGGTAATTCAACTTTTCTGGCAACAATGATAGATTATGTACAGACATGTTGGTTTTTTTTTTTTCATTTCCTTCTAATTATTTATTTTGCTGTCTGCATCTGAAGAATGAGGTTGTTAATTACTACAAAGACTGCATCTTTCATTTTTAAAACAGATATGTGATTGTGTCTTCTGAAAAAAAATCCCAGAGCAACAAAATCCCCAGATAAAATTAGAAAAAACAAAACAAAGAAATTCCTGGAGTTTTGTCTTGGCATCATATTTGAATCCTGACATGTTGACATGTAAGGGATTTTATCCAGGACAAGAGTACAGTTCTGTCTTTTGTGTCTACACAACCTTTAGTCTGTTGTATACCTGAGCAGGATGGCAGCCATTGCTGTCAAGAAGTAGCCATTTATGTGTTACACAGAAGTAAGGAAATGGATGTTGCAACTGTCTGACTTCTATTTTAGAAGACAACATTCTCACAATGACCCTTTCACTTTTTAGGTTGTCTGGATCCACTGGTTGTCTGGTGTAGAGTCTCTGTACCCTAGTTCTGTTTCCATTGTGTTCACAGAAACTTGTTCTACTTTTAATTTCTCCTCCCACACATCCCACACTTCTGATCAGAATAAAATCAGTGAATAATGAACAATTAATTTTTCATATATTCTAAATCTAATTTTTAAAGAGACATGGTAGATAATTCACATTTTGTGATGTTAAACCAAACAGAATATTTTGATTTTTGACTATTAAATTTTTTCCTTAATTTCTGGTTACTGTTAATTTCTTGGATTAAGGCCTAATGTTAGTGTTTATCTCCCGGTCATACAATTAAAGCAGAGACTTTTATCACCACTAAATACTTTATATTTAACTCTTTTTGGAAATCGCTTTAATGAGTTTTATTATAAGGAAGATTTGGCAGTTTTGGAAACTTAGGTGTGACAATATGTATTATAAAATTAGTCTAACATAAGGATTAAAATTGCAATACCATTCCCACCTTGTAATAGCCTGTTCTTTCATTTGTCTAGACACAGAAGAACTGCTGGCGTTATTTAACATCTTAATTTGTTCCAGGCTGACAACTATGACTTCAGATTTCACAGTGAAAGCATAACTCATGAACAACGAATCGATATTTCTATGCTCACGGTTAAGTAAAAATGGGTTTCATATCACTAAGCAGATCAAATTAATGCTTACATCTGTAGTTTTGTAGCTACCAGCACTGCAATTTTAATTGGTGCTGGGATCCACAGTGAATGGCTCTTGGTCTTTCATATACACTTGCACACATGAAGTTAACAGGGTAGTTTCTTGCTCACAGAAGGTAACTGATACAGAATTTCTCTGTTTTAGAGATAAATTTATTCAAAGATACCAATGTATTGGTTATTTTTGATTTTTTTTGTTTGTTTGAGTATCGATGTGGGTTTTTGTTTGTTTTGTTTGTGTGTGTGTGTTTTGGTGGTTTTTTTCCCCCCAACCATTGCATAAAATATGTGAGGGTAGCAAGCCAGCACCATCACAGAAAATATCACGGGGAGATTGATGGATAATTTTTCACTCTGCAGAAAAAATTTTGAAGATGTTATTTCTTGCTTGTGATTTTTTTTTTTTTGGTGTTGCCAGTGAATATGACTAACTCAATTTTTCATTTTTCTTCAGCAGAATCTGACATAGTGCAGCTGTTACTGTGTATTTTATATTAATTTATTTTAATTTTAAAAAAATTAAGAAAGTGAAGGTTTACATTCCTCTCTTTAACCTTGTTCCTTGAATTCCTTAATTACATAATATTCTGAAATTAAATGGGAACTCACATATTCTGTGCTTTTTTGGGAATTAAATTATCTAATACAAAGCTATAATTTATACTTGTAAAGTAAATGCCTATTCACTGTGGCAAAAGGAAATAGAAAAATAACACAAAGCTGTTAGAAGACAGTCCATATATGCTGTATTGGGGCACACACTATACTGCCTATACTAAGGCATGATTTTTTCATTTTAGTTTGCACTGTGTTTATTCTGCACATGTAGGGAGGGAATAGCCCACATGTTTTTGCATCTATAACAAATTCATCTTTATAAATCCAGGTGAAGGCTACATGAGGGATAGTCAGCTAGGCACTTTGCTCTTCTTCTTTTGTATTATGTAGCCTGGTAAAAGTAATCTAGGACTGCTGCCAAATCTGAAAAAAAATTACGCCTCTGAAAAAAATGAGTGAATCAGGATTACCAAATTGCATGATTATTAAAAAAAAAAAAAGTAAAGAAAAAAAACAGAGGGGAGGGACATTATTTTAAGTCATCTGAGGAGAATCTTCTTGAAAGGTCTCAAGGTTTCCTCAGTGATTACAATGGCAAGAGTCCCTTTGTATTCTTCTAAGGCATGTAAATTGAAGCTTTTACATAATCTCTTGGTTCCAACAAGTGGTTCCTCAGGAAGAACATAAAATATCTCAGGAGTAATGGTAGTAGAAAACACCCCATGGTGGGATGACACAAAAAGTAAAACGGAAATGTACTTTGGGTGAGCTAAATTTTGATTTCCAGAAAAGGTGGCTGTTGAATACTACTCATTACCTAAACAGAGTATCCGAGTAGCAGCAATGTAGGTACAGTGTTCTTGTGGCAAATCCTGGTTTTCAATGAAAGGTAAGATTGTGAGCCCTACAGTGGAATTCACAATGTACCTTATCTGAGCTGTCAGCATCGTTTGAGGTAAAAATAATTTCAGACAGCTAAATGCCTTTATCTATGTGAGGACTGTTACATTTTGGCTCAGGAGAAAATAACACTGCTAACTAAAAGGGTTTTTTGTGTGTATTTTTTGCTTAATGTTGCTGCAGGGCTCAACACTGTCAGTCTTTAAACATATTTATTTTCTGATTTTTTCTCTCTTATTTAATTTTCCTCCTTTGACCTAGTTTTCATAACTGCCCTTCCCACCAAGAGAATCCTTCTACCTGCTTCTGCACCGTGATGAAAGTCATGTTAAGGTACTCCTGACATCTGTCCCTAGTGGCTAAGCACCAAACTCAGTTGCGCACACTCTTGATCATGTGTGATAAAATGCTGTGCCTTTTCTTCAGCTCCAGCCTCAGGTTTGATTAAGGTCAAAGTTAAATTTAGCAGAATACTGCAAAGAGGGAAATATATTTACAAAGATTCTGTCTTGCAGTGAAATATGTTAAACATGATAAAAAATATATGTGATGAATCTTGGTTATTTTCCCAGGGAAATATAAAGTAAATTGACCCTCATTACTCTTGAGGGCTTGTGTAAATTCCTGTTGCCAGGTCTTGGCTGCAGGGAGTTTTTCTGGCTTCATCATCTTGTATGATATATAGGACAAATTCTGTAGTAGTGATGAAAACTTATAATAACATTAGCTGGCAAAAAAATTCTCCCTCTCCTTTTCTCATACTTCTGTTTTTAATCATAGCTCTTATCACACCAGTGATGTGTCTGTGTGGATGATGATTTGCACTAATATTGTTGCAGTTCCAGAATTAATTGAACACAGAAAGAGCAGGCTCAGTACTGAGGAAAATTCAGGGAAACAAGCCCACATGCTTGCTGGTTTCTTTCAAGTTTTGACAAATGCAATTTCTACTGAAGAAATCAGTAACGTATTCAAGACTCTGAATGTCTTTGCCATTCAAAGAGGCTACGCAGGTTTGCATCTTATGTGTGGCTTTGGTTATACAATCTTGACTGAGCTCCTTTTGAGTCAGTCCTTTCAAAAAAACCCAAAAATAAATAGAGAGGAGATGTTTTCGACTCCAAGAGTGAATATGTGCCTTCACATGATTACAGAGACTCAACATATTTATAAAGTTTTTATAAGTAAGCACTAATGAAGAGTATAGGGAAAGGTGTATATTCTAGAGTGTCTGAACTGCACGTGTTTACTTTGATGAAGGGCCTGATATCCCTGGAAGAACAGTGAACTAGAAATTGAATGTGACCACAAACTATTAAGAAAACTCCATTCAACCAAGAAAGTATTTCAGCCATGCAGTACAGTAATAGCTTCCATGACTACTCTATATTTAGGGGAGAAGATGCTTGACAGATTTAAAAAGCTCTGGCTTTCTCATCTGAATTTTCCATTACGCTAGATAAAAAGTTGACAGATCAATTTTATTTAAGGAATAAGTTGTACAGAGTTTCACTGAAAATTACTATGAGAAAAATTTTTCTTAGGCAAGAGTTCTGTATATTGTGAAAAATTCTGAATGTACTGCGCATGGCAAAGAAAGACTTCACTGTTTTCTGCCATTCTGTGGCAATTGCATGAGTATATTAGGTTATTGCTGTCACATTTAAAGAAAGAAAATAGCTGTCTGGAAGCAATGAGAAAAAACTTATTTCATTTGTTAATGGGTTTTTGTTTTTCTAGCTTCGATTAAAGAAAATTTAAGATGCAGTACCTACAAGACTGGATGAAAAATTTTGTTTCTAAAACACATTATTGTACACATTTGTCTTCAACAACTTAAAATGCTCAGCCCAGCCTTCTGGTGGTTTGATTGCCCCTCGATCTCGTCAGGTCCAGAAAGCCTAATTGACACTGAACCGTCCATTCACCCTAGCGATTATGTCAGATTGGTGCAAGTTAAGGGTACAAAAATCTCTCCTTTGTACATCAGTTTGCCAGTTTTTTTGCTATTCCTATATTGTCCCTAGCTATCTATGCAAAACAGTGTCCAGGGATCCAATCCAAACTCAATGATCTTATAATTCTGTACAAAATGTTTGAGGTATGTAAGAAAAGGGTTGTAGTGCAAAAGCTAAAAGAGGTGTAATGTCCTCCAAGTAGTTGAAGAAACCAGAGCAGAAATGCACGTGTTAGACTCTGAAGAAACAATAAGGAGACACCAGCAATATGATTTCTGAATAAAGGAAAATATTCTATGCAATTCTGTTTTGATGTTAGATGAAATCACCTGAAAAATATTAAATACAAATTAAATGAGTCACGTTAGGACCTACAAGACTTCCTGAGGTTTTGTGGTATTGGTAAACAACTGTGAAAAAATCATTGCATGCTTATCTACGGTAGCAAAATCATTGATTGAATTCCTACAAAAAGGTGAAAACTGGGTCACAAGAATGCCAAACAGCATGCGGTGCACCTACACAAAGGTTTGTGTATTCTGATATTGTTTTATCTGTGACCTTGTCTTGTGGTTCCTTCCTCATGGGAGCAGGAGCTGTGATCTCACACTGATTGCCAGATGGCAGCGGGAAGCCCAGAGCGCATGTACTGACAAACGGTGGGGAAAAAACAGCTGCACAGAGTGACTGCACACTGCCAGCAACGCGGCACTGAGCTGGAGTCCAGAGAGAGCCTTAAGACACCTGCCAAGTCTAAAAACCCAGGTGGGAGCAAGGATCTGCAGCTCTTTTCCGAATGAAACTAGAAAAGGACAAGCTTTACAATGTGCACATAATCACACAAGTAGCTGTGGACTTGCTATGCTCCTTATTATTCCCTGTAATAAAAAATTTACAAACAGGCTAAATATAGAAATTATATGATTTGGTATGCATGTGTGTAGGGCTATATTTTCTGATAGTTAAATGAGCCACGAAGAGCGGCAGGGCTCATTTGTGAAGTACTGACTAAAACACTGACAATCTCCTGTGTGTTAAGTGGAAGTCACTTTCTTAACTGTCTTTGGTCAGACAGTAACTTTTTTCTATCAGCTGACACTTCTGACAGGTGACTATTGGTTTATTATATCAGGGATTCCAGGAAGATAATGCTCATGAAGGTCAAAACAGGCCTGGCAGATATAGAAAATTGACCTTATTTCTCCTAATAGGGGAACTCACAGTCATCAGTTAATATTGATGTAGCCTTTTCCTTTTTTGTGGACCTTGTCTTGCTTCTCCAGAAATGTACAGAGAAAATGAAGAGAGTCAGAGAGGTTGAAGGGAAAGCTTGCAGCCACTGTGCACCCTATCGTCTGTTTCCATTTGGTTATTCACACATTATTCTGAGATCTTGAAACTTCAGTGTGGTTGTGTGTGTTACTCCCCTGTTGCTCCTGTCTCCAGGAGCATCCAGATGATGGGCTGTCATGTGCAAGACTATTTCTCTTAGTGGAAGTTTTGGTTGTCTGTTATTTTTTTGGAGACAGCATTTCCCAGAGTATCTAATTGGCTTCTACTAACAAAAAGGATGTGTCTTTCATTGAGCTGCTCAGGTATTTCTATTTGGTTTTGTAAATGTCACCAGGTTTGATCAAGCAGAAAGAAGCATGTGACACTGGAGTGGTATTGCTGTCGTCTGGAGGGAAGACTTTGTTCCCTGGAAGATGTGGTGCATGAAGATATTACAAGTTTTTCTAAATCTGCCTGTGCTTGACACCTGCAGTCTGCCTGGAAACAAATCTTTAATACTATTAGAGAAAAGAGACTTTTTTTTACTTCATTACTTTTTTAAATGTGAGTTTTACACTGTTGGAAAAACATCACACTGATTCCATTATTTCCTCCACATAGCTAAAGAAGAAGTCTGCAATAGGACAGAGGAGGAAAAATGCAGCCATCCCAGAGCATCCAGAAAGAGTGATCTAGGAAAACTTCAGGGAGATAATTTGCTTTCTGGAAATATTCTCCAGTTTCTCACAGCAGCTTTACCTAGGCTATAGTTGTCAATTTCCCCTTGTGTTTTAGCTCTTACCTTTGTGGCTAACCTACAAGTTGCAGACAATCAACCCCAGAAGTTTGTGTGCTTGGTCAGATACAAACCCCTGCTGCATGTGCTGCTGTAAGAGGTGTATGGTCAGCATGGCACGGCTGGGAGAGCACAGCTATAATTGCTCATCTATGACCAATGAGGCAACAGTCAGAAAAATTGTTGACTACCTGAAGCTTTCTCTTTGTCCATGAGTCAGATCCTGGCTTTCATTTCTCTGATGAGAGGAGAAGTAGGCAAGGAGCTCCACTTCTTTTGTGCCCATCCTGCTTGACCTCAACCTGAAGTTTTATGTTATTCTAAGTATGGATTCAGGCTGGATTGCAACCCATAGCCTAAAAGAAGAGAAGATGTTTCTTTCTAGTGCATTTTTGGAGCCTTTTCTTTTGTTTTCCTTTTCTTCTGACTTAGGCAGCCAGTACAATTTGGGATAAGAAATTAAGAATTGATTTTCCCAAGAATTTATACATTTCTTTAAAACTGAAGACTAATCCAACCTAGACATGTGAAAAGAACCAGACTGCTCTTATGCTTGTAAAAGTTGTAGGCACAGTCTTCATTGGCTAAAAACTAAGTGCATGGAAATTTTTTCTCCACCAGCAGTCTAAACTCACTCCTTACTTTGAATATCAGGCTGGATTATTTTAATCAGGAGTAATACAATCCTACTCTAACTGTAATTTGCTCTTCATGGCACATGTGTAACTCCCACTGATTTAGCTACATTTCTTCAAGTGTAACCAATGGAAATTTTCACAGCAATGCTGTTGTTCCAAAAGACAGACCATGCCTAACTTTTCTATTATCTTATCTGATTCTGCAGGATTATCCAGATAAGGCTTTGCCCTTAGAGCAGGCTTACACGACTGGATGAATAGCTGGCAGGGTTTTGATGAGAAACACAATTTTATTTTGTGTTGGTCATTTACTTGAATTCCTAATATTAGTTTAAATTGCTCAAATTTTTTCAAGTTTCAAGCTTAGATGTTTGGAACTTGTTTTCCAGTACTGAAAAACTGTTCTGGTACAGACTGATCTTGTCAAAGAGGAGTTAACAACTCTCTTTGCTAGCTGATGGAAATAGAGAGGCTGCAGGAGTTGCTTCAAGACTTCTTGGTGCTGTTTTCAATGTTGCTTTGCCCAGACAATCAGCAAAAAGTAGCTTTTGTCTAAATGGAATAATTACAGCTTGCAAACTTCTCATGTCCTTTAATAAGGCTTCTCATGTTCTTCCTTTATAAGCTGGAAAGAAGAAACTTGTGGTGCTGAGGGAAGCATGATCAAAGTGGAAGCAGTTGTGATCTCCTATTGCCCATTATTCTGTCAGAATGTTGAAGGAGGAGGGAAGACAGGAGACATGATGTTTCAAAAGTGAACAACTAATGAAACAGTCATGGCTCCCTTGGCTCTCAGGAGTGTAAGTCTAGTGCTGGAGTGAAGAGTATCTTTTACAAAGATTTCAGTATTTGCAAAGTACCCAGCAGTAATTTAAGTGTTGGTTAAAAAAGACTGCTGGTTCATATTTTTCTTTTAAATAAGTAGTGGAAAAGCTAATGTAACCTAAAAAATTAATCCTGTACAAAACCCACTTCAACAGGGCTTTAGCATGATTGCTTATCTGTCAGTAAATTAATGTTAAAACTGACATAACTGAATTCAGTTACAGAGCCAGTGCTTCTATTTTGAGTTGTTTTTTCTTTGTTGTTGTGTCTGTCTGTTTGTCTAATTATATCTAGTTGGATTTGTTGGTGGGGTTTTTTGGTTTCGTTTGTTGATTTGTTTGTTTGTGGGGGTTTTTTTGAGGAAGAGAAAGTCCTTCTCTCAGACTGTATTTTTTATTCATCTCCCTCCACATCCTTCTCCTTCATTTATAAGTCTCATGCCACAAGAATCCAAACAATTTATCTCCAGCTTTCTAATATAGACATTTTCTTTGGCTAAATTAGAAGTAGTATTTTTACAGTCATCAGCAATAAATTGGACAGCAAAATTCCTTCTGTATTTGAATTGCATACCCCAAATGTCCAAGGACATCTGGTACAAGTTAACATCCTCCTTCTAAGAAGAAGTGCTGCTTCCTGCTCAGCGCCTCTTCTTTATTGCTCCTAATTACAAGGACATGCGTGACAACTTCTCACATCCCCTCATGAAGATGAGATGCTTTATCACAAAAGCCACTAGAAACCCAACAAACTATACTGTGTTATACCCAAATTTTTCTGGGTTTTGTGGTGAACCAGTAATCCCAAACTGCCCTTTCTTGGTTTTTGGTGTGTTACCAGTACAGAATACCCCACTTTTTCCTCACAAATTTAAATGTTCCCTTGAGTTGTATCTACTTCTAAAAAAGTAATTCTCACACTGAAAGGGGAAATTCAAACTCCAGTTTTGCCCCAGAGTTTCATTTCCTTCTTTAGAGCAGACTTCTGAGACACATGTGAAACTTGGTTAGCAACATTAGTAGGAATGGAGGGTGTTGACACCGTTTTGCCAAGATGTTCTCCCCCATTCTTCTCTTTATCCTGGAAGCACTGAATGCAAATGAATTTCTGGCAAATTAATTTTTATTTCCTACTGCAACAGCTTTGTACCATCCTGACTGAAAATGCCTACAGAGAGACTGTTCCTTGTTTTAGTTGCCATAACCTTGCATCGTGCCCAGTTGGAATATGGTTTTGGAAAGGGAAGAAAGTCAATAATCTCTGTGATAGGAGAAGTGGAGAGGAAAAGACTGAGTGAATTTCAGAACAACACCTTTCCCTGCTCATTGCCGTATCTAGTCAAGCATTGCCATGGCACAAAGACAAGGCTGACTTTGGCTGATGTCTGACTGGAAAGAGATGGATGACTGGGAAGTGGTTTGTTTTAGGAGATGGGTCTCAGGGAGAAAAGCAACACTCTTGTTTTATAACTATGTTAATTGAACTATGGGGGGTTTTGGTCTATGGGTTGGGTTATTTTGTTGTCTTTTTTTTTTTTTTTTTTTTGATGGTGTTTGTTGGGGTTTCTTTGGTTGTTTTTTTATTTTTCCCCAGGTTTTAAAGATATGTAGGAGCTACATCTAGCTAAAGGGCAGGAGCTTCAGACCTCCAGGTTTGGGCAAGAAAGGTATTTTTCTCCAGACCTGTTTTGAGAAGCTAAAGGAAGGGGAGGGAATGCTATGACTCATTAAGATAATACAGCCTAGGAGGTTATCAGAAAATTAACTTTTCCTTGGGCCTTCAGAAACTACTGTGTCCCTTGCTGAAAAATTCATCAGTAGTTCTGTGTGAGTATAAATGAAAACCTGTTGAAAAATCCTCCCAGATACTTATAGAGTTGATCTTCCATCTTCTTTCCAGTTTAAAATGATTAAAGGAATTTAGATCTGTACAAAGGTAATGCATACTGAGAAGCTTGGGTTTCTCATCATCTTAATATTATTTATTAATTATTGATTTTAAAAATTCTTATGGGACATAAAAAGTAATGATGTTTCATCTAAGAAAAGTTTAGATATTATGATACTGCAGAAGATTTAAGTACATGAGCAAGAGTTCAAGTTTAACAGATTCTGCTAATGTCTGGGAAAATGAAATTGAATGTCAAGTTACCAAGAGAAATCTGTATCTGTAAGTCAAATGCAAAGACTGAATAGAGTCAAATAGAATTTGGCATTTTTTTCTATCTTATTTGTGAATATACTAAGCTGGATAAGTTATCATTTAATATTTTATAAGCATATTTTGAAAGATATATTATTTTAATAAGCCATTATCTGTGATAAGAGACTTTAGCAAGATAGTGATAGGCATAACTTCTTGGTTATCAATGGGCCCAGGAGACTTGTATACACTAATGATTGTGACCAAGATTTAACTGGGCTGTAAGTTTAGAGGTATAACGGTGTAAGATGAAAATGATGTCTCATACTTAACATCTTCACAGGTAAGAGTAAATATAATACTGAAAAAGTGAACCTTGGTATTCTTCTGTTCATTGATGAGAATTCCTTGAATCAGATTTATATCTGTTTCATGCCATACCCCAAGCATGCAGGTGTCCTGAGGCATGGAGAGGGATGCTTGCTTTCGCCCTCAGTGGAGCTGGCTGCAGCAGTCACGCTCCTGTGTTTTGTTGTACAGCTGATCAAATGTGTCATTGCCTCACTCAGTCTGAGGCTGTATCCTGCCTTCTGCTCCATTTCTTCCAGAAATCCAAGATTAATAAAATGTATTGAGAGGAGATAAAATCTGAAATGATCAATGGGAAGATCAGAGCTATTATCACATAGGCAGTGGAAGATTTTATGCCCAGAGGACCACTCTGATTTTGTCACCAGACTGCACAGCACAGACAATGCAACTCTCTGAATGGCTGAACTAGACTTGAGATGATGTCTCCAATTTATATACCCATTAATTAGGCTTTCTTCTTCAGACTCAGAAATTTTTTTCTCAACACCATTTGAGTTTTCTTACGCTTAAATATTTGTTCCCCAATTTGCTTTGACAGCCTCTGATAAAGGTGTTAAAATACAATGTTCCTGTAAATACGAATTAACCTCACAGCCAGGTGGGATTATGGATGACATTGCTGGTTTGTAAATTCCATGATTTCAAGGTGTGCCTGCATATACTATGGAGAAGAGAAAAATGCAGAGAGATGAATGCCAAGGACTGGAAAGGAAATAAGGTGAAGGAAATAATTACTCTTTCTCTTTTTCATTCTGCAGAACATTCTTTGAGATAGACTGTCTTGAGTTAAAACTGATCATTATTAACAATATTCTGACAATTTTCCAAAGAATAAACAGATTTTCTGCCCCTTGATTAAGCATCTCAGTCTTTGGAAAACTTTGTCATTTGCCTAGACCATTCAAAGGTAAAAGGGGATATGGCTAACTTTGAGGTTCATCAAAAGATTTCTACTCATGTTCCAGGGAAGAGTTGAAACTGATTTCTGCTGAACATGTTGAGAAGGCCTGCTTGATCAAAGTTCTATTTTCATACCTAAATATTACTTCTTGAGCTATTTCTCTTGGAGTGTACCAATTTTTATGGTCACTGATTTTTCATCCAACTTCAGTTTTTTTTGCTTTACTTACAAATTTTGCTGGTTCTGTTTCCTTAGTCATAGTGGCAAATTGCCTTTATTTATTTGCTTGTCCTACTTTTTTTTTTTTTTTTTTTAAGTGTATGGCATTGGGGACATTTGTCTTGAGCTGAATTCTGGTAAAAGCTTAAGATAAATCAGGCTAAAATGGAATATTTGTCTCTTTAGATAAGACAGTTTCTTGTAAAGGTATTTTAGGTAAAATTCCTCCTGTATTCTTCAGCTACTCTGAGTGTTTCATTGACAATTTTCTGTAGACAAATAGGTTTATTAATTTTTTGGGGGGAAATCTGAGGCTAGGGGGGAATATGATGAAGAAGACAACAGCAGACAAGAATCAAGTCAACTATGAGAAATTAAATTCTCTGTCAACTATAGTGTATTAGTGTATGTGTCTTTCCTTCAAGCTGAGTTTTAACTTTCAATATAGAGTTAATTTTTCCTGTTTCCAACTGTATCCCCAGCATTCCTGGAAGAAAATCTTGTTTGCACAGCCTAAGTGCAAGTGACTGCTTTTATAATCATTTTTACTGCCATTGGGCTATAACTGGCCCAGTCCACTAACTTTTATTGATATAAATTTTATTGATTTCAGTATGACTGTCTACATGGGCCAGGGCTGTAGATCAAAGGCTAAAAATACTGTGTGACAGGTGCATGCAGGCTGTTCAATGGCCTCCTATTTGTTCCCACACAGTGCTTGGCAGGGTAGGGACTTAATTCTTGATCTGCTCACAGATATTAAGTACCTGCAGTTTTGTATTGTGCTAGATATTGTGCTTTAAGGCTTAATGATAATCAGTGTTTAGCATATTGGAATGCTCTTTAGGAATGGCATTGTAGGTACTCCTTCCTCTCCCTTCCCTGCATTTCCAGTGAGTTAATGTCTCTTCAGATGCTTCAGCATACGGTGTACCATTTTAAGCATATGTAGGAAACTGATGTTTCATACATATTGGAGTCGTGATTTTTCCCTCTGCAGTATCTCTATACATTCATTATCACCTGATGTGTGTTTTATTGATGTAAGTGATAATTTTGCAACAGAGAGATACAGCAAGATGTAGAGAAAAAAAATTCTATCCTCTTGATGCCCCTATGTCTTCTTCATTTATCTCTTATCCTAGGATTTCCATGAGGATTGAGAATAATAATGACATCTAAGACTCTAACATAAACAAGAATGCAATAGTGCTTTGTTCCATCTTTGTTTTACAAAGTGAGGCAATGTAATGGCTGAGCTGAAAGATTCTGAGAATGGAGGAGAAATGGTTTGTTATTGGCTCCTTAGATTATTTCAGCAGCTGAATTTCTTATGAGTGCTATAAAACTGTAATTAAACATAAAATGGGGGGAACAATTCAAGCTGTTGTAATCTTGTAAAAAACGCATCCTAATTATCTTACTGTTCCTGGCCTCTGTTTGGCTGCTAAACTTTTTTCTTTTTTGTTTTCTACTCCCCCTACCTCCATTTCCTTCTCTCCTTCCCATGCATGTTCTATATTACACTCTAATATGACTTTGCATTTCTGCAATGACAGAAGCACACAGAACTTCAGAACCCTGAGCTGCCTTGGAAGGTTTGATATTAATTGCACAGATCATTGTTACTCAGAGCACAGAGCAGCATGACTGACGAATCTGGCTCAAAAACGATTTGAGCAATTTCTTGTTGCAGTGGTGATTATGGCATGGAACATTATGTAGCTCATTTAGGATGCTTATATTTGGAGGATTTTATTATTGTTTAGAGCAGTTTTTAAAGTTTTATAGAAGGAAAGAATACTTCTCATTTCTGGTTTTCAATTAGACTAACAAATGTTAATGGTCTACTTCTTTCCTCTTCTAGCCACCACTTAAAATTGGTGCCCCATTTCTCACAGAAGACCTGGATGGTTTTGTTAGATATCTTCCTTTTTTTGGGTGTCAGAATAAGGAGTTTCCTTAATTTATTGACCAGCCTAGAGATAAATTCTCTTCCTAAGACCAGTCCAAAGGGTTCCGAGTTCTTAGTTCTGAATGCTTAAACATCGCTTTGAATTTTAATTCCATTTTGGCTTGAACTTGGGGAACACAAAGCTGCAAAAATTAAATGTCTTTGGGGCACCTTGAGGATGCTAAGATTTGGGTTGTGGATAAGAAATGAAGGTTTGGAGATAATTTCCCTTGTTTTAAGGATGTCTGATGATCACAGCATACAAATTCCACCTTCCAGGTGGATGGGGCATGCTTCCAGCCCTTCCACTCTTTCCCAACTCAGGGCAAATTAGCACAGCTTTTAGGCTGTCCTGGTTGTCCTAATTGTTGTCTTTTTCCTGGCTCTTATTCTGCTGTTTTTGTGGCCAGTAAAGATGCCACTTTGGCCACACATTTTGTTTTTCCAGTCGTAGTCCTTATAGTGGTAGCTGCAACTGATATACCAGCTCTGGCTCACTCAAAACTGTCCTGGGTTTAATGATTTACTGAAAGAAGTGTTAAAAAAGATTGAGACTGTATTAAAAACCTGGATTGATGGTACAGTAAATTTGCAGCATCTTCAAATATCTCTTTCCACTCTTTCCGGGCAACAGATTCTGTGTTCAGCAGTTCTGTCTTTGCTGCTTGGCTGTCTGAGGGGCCGTGCATCGGGGAATTTCTGACAGGGGAGGTATGAATGTCAATACATTTTGAAGGGGGCGGCTTATTGAAAACAATGAAAATGAAGTCTTGCTGAAGACCAAAATGAACTCATTTAGTTAAAAGCACATCAGTCTGGGGGGAAAAAGGATTATGTGACAAGGTTCTCTAGAAGAAAACACAGAGAGCGAGCAAGGTGAATTGAAACTGCAACCAGCAATGCTGATACAGGCCTGGACCTTATGGACAAGTAGACTGACTGAAAGGACTACAGTTAATATTCTAATGGATCTGTGGGACACCTTATTGAATTTACAGAGGATTTTAAAGCCGAATGTTCCTTTGCAGCCTCATGACTAGAGTGATAACACTGCTTCTGCGGTGTGGATGGTCATCTTTTATTACTCCTATCTTATGCTCTCTGGGTGGTAATTTCAGGCACTTGAAATGATCTCTTTTAGAAATATCTTTAAACAAAACAATGAACTAATCATTCTTGTTTACAATATTTAACAGTTAATATATTTATCTACTTATTTAATTTCTACAGTATAGAATAGGTGTTTACAGCCTAACTTAAGGGTGCTTAGAACATGAAACCTGTGGTAAATACTTCACTGTGTGTCAGATGATCTATCTCTTTTCAGAAAGACCAGGCTGAGTCAGCTATCTCTAGCTCCTGTGAACCAAAGGTTTAGTAGATTTGCATGATCTCTCTGTAGTGGATGTTGGACAAAGCACTTTCATTGAAAAACACTATTCCTAGTCCTTGAACAAAATCACCGAATCAGAAGGATCACCAAGTCCAACGCTGAAGTGAACAACCCATATGGGGATCAAACCCACAGGCTTGGCACTGTTCGCACCGTGCTCTGACCAACTGATCTGCAGGCACAGCACAGCAGTTTATGAGCAAATTAGCCCAATGAATTGCTGGTGTACCACATGCGCTGTGCACACTAACGCATTTGGTACAATGAAGCTAATTTACATGTTCCATTCCGGCAGCTTTATGTGCCATTCTGCTTCCTTCTTTACCTTTCCTGAGTGTTGGAAACATCTGGTACTATGTAGCTCAAATATTGATAATGAATTTTGGGTTAATATTGAAACTTTTCCATAAAGCATAAATTTTAACTTCAAACATCATATGCTGAATAAAAGACACAAGCCAGGAAACTCTTGAATGTTTTTGGTATATATATACCTCAATTGAAAAAGAGTTTGGCATCCAGGGTTGTGCTTTTGGTTGTTTGCTTTTTTGAAAATTTCAGTTAAAAAAAATAAAAATGCACATATATACCCACACACACCCTCCCCATCCCCACTAGCTTTAGGAAGCTAAAGAAAATGAAAACAATTTTCTAATTGTCATTAGGAAAATCTAGATAAGCTACATCTTAACCTCTCTTTTTCTGCCCTTTGTGCTTTCTTATTTCCTTCTTATGATCTTTTATTTCCTCTAGTACTGGATAATGCTAATGTTGTTTTGTTTGTTTGTTTTATGGTTTTGGATTTTTTTGTTTGTTTGTTTGGGTTTTTTGGTTTTGTTTTTTTGGTTTGGTTCTTTTTGTTTGTTTGTTTTGATTTGGTTTTGTTTTTTGTTTTTTGTTTTTTTTCTAGAAAGAAATATTCAAGTTGTTCATTAAAGTAAATGATGTTTTTTTTACTGACTTAGAATATACTGGGCTGATGACTAAATTTTGCATGTGAAGGGTCCCAGTAAGTATGACTCTCGTGGGAATGGCTTCTCTGCCTAGAAATAATTGTGGTGGGATATTCAGGGGGCATTCCTATCTTGCCTATTCCTGGATCGGAATGAGCCACAGAGCAATGACAGCATCACAATAAGTTGATCTCTGCTTTTGAGACTTCTGGAGAACACGTCTTCTTGTGGTAATTTCCAAATAATCGTCACATTTAAAATTATCATTCCCTTTCAGAATACAATGGCATGTATCTTGTACTTTATTTAAAACTGTATTTTTGATTCTCACTGAAAAACTCTCTTCAGCTGACATAAATTCCACCACACCACAGCTTTCTTTCCCCTTTCAGAAGTGTTATATTCATGATTTCTTTCTTTTCTTTTGATTCAGAACTAAAACTGCCAAAATAATCTCAAACTCCTGACAAAAAGGTTGGACTTAGATTTTGGAATGAGGTCTGTATGGGAAGGTCTTACTGCGTTGCCATAAATATAAGGAAAATGAAGTCAAAATAGGACCCTTATGCCAAGCTGGATCTAGGTCATCTTTAAGGTTTATTTTTGGCCCTCTGAAATGGATGACAGAAATCAGTGTTGTCCTAGGAATAGGAGGTCTGGGTAAGGACTGCAGCTTGGAGGGACCTTTCTCCTCTCTGTCCTGTAGGAAGAGTAACATTGACAAGAGGAAAAGATATTAGTTATTTTCTTTTGCAGTTACTTATTATTCCATGAGTTTTGTTTTTTTTCTTTACAACAGGAAGTTCTTTCACTGTTGTCTTCAGGAAGCTCAGTGAAAACATGTGTGAACCAAAACTTACAGAGAAATTCAAGATCCCCTTCTGTGCTGCAGGTATTTGTAGAAGCATGTGACATGACCGCTGTATTTCTGGTTCTGTGTTATGGTCTGATTCCTGCTGTTTGTCTCATGTCATTTTTCTATCCTAAGATGCTACTTAATACGTCTCACAAGAAGGCCATGTCTTAAACCTTTCTTTTATTTTTAACCTTCCCTTTCAGGTTTTATAAAACTTCATCTCTACACTACACCAAGGCTGCAAAGCGTCTCAAAGCATTTTGCGCTTTGTTAAATTTTGTTCGTACTTTCTTGCCACCCTTGGCTCTCTAGGTAATTATGCTAAGGGGTCTGATAATGGTGAGACTACAATTTTAAGGGATCACAGGGATAAAATTGCATTGCTGAAAATATGTGCGTTGTTTCTGCCTCCCACTCTCCTGGGATCTTTAGGGACTCAGGAGGCTTTAAATTGTGGGACATGAATAGCAGCACAACTTGGAAGGCAAATGACTGTCATTTTACTATGAGATCTGAAAGGCTCATTTGCTGGACTCAGAACTAATGGGTGGGAAAAAGGGTTACTGGTGAAGGCAGCCTGAAGTGACTTATTTAAATTGCCTGCTTATTGTTTGTAATTGTAGTGAGTCTGGTTTAGTTTCATTACTGGACATTCATTGTTGCATTCTAGGGGATTTTCAGTGCTGTTAAATATTTCCCCTTGAGATTTCCATGGGTAGAATATGAAGGAAGGATCTTTTAGGGCTCTATAAAAAGAGAGCTGCATCACTGCAGAATGCAAACATTGGGAAATGGTTCCTTAACATATAAAGTTTTTTTTACTTATGAGTCTTAGAGAGTCACATTTCTAAGTGAGACTATTCAGGCTTTGTGCTTGCCATGGACCACAGCAGTGTGGTGCCCACACCTCTATTGAAAGAAATGACTTTGAAACTATAGTAATCAATCCTTCAAATGTTTTGATAGATCAATAAAACTACTTTCAGTCTCTAATATGTTCCACAATCAAAATGTCACTTTATTTACTCAAACAGTCAGATGTGATGTGAAATATTAAGTGCATGAATGCACAAATAGTGCCTGTGGGGACAAATTCAGCTCTTTTTTTCAGCTTTGCATCAGTTACTGATTTCTGGTTTCCTCTGAGGATTGCTGGGTGTGTAGGTTTTGTAGCCATTTATATAATGAGCCAGCTCTATGACCTCAGAAGTCACTGTGGTGGGGTAAATAACCCCCTCCTTGCATGGGCAAGAAAGGATTGAATTTCCTCCGGTTTGAGTGAGGGATTTGCTGCATATTAGTGTTGCCTTACCTTGTGCACTGTATGATATATATTTACAGAGAAGATATATATTTAGAGAGAAGCCAGATAAACAAAATGGAGAGGGAGAGATGTGAAGCTGTGAGTGAGGTAGGACCTGGATAAAGAGAATGCTTTCTAGTTACTGTCATTAACATTTTAGCTGTTGTATCTGTGTACATTACATTGTGTTACCAGGATCTTTCCATATTTACTCAGCCAAGATGCAAATCTTACACCATAAAAGAGGTCAAAGCCATCATTGCTGAGGTGTTTATAATCCAACCAGCTTCTTGAAAATCCTGCCTGCTAGAAAAAGTCTGTACAATGATTCCCAAATTATCCATTACTAATTTTCTTACATTTCCTTCTGAAGCATCAGGGATAAGTTAAAAAGAGAAGATTATTTTGCTTCATCCTACTGCAAAATACCTTTTGCTGCAGCAACCCAAACTGACTGTTATGAATATGATATGTATTGATGAGAAAAACTACAATTCTGGTCTACTGGTGGCACTCAATAGATGCAGTCTGCTCAAGTTGTACTTGAGAGTCCTATCTGAAGCCCATACAGAGCATCAGCTCTTGTTTCCTTACAAGTTTAATTACTTGATCCGCATATATGTGAGGATTTAAAAAAATAATTATTTAGTTAGGTGTATTCATTTATATTCTATAAATTTGATGTAAACATTTCAAACAGTACAAATTTTAAAATAATACAGAATTTTCATTAAGCTGATGAATAATCCTTTCATTTCAATTCCCATGTCTATTCTGCCAAATTTATACCACATAAGAGCAAAAATAACCTGAAAATATGGTGGGGGTTTTTTGTAGCTTGAGAAAAATGTACAGCAAAAGGTTTTAGCTGCAAGTGAGGATCAAGATTTTGTATGAGATTTTTTAATTACTTTTTTTTTCCCCATCATAATCACCATCTGATGACCACAGCAGTATATCTAAGATATGGCTGCATTGCGGAAAAACAATTGAACAATCACACCTCTGTAGAGTGCTTTGCCTACATTTAACAGACAGACTTTCATTTTTTGTGCCCCAGTTCTTCAAAGAGCTTTAAGTAAGTCAAGCCTGACTGACATCTTCTATTCTACAATCTGCAAAGTATTTCAGCGTGCTTCCTTGCTTACAGGTAATACGGATCAAACATGTCTGAAACAGCCATTAGACGATTCAGTGGTGATTGTGTAGATTGCAGCCATTAAAGTTGTGCTAATTGCCTAACTGAAGATAATTTTTTCAGTTTTAAAGGGAAAGCTGCATTTATTTACAAATACCTTGAGTTTAAAATTATATATCTTGCAGACCTAGAAAGTTGTTTGTGCTATGAGTGGGCAGCCTGTGTTTGTGTTTGTTTAACAGTAAAATCATCCGGTGCATTATTGACCAGCTGATTTTGAAGCAGCATACCTTTGGGTGTTGTTTCAAACTGTGCTTGTTTATTTTCACATTTCTCCATAA